>CP136069.1:159887390-160424059 GCA_032622095.1 Siphonodentalium dalli | reverse complement strand
ACAACACTGCCATTCGTTCGAGTTGCTTTAGATCAAACAATATTCTCTGTCGCGCTCATATTTCGTCATTTACGAATCCACTGTAATCGACCTATTTTTAGAACGCAACACATGATACCAAACAAAATTACGTCGCGTTGGTGATGGGGTTCACGACGGGATTGACTGTCCGCCCTTTGCGGGGTTGTGGTTCACGACGGGATTAATTGACTTTCCGCTCTTTGCGGGGACTATGGACCATCTCGTAAGGGTGGATAACCTCTGGCAGGGGCTGCTCAATGGCCACGGGCAGGTTAAAAAATCATACCTCTTCTGGTTCTGGGCGTGTATAGACATGAGCGTGTTGAGTTATTCTTACGTACTTGGGGCTTCCTAAGAACGCGGATCGGGTAAGTTTTTCCGCCCTAGGTGAGTAAAAACACACGGGGATCGTCGACGTCGCATTTTCTTTTAGGGACGGGTACTGCGTGTTGTGTGAAACATTCTTATGTCTGTCGTTCCTAGGAACGGGGGGGGAAATTTTCATCGGGTCAGTCTTAACCTTCAAACGGGTACCCACAAATTATATATTGTGACCCCGACATGACCTTGACCTTGAAAATGATCAATTCAAGGTCAAATCGGGTAAAATATTGAAAAACCCAATATTAACTCATTGAAAAACACCAAAAAAACATTAAAAAATTGTCATGTTTCGGACCAACCACGTGTGTGTGAGGGTGTGTGTGTATGAGGGGGTGGGTGTGTGTGTGTGTGTTCGGGATGGACTCGAACACGACTGGACCGATTTCGACCAAACTTGGTACGGACACGTAATTCGACCCGGGAACGAACATGGGCCCGTCCACTTGTCCGTGCGGCGTGACATTGACCTTCAAACCGGTGACCTTCAACCTGTATCTCGGCTCCTGTTGGGCCGATTTGAACAAATTTGGTATGTGGGGGGCAGTGTGAGGCGCCGAGCCATTTCGTCGCGTACGGATGCCCGTGCGGCGTGACCTTGACATTTCAAATGACCTTGAAACCGTATCTCGGGATCCGCTGGGCCTACTTCTCCCATTTTTGGGGTGTTGGTGTAGGTTGACCCCATGAGTAACACGGGCATGTCTGTATGTCGGTGCGGCGTGATCTCGACCTCCGAGTGACCTTGAACTTATATCTCGGGATCCGCTGAGCCGATTTCCACCGAATTTGGTGGAAACGGGTAGTATGAAGCGCTGAGCAATTTCGTCACACCCGGATGCTCGTGCGGTGTGACCTTCACCTTCGAGTGACATTCACTCTCTAAATCGGGTAAAACCGGATGGATTTCGACAGGTACTTTTGTCCGGGCAGTGTTTTGGACCGGTCAAATCGTGACCCACCTGACCTTGACCTTCAAAATGGACAATTCAAGGTCAAATCGCGCAATTCGCCGAAAAGCAGAGGGGAAACAGCCCGGACGAAGTCGGGTCCACCATCTAGTCTATCTAATATATATTTTGAGAACTACGTATATATATGTGTGTGTATATATATATGTAAGTGGGTACTTCATGGAATCCAAAACGCGTGTTCAGATTGAGCTCAAATTTCGTATATAAGTGTAAAATCCCACGGACATCGTCGTGGTCGCATTTTGGAGAAGCTCAGAGCACCTCTTCTCCCTTCCCAATCATCAAAATCACCGCAATCGGCACTTCTGGGTTAATTGATATTCGCTCGCGATCCAAGAGGAGTAACTCTACATTTTTTATATCTGTATATGTATATTTTTATATCCATATTCACTTCAAACTGCTAAACCCGTTGAGCCAAAACTTGCTAATACCTCGCAAAATATAGAATTTATATTTTCTGATGTATACATTTTTTGTTACGGCTGAAAATCTTAGTCTATTTCCGAAACATTCAGATTTTAAAGTCTAAACTTACACACCACAATTCCTGCTAACTGACGCAGCTATATGGCAGTGCCCCAAACCGTGAACGCCAACGACATTGTTGGCGAGAAAATAGACCCCAAGCCGTAAATATCAACAACAACGACATTGTTGGCGAGAAAATAATTAGTTAAAATTACTACATACACTTTTTCGGCAATGTGAGATTTTTCGGGGAGCCGTGATGCCAACAACAACGACTCGAAGCCCTGAATGCCAACAACAACGACATCATCGGGTCAGTTTTTCTAAATACACGCAATCCTATTTTCCCTTTTCGGCAATGTGAGATTTTTCGGGGAGCCGTGATGCCAACAACAACGACCCGAAGCCCTGAATGCCAACAACAACGACATCATCGGGTCAGTTTTTTAAGTGAATCCAAGGCACTGCGATACGTCCCGAATCTGACGGGACTTCCACTGCCCAAAACCGTGAACGCCAACGACATTGTTGGCGAGAAAATAGCCACCAAGCCGTAAATATCAACAACAACGACATTGTTGGCGAGAAAATAATTAGTTAAAATTACTAATATTTATTTTCGCTATACGGCAATGTGAGATTTTTCGGGTAGCCCCGAGCCGTGATGCCAACAACAACGACCCGAAGCCCTGAATGCCAACAACAACGACATCATCGGGTCAGTTTTTTCCGCCCGATGTACCTTAAATCATACCTCTTTTAGGGAGGGTACAATAATTTCTCTTAAAAAGGCACGATTAACTCATTGAAAAGCGAAAAAAATGTCATGTTTCGGACCAACGCCGCCAGTGGCGGGCTAACTTGCTAGTACTATATATTTTGAGACTTCCGTGTATATATATGTGTGTGTGTGTGGGTACTTTATAGAATCGAAAACGGCTGGCTCGATTAAGTTCAAACTTCCCATCTAAGCGTAAAAAACCACGGACACCGTAGTTGTCGCGTTTTGGAGAAGCTCTGAGCACACTTTCTCCACTCCCAATCATCAAAATCACCGCGAACGGCACTGCGGTGGTTAATCAAGTGATAATTTAATGAGCGTTGAATATGACGCGTCGCTATAAAAAGAGCGTTTGTTTGCAATTCAACGCAACGCAGAGATATACGGGAACAATATTTTGAGTGCTCTCCGCATGCTCGATTGAGTTCAATCTTCATATCTAAGGGTAAAATCCCACGGACACCGTAGTTGTCGCGTTTTGGAGAAGCTCTGAGCTCCCTTTCTCCACTCCCAATCATCAAAATCACCGCGAACGGCACTGCGGTGGTTAATCAAGTGATAATTTATTGACCGTTGTATATGACGCGTCGCTATAAAAAGAGCGTTTGTTTGCAATTCAACGCAACGCAGAGATATTCGGAGATATGTGTGATTCTTACATGCTCAGGGCTTCCTAGGAACGCGGATCGGGTCAGTTTTTCCGCCCTAGGTGATGTTCACCTTCAAACGGGTACCCACAACTTATATATATGCGTGTTGTGTGATTCTTATGTACTTAGGGCTTCCTATGAACGCGGATCGGGTCAGTTTTTCCGCCCTAGGTGATTTTCACCTCGAAACGGGTACCCACAAATTATATATATGTGTGCTACCTACGGGAAGTGTCATGAACGGGTTAAATTGTGACCCCGACCTGACCTTGACCTTGAAAATGATCAATTCAAGGTCAAATCGGGTAAAATATTGAAAAACAAAAAATTAATTTAAAAACAAAAAACAAAACAAATTTTTTTTTTAAATTGTCATGTTTCTGACCAACCACGCCAGTGGCGGGCTAACATGCTAGTCTATACTATATATTTTGAGACTTCCGTGTGTGTGTACTTTATAGAATCGAAAACGACTGCACCCATTGAGCTCAAATTTCGTATATAAGTGTAAAAACCCACGAACACCGTATTTGTCGCGTTTTGGAGAAGCTCTGGGCACCCTTTATCCACTCCCAAATCACCACAAAGGCACGGCGTGTGTTAATCAAGTGATTATTTAATGAGCGTTTGTTTTTGACGCATCGCTATAAAGAGCGTCTGTTTACCATTCAACGTTATTAGCATCTGCAGAGAGATATACGGGAACATTGAGTGGTTTCCTATGCGGGGAGATTTATTTGGTGCCATAGTACGCTTACAACATCATTGTTATATTATGTATGACACTTAGGTCAGGGCTTAGGGGGGTAGTTATAGGCACAATCCTTCTCAGAAATCCCGGTTACAAACCAACACTCACAATTTCGTATTTACGCAAACGTATACGGGGCTTTCCTATTTTTAGAACGCAACACATGATACCAAACAAAATTACGTCGCGTTGGTGATGGCATTCACGACGGGATTAATTGACTGTCCGCTCTTTGCGATGTGGGGTTCGCGACGGGATTAACTTTGCGGGGACTATTGACCATCTCGTAAGGGTGGACAACCTCTGTCAGGGGCTGCTCAATGGCCACGTGCAGGTTAAATAAAATCATACCTCTTCTGGGTCTGGGCGTGTATAGACATGAGCGTGTTGTGTTCATAAGAACGCGGAGCGTGTTGTGTTCCTAAGAACGCGGATCGGGTAAGTTTTTCCGCCCTAAGTGAGCTCAAACTTCGTATATAAGTGTAAAAATACACGGGAATCGTCGACGTCGCATTGTGTGAAACATGCTTATGTCTGTCGTTCCTAGGAACGGGGGAATTTTTCATCGGGTCAGTCTTAACCTTCAAACGGGTACCCACAAATTATATATTGTGACCCCCGACATGACCTTGACCTTGAAAATGATCAATTCAAGGTCAAATCGGGTAAAATATTGAAAACCCAATATCGTTCCTAGGAAGGGGGGATTTCATCGGGTAAATTATTCCGCCAGAAACAAAAAATTAAAAATTCCGAAAAAAAATATATTACATTTAAAAAATTTCAAAAAAAATATATATTACATTTAAAAAACATTAAATTAATATTAAAAAATAAACATGTCATAAAATGTCATGTTTCGGACAAACGCCGCCGGTGGCGGGCTAACCTGCTAGTCTCATATATATTTTGAAGACCTCTGTCTGTTTGTCTGTCTGTATGTTTGTCTGTATGTTTGTCATTAATACAAATCTACGATTCTCGACCGATCGGGACGAAACTTGGTACGTGTGTGTAGTTTGACCAGGCGGTGGACGTTGTCGTATTGGCGAGCCCGTGCGGCGCCCGCTTCGCGCGTGCGCAGACGAGATCTCGGAAACGGGTGGAGCTATCGACTTGAAATTTGCTATGTGAATGTATCTTGCCCCGGATGCGAATATTATCGGGTCGCCGAGCCCGTGCGACACCAGCTTCGCGCATGCGCAGACGAGATCTCGGAAACGGGTGGAGCTATCGACTTGAAATTTGGTATGTGAATGTATCTTGCCCCGGATACGAATTTTATCGGGTCGCCGAGTCCGTGCGACGCCAGCTTCGCGCATGCGCAGACCAGATCTCGGAAATGGGTGGAGCTATCGACTTGAAATTTGGTTTTTTAATAGCCCGGACAACGTCGGGCTCATCGGCTAGTCTCTTATATATTTTGAAGACCTCTGTCTGTATGTACATGTATGTATGTCATTTATACAAATCTACGATTCTCGACCGATCGGGACGAAACTTGGTACGTGTGTGTAGTTTGACCAGGCGGTCGTCCTTGTCGTATTGGCGAGCCTGTGCGACGCCCGTGCAGCGCATGCGCATACCAAATCTCGGAAACGGGTGGAGCTATCGACTTGAAATTTGCTATGTGATGTATCTTGCCCCGGATACGATTTTATCGGGTCGCCGAGCCAGTGCGACGCAAACTTCGCGCATGCGCAGACCAGATCTCGGAAACGGGTGGAGCTATCGACTTGAAATTTAGTTTTTGAATAGCCCGGACAACGTCGGGCTCATCGGCTAGTCTATTATATATTTTGGAAGATCTGTGTGTTTGTGTGTGGGTGTGTGTGTGTGTGTGTAATCGATGAACTCGAAAACTGCAGACCCGATTTCAATGAAACTTGGTATGTGGGGATATTTTCGCCCGGGGGGTGACATAGGCCTATTAATTTGCCCGTGCGACGTGACCTTTACCTTGAAATCGGGTCATTTCAAGGTCTAACGCCCGAATATCACGGGATTTCGATGAAACTTGGTATGTGGGGATATTTTCGTCCGGGAAGTGGCATATGCCTATTAATTGGCCCGTGCGACGTGACATTGAACTTGAAATCGGGTCATTTCAAGGTCAAACGCCCGAATATCACGGGATTTCGATGAAACTTGGTATGTGGGGGTACTTTCGGCCGGGGAGTGGCATAGGCTATTAATTTGCCGGTGCGACGTGAACTTGACCTTGAAATCGGGTCATTTCAAGGTCAAACGCCCGAATATCACGGGATTTCGATGAAACTTGGTATGTGGGGGTACTTTTGTCCGGGCAGTGTTTTGGACGGGTCAAATCGTGACCCCCACCTGACCTTGACCTTCAAAATGGACAATTCAATGTCAAATCGCGCAATTCGCCGAAAAACAGACGGAAAACAGCCCGGACGAATTCGGGTCACCCTTCTGGTTGTATATATGAACGAAACTTTATGCGTTTTAATGTTTTTCTGTTTACGATGATTGGAACAAATATGAATATTTTCGACTACTAAGTCCTCCTGTGCCTTTAAAGATCATGTGCCAATGCATTCTCTTATATATTCAAAATGCATGTCTACTATTTTCTATATATGCTTGTCAGATAATTACTACACCAAATGGATTAAATAGTTTTGGCATTATTGCAATATTTGTTTGTTTGATATCGGTTTGAAAAACATATTTCCGTGAAAAAGAGCGACTTTTTTGGGGAAAAATTCTTATATCGGTGCCAAATGGCAAGAAAATCCAAACATTGTTCTCCTTTCAAGTATAGCTATAGTTTGATGTAGTGATTTTAACACCAACAATGTTGAAAAATAATTTAAGTCTTACTGTGCACAGGGCTCGATTTAACAAAATTGCGAATTTCTCGAAAAAGTCACCGGTGGGTTTCATTCATCGTCGATTTGACAACAGCCACCACCGATTCCGTTTTCTTTAACTATAATATTGTTCGTGAACAATATATATTTCTCCTTTGTTGGTTTCAATTTGTTCTACCGTGGGTACCCGACCAGTTTTAGCGTTTGGTCGCTGCACTATATTATTGTAGTTACATGGACGTCTGCAGAACTCGGATATGTACATGTACTCTTGCGGGGACTACGAGTCGGATTGATTCGTTCCTTCCTTAAATGGTGATGCAGCATATGTGACCTATTTTGTGATTCGGAACACGATAAAAGAAAATAATGACAAGGTTAAATATGAGCCTTGAACACTCATAGTCGCTTTAAGTGCGTATATGTGCATTGTCTAGAGATGGCTTAGGGTAGCATTACATACATTGAAATTAGTGACCAGATGTCACCAGATATATATAAATATATATAATTGCCCACCATAGTTACTCAGATCCACGCGGCTATATAGATAATTTCCCATAGAATATACAACACTCGAAAAGGTTTTATATGTTTCATTTTATACAATGTTGTTATTGATGATGATTGTACTTCCATATTTTAATATGGGAGTATATTGTATTTCTGTTGACCCAGTTTTCGTTTAATTGGCGATACTGAGGCAACCGTTGGTAGTAGGAACGCGAAATATCTGGGGAAGGTAGACATCTAAGAGTTACTGAAAATACCGGTATCCGGATATCAGCCCAACGTTCCTTTATAGAGTTATCGCCTTTTAACCTTTCTCCATTTTTATTATTATTATTATTCTTATTATTCTTCTGAGTAAAATTGGTACGCTTAATCTCAGGAACCGCTGAACGTACAACGCTGAATTTTCGGCGTGTGTACAAATTCTAGAGTATATAGTGGTCGAACCATTGAGAGTTTTGTCCGTGCTTCCTTTTATGGAGTAATGGCCCTTAAACCGACCTCTCACATTTATCGACAAGTGAAGAGTATCTCTGGAACGCATTGAGGCAACGGAACAGGACGAATATTGTTACGTTGAGTAACTTGTACTTAGTTCATATCTACAAAATGGACGTTGTCCGATTATTAAGCGGGGAGTGGGGGATAGGTGTTCAAAGTCGTAAAAGATAAATTCGCTCCGATAGCGACCAAACTTTCATGTCATAATCTACATTTTACCCCGATAACGATGCCGTGAAAATTTTGTAAATCGGTCGAAAATTGACCGAGTTACCGGCCCCTGAATGTTCAAAATAATAATTATCTGTCCATAATGGAGGAAAATGTCCAATGGAGGAGCTGGAGCACGGGAGAGGGTGAAACCAGGCCCGGAATGGCGGTGGGACCAGGCCGGGCGGTGAGACCAGAACGGGTGGTGGGACCAGGCAGACCGGTGGCGGATATAAACGTCAGATTTAGCAAAAACAAAAACAAAACAAGTCCAGCGGTCTCAAATTTTTATTGGTTGCTCAGAATGCGAAGAGTGATGCGGACCAGACTATACCTCTTGTAAGTTTTTTGTCGCAACCGTTAATGATCCACGGCTGATTGCCGGGACAAACAAAAAACCTATTTTGGCGCCAAATCCAAACGGCTAATTAATTATCAAGGTTATTGCAGGAACATGTACGCCGGTATCATGTAGGTATGGTCCCAAAGTTTAACCCCTCTACTATAAAAGCAACCTTCCCAACAGCGACCTCGTTTGAAGTGGGTTCAGAAATTTTCAAAAAATCAAACATAAAGATAAAACAAATTTATAAGTGGATATGATAGATAGTGTCCAGGCGCAACTTTGTCATGTCTCCTCAAATCGCGCTAAAGCCGAAGGTTTACTCGTGGCGAGGCTTTATAAGGTAAATGAGAATAGTTAAGTGCTGTATCACTAACCTATTTTTCCCGCCAAATCCAAACGGGCTAATCAAAGAGCGAGCTAATGCTTTGATCGTTATACTAAAGAAGCAACCTGCCCAATGGAGAG
The DNA here is from genome assembly GCA_032622095.1 of Siphonodentalium dalli. Lineage (NCBI taxonomy): Eukaryota > Metazoa > Mollusca > Scaphopoda > Gadilida > Siphonodentaliidae > Siphonodentalium > Siphonodentalium dalli. The sequence goes on along the minus strand of CP136069.1, from coordinate 160,415,158 downwards.
CTCGCATTCGGGTGGGTTCAAATTGGTAAATTTCACTGAAAACCTAAGGTGGAAGAATACTCCAAAAAATCAAACACGGGGATATAACTTTTTTGATGAGTGGATGTTATTAGGAGTATCAACGCGCAACTTGAGAGCGATTTCCCGAGTTTTGGAGCGACGCTATATATCCTAAAACGTAATACACAGAGGAACACAGCCTCCCATACACTGTATACAACCTACCATACAACTAAAACATGCTACCATACACTGAACACTGCCTACCATGCAATCCAGATTATACCATACATTGAACGCAGCCTACCATTGACATCTTTAATCTTTAATACTAAATAAATCTTTAATATTAAATAAATATCTGCTAAGACATTTAAAGTTGTGTCAAATCTTCTTTATTCGAGCAACAAGCTGCAAGGTCATCGTGTAGTCATGTTCAGTCACACGTACCTGTAACTTGTATATTGTATGTTGGCATGGAACAATATTTAACTTTTATATCAAGAATAGTATGACTATCTGTGCACTCAACTGTGTTGTCTGCATTGTGATACATATTGAGATACAACTTACAATGTCCAGAGACGTGGCGACAGGGGGGGTTTGGGGGTGTCTCACCCCCCCCCCCCCAACTTTGGTCAAAATTGTCAACAGTTGGAAATTTCATACCTGCCAATACATTAGTTGGAAATTTCACACCAACAGTATGTTGAAAATGTTCTTGTAGTTTTATTTTCAAACAATTTATTGGGGGGAATTAATTGTTTTTGGACCAATATTTGCAAATGTTCTTATTTTTGGTAAAAATTTTGGACTGAAATAGTCATCAGTTGGAAATTTTCCAACCTCAGGGGGTGTCAGGTTGGAAATTTCCAACAGTTGGAAAGCTTGTGTCCTGGTCCCTCCGCCATGGCCAGTCAAAAACTGCTAGTTAATTTAAGAAAACAATATTATCATACATTTGGTCAACATTGTCATTGGAATTGTCATCAGTTGTAAATTTTCCAACCTAAGTGGAGTGTTAGGTTGGAAATTTCCAACTCTAGGAGGGCTTGAGGCTAGTCTAGATGCTAGGATTTTGCGATTTTCTTGTTCAGATTACAAAATTTTCCCAGACTGGGCCGAACCATGGTCGGCCCGGTGTGTCATTGTGTCTCCGCTGTGGCCAATACAAAAATGCTAATAAGTTTAACAATATTTTACTATATTTGATCAAATTTGTGGACTGAAATGGTCATCAGTTGGAGAATTTTCCAATCTGAGGGGGAGTATGAGGTTTGAAATTTCCAACACTATAGGAAAGCTTCAGTTGAGGTCAGTCTAGATGCTAGGATTTGCGATTTTCTTGTTTCAAATTTCAAAATTTTCTCACATCGGGCCGAACAGCCATGGTAAGTCTGGTGTGTCGTGGTCTGTTGCCCGTAGCCGTGTGCTTTTGTATGGAGTTAAATATGTAAAATATCTGAATGTTCTCATACCGGGAATATAGAACCATGGTTTATGGAGACATGGGATATTAGGCCTGAGAGCACTGAGATACAAGGGGGGGGGGGGGTGCAAATGGAATTATGCAAAACTTGTGTTCGGTCTGATTCTGATTCAAGGGGGGAGGGTGCAGTTGGAATTTCCCATGGTGGACACCCCCGAACGGAAACCCTCTAGCCACGTCCCTGACAATGTCTGTAATAACACGGTTCTGAAGTGAATGGACAACTCACATGCTACTATTTAGTCATGTAAATTGAATTTTCACAGATATAACTTGACATCACACATCCACTGGGAAAAGTACTTGTGCACAAAGTACCAGAGAAACACAGTACCTGAGCCTTTAGTCAACAATGGATGACATTTGAAACAAACATCAACGCTAGAAATAGGATGAGAGAAGAAGGAATAAAGTGGTAAAGCGCATTACATGTAAAACGAGAATCATTACAAACGTTTAAGTATATGGAAGTATACGATTTTCCCACCGGGAATTCGAAAAGCCACTAGTTACTTGCGCCAGTCCATGCTGGACGCAAGTAATGTTTTCGGTGCGGATCTTTGTCTGTTGTCTGTCCTTCCGGGAATATGTTATGTCATACCGGAAGTACAAAATGTAAAGACTGCACATGCGCTAATATGAAATGGTTGCATCGATTGTAATTTAAATCCACATATATATTTAATTACGTGCGCTCGCGCAACAGTATGGCGATCAGACAGATTCGTAGGTTGGTGTCACCATACTCCGTTTCACTCCATGACGTCACCAAAAACGACGTAAAACCTCGTGGCGTTCTGACATTTTCACTGTGCCGCGTCTTTGTTTTCAATTATTTGTTTGTCGCCGATATTGCCATTTGTCGGGATTCCCTGTTTCTATATTTAAAACTGGCATGCTCGTAATTAGCCTCGATTTCGATTTTTTCTCCCAGGTCAAAATACGTCAGAGTTATGACAAAAATAGATCGACCTACATTTTCTCCATCAGAACTCTACATCAAAGAGTATATAGACTCCTTCGGGACCTACATAGACTCCTTCATTTGGGTATTTTTACTTATAATTGGGAAGTTTTATCATTTTTGGTTCGTGCGAATACCTCTTTTTTATCGTGCGGGAAAAGAGAGACATTCAAAACGCGATTTCGTAATTCGACGCAATAGGCTGAATAGCCTAAGCTTCAGCCGAGTTCCGGGTCAAATACGACGAATGGCGTAACACAAAACAAAACGCATTTGTTGACACAAACACCGTTTGAAGAGTTTATTATTACATAAAATGATCGTTATTGATTAATTATTGATTAATTATTGATATTTATTGTTGCATATTGGCTGCTATCAATATTTACACAAATAGTATTAATTATTTCTTATAATTGCTCCTTTGGTCAACTTTGACTATCGGAAAATGAAAATGAAAATATGCCGCTGAAAAAAATGTAATCGATATTAAAGTCTCACCCTTTCGGCAACATGGCATTGGTTTTAATTACTTAGATGATTAATATAGTAATTTGCCTTTTATCTGTGATGAAATGAGAAATGGTAATTTTCTTTTTTTGCTAACATTAAATTAAAATAAATAAATTAAGTAAAATACAGTGAAATTATTTTTGAAATTATTGTTTATTACATTTTTGCGCACGTTGGCATCTCTCTGAGTGCATTCTAGTTTGCATTGTTATCTGGTTTTATTTTGGTAATAAATCGTTCATAAATGAACAATATTGAAAAATTTCAAAAAGTTCAAAAATTTCAAAAATTTCAAAAATTTCAAAAATTTCAAAAATTTCAAAAATTTCAAAAACTTCAAAAATTTCAAAAATTTCAAAAACTTCAAAAATTTCAAAAATTTCAAAAATTAAAAAAAAAAAAATCTAAAATTTCTAAAATTTCTAAAAGTTCAAAAAGTTCAAAAATTTCAAAAAGTTCAAAAATTTCAAAAACTTGACAAATTTCACAAATTTCTCAAAAATTTAAAAAATTAAAAAAACTTCACAAATTTAAAAAACTTCACAAATTTAAAAAAAACTTAGTAATTTTTATAGGCGCCAAATTACCATCCAAGACGTATACCCTTATAAACTGCGGGTCAGTCCTAGTAACGCGCACGTCAACGCGTTTGAAGTTTTCAATGCGAATGTCACTTTAAAATTATCCCACAGTGAGTGCCTAGTGTCACTTTAATATTCATCCATAGTGAGTGCCTTGTGTCACTTTAACAATCATCCCCCGTGAGAGCCCTTTAATATTCAAATACTGAGTGCATTTTGTCCCTTTAATATTCAGGGCGGAAGCTGCCCATCGTTCATCGAGATCATCACGTGATATACATGTATATAATACATCGTTCACATGGAGAGACTTCGTTCAGCGAGCGCAGTGTGTCACTTTAACATTCAAGACTGAAGTTATCCCCATCAAGGTCCTCACGTAATATACATGTAGATAATACACCATGCATCGGAGTGGCCTAAATCTGATAGTTGGTTAACAGGTAAAAAACACTACCAATATGTCTCACCTGTAATTAGATCGGATAGAGTTATCATTCCTAATATGCAGCCAACTGGGGTCCATATCATCATAACAGGGATATTATGTCCGTACACACAACTATTTCAGCGATGGATGAACAGAGATTTGATTTGATACCAGTGTAAGGGATAGATCATGGTTATTGCATTACCACCGGGGAGGTGGAAATGAAATAACTATACACCCAAGAACAGTTTCGACACAGTGAACTGGTACCTGTTAGTGTGAATGAGGCCTGAATACATTTACCAAGTATACACATGCCTGTCTACCTACTCACCTACATGTATCTACTGATATATAATTTCAATGCAAAAATACCTAAGTATTATTATATATACTAAATTACTTCAACATGCAAGTTGACAACCTCACTTCCCCAGTCCCAGATATATGCACTGCACAGTCTTATGATATGAAATACACCTAGTACTTTTTCTTTTAGTTTGTACTTTTTACCACAAATGATAAGTAATTAGTTTAAGTAGGAGTCTGAGCAAAGAAATAGCACATGATTTATAAATTTCCAAGATTTTTTGCTTTTATATTAATTTAATATCATATTTGCTTCAAGAAACCAAAGCTCCACAAATGACACAGACGAGCAATAATATATTATCAGTGTACTTCAGAAATTGTATCTAATTACTATTGCAGCGCACATGTCACTTAAAACTTGTCTGGCAAAGCCATTGAACGAAACAGTAAATTAGCATGACCTAATTACATTGTCCTCAAAAATCAACATCACGTGAAAACTCGGCCGGTTGTTTTAAAAAAAATTCTGTACCATTTCAAACAAACGACTAATTAAAACAGGACAAACACATGTTACAAATAATAAAACCACCAGTACCTGTCAATATTAGATCCATTGGAACTTACTATCAAGGCTTACGCCTTGTAAGTTCCATCGTTAGCCCTAAACTTTATAGGCGGGTAGATTTGCAATAAAAGTAACAATTATGACCAACGCACATGTATTTATCAACTAAATACTAATACAAGTGTGAAACCACCCACTCACCAATGTGTCATTTATCCTTAAAATCCGACAAATAACAAAACGTAAACACTGACATGTCTACCATAACATGTGACCGCAACATGTCATTGCAATCGTTCATGAATCCCCGTGGAATATCCGAACAATCCACAATTAGGTCGAGTTTAACTACACCCTGCGCATGCGTGACCTTTGCTCTACTTACCTTACTAGGGGGAATTCCCATGGTTTCGGTCACATGTGACGTGACGTGTTGTCATGTGATATTTAGGACCTCCTACTTTCCTTGCTTCGGCCATTTGCAACATGTGTTTTCTCGATTGGACTTTTGGATTAAATAATTACGGAATTATACACACTTTCTGGTAGGTGTCAGAGCTAATATAAATTGCAATATTGTTAACATCAATGACTGTGTTTGTTGATTCTTAAAATTAAGTATATTTTAAAAAAATTAGCTACTCGCCCATGCTCAAGCGCCAGGGCGGTCAGACCTGGATGGCGTTAGCCATATTACCAGGTCTGGTCAGACTACTGTCAATATATGTTATGCATACAAAGCGCAAACTAATTACACACATTTCCAGGTTTTAGTTGCAAGCAATCCGAAAAAGCATGTTGCCGAAGAGAAAGCAAACTACGTCACGCCTGAATGATATGAATACAGAATATTGAAGAAATGTATGACAACCCGTAGAGACAAAAATTACATATATCGAACATCTTTTGGGAACCCCGGTCCACTTAATTTGATTTAAATGCGGAAAAATATCAACTACGCTCATATGAACCGTATTACTCTTTATAGTCCTGCACTGCTAATATAATACATGTATGTATAACTTGACCATATAGGCCTACTGGCTACGGGCCCAAATGAACGTATATACGCGTAGATCTCAAGCAAGGTCGCCCATATGCACAATCGTAAGACTACATGAAATATGCGCAATAAAGATAAACTGATATTTGCCTCACGATATTTCACGATATCATAACTAAATTATGTTATTACAACCATATACCCAGGTATAAACCTTACTAGGTCCGGATCTGAGCGAGCCTTATTAAATCTTAATGGCTACAAATTGAATAGTGACTATAAAATCCGATTAAAATTCATTTTCACTCAGAAACTTAAGGTCCGGACCATACATCCTGTCTATCATCCCCGTCCCAAACAAAAACAACAGCACACGTCAGTCGAAAAATGATGGAACCTCACCGCAATCGCACCATCCTGCACCATAACTATCACCACACACTTGTTATTTTCATTTACATATATGTTTGTGTAGTTATAACCTTTCATGTTGTTTCCATGTTTTGTACATATCAGAGGTTCCAAAACCTATTCACACATAGATCTCCGATACACTGTCTGTCTCACAACTGTGCAAAGTCTAAGTGTCAGGTGCCAACGTAGATATGAACTAGAATTTGACTCATCAATATTATGGTTTGAAATATTCTCTAAGAAAAGTCATATCCTACTGGGAATGTCATATAGATCAGACCAGTACTGTGATCCAAACTATTGGGTGTACCTAGAATCATCGATATCAGACGCACTTGATATAACCGAAAATATTATTATCACGGGTGACTACAATTCCAACCTTCTAGACAATTCATCGAAGTTGAAGGAAATAATAGACCGATATAGCATCAAAAACGTTATAACTTCCCCTACAAGAGTGGCAAAATCATCGAGTACATTATTAGACCCAATTATTATCGGCAATTCCCTTCGTGTACTAGAAGCTGAAGTAATAAACCCGGGAGTCTCTGACCACTTAGGTGTATATGTGTCACTAGCTTATGATTATTCACAAGTAACTTCGTTCCAGAGAGTAGTATGGAACTACTCCAGAGCAAATTTTGAAAGAGCCAACGAAATACTCGGTAACACGAACTGGGATGATCTCCTTGAGTGCCTCGACACCGATTCAGCTACCATACTTTTCCAAAATGAACGATACAATTCCCCAATCCACTGTTACGGTTCGGCCCAAGGATAAAATCTGGTTTAACTCAGAAATCCGAAGAGAAATTCGCAAACGCGAAAGGCTACGTACAAAAGCCATAAAAAATAATAATCCCAACACATGGCAAAAATATAAGCAATGTCGAAATAAAGTAAATAACATGAAAAAGTTCGCGAAATCGAAATTTGATGAAAAATTGGAAGACCGCATGAAAGAATCATCATCTCCCCGCGAATTCTGGCAACTAATGAATTACCTACTATGTAAAAAGAAAACAACGAATGTTCCACCCCTATACTGCTCGAATGCCCATATAAATACCATAAACGTAAATGGAACCGTGTACGCGACTGATGATCTTGACAAGGCTAACATATTAAACCAGAGCTTCATTTCTAACTCATCAATAAATGACTCAAACCACAGTTTACCTGTGTTCAATTCTCGTTGTAAAAACACGATGGAGGACTTTGAGTTCACCGAAGATGAAATAATTTTGGCAATTAAATCACTTAAATTAAACAAAGCCCATGGCTACGATGGAATTAGTGCAAAAATGCTCCTAGCTACCGCAGAATCAATTGCTCGTCCATTAGTTTTAATCTTCAGAAAATCTCTTGATAGCATGACATTTCCATCTGTATGGAAAAAGGCTAATGTTGTCCCCATCTTTAAAAAAGACGACCCCGCTGATAGCAAGAACTATCGTCCTATTTCCCTTCTACCCTGCCTGGGAAAAATATTTGAGAAAGTTGTACTAAAACAGATCAGGGATTTCTTTAAACAAAACGAACTACTATTCTTACGTCAATCGGGCTTCATGCCAGGGCAAAGCACTTCTCATCAACTCATAGATCTATACAATCACCTGTGTCAATCTCTCGACAATGGACTGTATACATGTTCTATTTTTTGTGATATATCAAAGGCATTCGAGAGAGTTTGGCACAGGGGACTAATACATAAACTTTCAAGTTATGGAGTTCGTGGTAAATCTTTGAAATGGCTAGGAGACTATTTAAATAACCGACAGCAGCGCGTATTAGTTAACAACAGCTTTTCTAGCTATGAGATCATCCCAGCGGGCGTGCCACAAGGCTCAATCTTAGGCCCTTTTCTATTTTTGGTTTACATCAATGATTTAGCAGACAACATCTGTTCTGTTACGAGAATGTACGCTGACGACACTTGCATTACTAACGAGCACCACGACCTAAATGAATTGGCGCAAACCATGAACAAGGATCTTGAAAACATATCAAGATGGTCAAACAATTGGCTAGTCAATTTTAATCCCTCAAAAACGATGGGCATGTCGTACTCTTTGACTGGGACATCCGGCGATACTCCTAATTTAACCTTTAATAATGATACTATATCCTTTGTTGAGACATATAAACACCTCGGTCTTGAACTCCAATCAAATATGTCATGGAACAATCATATCAATGAAACTATTAAAAGAATAGCCTCGCGTTTATCACAACTAAGAAGATTTAAATACCAGCTCGATAGGAAGACCCTAGAAAACATATATATTAACGTATATTTTACCATTATACGATTATGCCGATGTAGTATGGGCAAATGCACCTAAATATCAAATGGATAAACTTGAACGGTTACACATTGATGCAGCCAGAATAGTCAGTGGACTCACACGATCAGTCTCTGATATAAACACAATGAAAGAAGTAGGCTGGCCCCCACTGAGAAGGAGGCGTGAATTACACAAATTACAAACTATGTACAACATTATCAATCGGAATGCCCCTATTTATCTCACAAACATATTACCACCCAGAATAGCTGACATATCAGAGTATGAATTCAGATATCCCGAAAAATTCTACACATATTTCAGTAACACTGAGAATTACAAAAAGTCATTTTTCCCTTCAACCATAAAAGCGTGGAATGACATGCCGTCCGTAATAACGGATGCCCCCACAATTTCAGATTTCAAAACGTATCTTAGAATAATTGACCCCGTCACTAGACCCCCGAGGTATTTCTACACGGGACGCAGGCAATGTAACGTACTTCACGCAAAATTACGGAACTATTGCAGTGATCTAAAGTCTGATAAATTCCAAAACTACATATCTGACAGCCCACGTTGCGCATGCGGCAACCAATGCGAAGATGCATATCATTACCTTTTCATGTGTTCCCTGTACCAATCAGAACGAATAGAAATGTATCATTCGCTACACAGAGAAGGACTCAAATTAACACATATGAATGATTTACTTTCTGGCATCCAAAACATAGATATAAAACAAAATGTGAAATTGTTCAAAATAGTACAACATTTTATTACGGAAACTAAACGTTTCTGACAAATGATATTAACTTAATTAATAAGTAAAACATAAATATGTTTATTGTTGTTTATTGCTTTTTTCGACCTGGTACTTGCTCGGCCATAACAATGTTTTAAATAAACACAATCGACGTTGGCACCCCCACCACCTTACATCATCCTTTCCTAACGATCCGCAAGATCATCATTCACCAGTCACCATTCTCTCACATTCTACACAGCTGTAAATAAGTTACTTATTGTGCCACTTTGTCAATTATGTAATTTTGTAACAATGTATACTGGAGAGGGGCTTATTAAGTTATGTAACTTGTGCCCCAATCCACTTTGTATTATTACAAATAAAATATGTTTAAAAAAAAAAAAAAAATTGATATCTAGATTTTTGTTATCGATCTCTCAAACGAGGGGCCAGCACCCGTGGTTCAAACTGTTGTTGGCAAGACACCACACAACATGCCAAATGTGTGATGGGCGCAAGTATAGGCAGCTCCAGTGAGTGCATTCTAGTTTTGTTTATATTTCGTCGGTGGGATTCAAACATGTCGTATACAAAATGCCCGCACTTTTTAGTCATTTTACAGGAGAGACAAAAAACTGATTATATTTTGATATGTTATATTCAGAATAACAACAGTGAGCAAATCCATCGATACACATCCCGGGCATCGAATTATTGTGAAACTGACGATTTTACACCAGTCTATAAAGAGAAAACTGTGAAATGAGCTTATACGACTTTTTTGAAATCATTTTTTGTTTCGCGGAAAATTATTACGACGTTTTGAAATTAATACGACAAATTTTAAACAACTTTATGCCTCGACATCACATAATTTCAATTTATACGACCTTTTTTTTCTGCCGATAAAACAGTTAGCTTGGTTCCATTTCCATTATACTAATTACATTTCCGATAATGGACGGTTATATGGGATCACTCAGTTAGCCAAGTATGTCGGAATTCGATAATTAAACTACATAGCTGAAACGACACAGTGGCAACAAACCCGAGTAACTTGTGAGGCTTCCGAAACGGATGCCGCTATAATACCAAGTTTCTTGCCAATCCCATATCATTCTATAATATCATGCTATATAGTATTAGTCCGGGAGCTAATAGGGGTACCCTTGCAACCCCTGGGACTTAACTTCACCCCAATCATTTTGTTCCGTATTATGTCCTTCAACTTCTAAGAAATGTTAGCAAGAAGAAAACAAAGTGGCCGTGTAGACTACAGGCAAGATGGCGTCCACCATGGCCGCCATTTTTCAGACCAGACCCTAAGTCATTTTTATGCAAATTATAGCTGGAAAATCTAGTAAAATGTATACAAATGTATATATTTCCGTGAAGATAAGACATAATGACACTTTTCTGGGCCAAAAATTGAAACTCGCAATCCAAGATGACCGCCGGAAATTGAAAATAAGACATTTTTTTCACAAATGTCTTCTATATCAATTAATGCTGATTGGAACTGGTATTGTAATATGACTTTATTTTGTATTTTGTATATTAACTGATGATTGGAGCAATTAAATATGGAATTATTGGGGTCCTAGCCCCTTCCGATCCCTCAAAAAATCGATTTTACAGAATGCGGTATAACATTTCCCAAAAAAAATCACAATTGGGTTTCTTGTCATATTTCAACAAAAAATGAAAAGAACTTTGTAAAGTAAGTGAGGCATATCATTACTTATGAATATTTAAACTCACTGAAACCAAAATTCTTACCTTGACTCAAAATGGCCGCCAAAATATATGTAAATGGTAAATATTGCCCCAGGGTGTCTTAAAATCGCTTACAAGTTGTAGTTGATGTATACAATTGTTATTCTGTATTCTATACATTGAATACTGACATGTCTGATGCACCATGGATCATTTTTACTGTTGTCACCACTGACATCACCAGAAATATTGAATTTTTCACTCACAAACTTGACATAAATATCGGCAAAAACTCACTTTTCAGGGTTCAACCATTTTTTCAGGTAAAATGCAGCTATCTTTGGTATCAAAGGTATTTATTGTTTTTGTCTATCTTAAATGTGTCACACAACGGTGCTTATATACTGAATTGCTCAAGATGGCTTCCAAAATGGCAACCAAAGGGTAGCAAATTGTGACTCACTTGGTTATTATACGTGTTTGTTAATTAACTGACAACTACGTTCTGTTATGTTTGTCTCAGTTCCGTATGGGGCATGACAAATTCATTTTAAAGTTGCAGTATGGAATTTTGCGGAGAACCTCTTTTGTGATTCTGGTCATATTATTGAAAGGGAATGGGCAGAACTTTGAGACGGAACTGAGATGAACCATGATATGTGGGTATTCTGGTCCAATATGACTGTTGGTAAAGGGTGGGACATATATTGATATATGTTGTGGATGTGTTATCATTGGGGGTGTATAGGGAGTAGATGTATGATCATGTATGGCGTGTATGATTATGGCAAGTATGGAACTTATGGTCGTATGTGCGGGTATTGGTATATTTGGAAGGGCTCACCATTGGTGATGTGTATATGTATACCTAGATTGACTCATGGGTATGGTCATGGGTATGGTCATGGGTATGGTCATGGGTATGGCGAATATGTATACATGTAGTGGTTGTATGGTCCATGGTGAGGTGAATATATATGCAATGAGTGACTGTATGATCGTGAATGTGGTGAATATGTATACATAGAGTGACTATATGGTCATGTGTCGGTTGTAGGTGTATACCTGGTGTTCAGGTGTGGTATGTAGTGGTATAACAACGTACGGCTGTATGCTCAGGTGAACGTGTATAAAGTGGGTGACTATGTTGTCATTTGTGTGGTGTTTATATACAAATGGAGTGACTGATGTAATGGGTGGGTTGTTCATGTGTATCTTGGGTGGCTATCGCTTTCCACAATAACTCAAGGATATGCTAGTCAATAGAGAGGTCATGTCATAGAGTTCTCCATCTTGATGGTGTTTATGTACATGGATGATACGTTAAGCGTGGAAAGTCACCCATTATCACACAGTCATTCCATATATACATAAACACCATATACATAATATAGTGACCCACTGTATACATGTACACCTGACCCATGACCACAGATGACCATACAGCCACGGGTCACAATGCAGGCACACCGAGTATACTCCTAAACATGACCCATAACCATATAGTCACTCCTTGTACATCCATCCATCTCACCATTGACCATAAGGTCATCCCCTGTATACATATTATCCACTCACATGGTCAAATAACCAATCAATACATACACCAACACCACATCAATGACCATAAAGTCACTTCGGGTATACATATGCACCTCCCCAATGGCCATATAGCCACTCGCTTCATACACATACCCTCACCCATGCACCTGGTATACTCCTTCACCTGACCTATGGCCATATAGTCACCCCGTGTGTACATATTCAAAACATTCATACATGGTCATCGTCAATCCTTGTATACATATTCACCTCAACATTGACCATGTCACTCCATGTATTCCTATTTGTCACACCATAGCCGAATAGCCGCTCAAGATATACTAATACACCCCAGCCATGTCAGTATAGTCACTCCAGGTATGCATAAGCACCTAATCCATGGCAATATAGCCACTCGCTATATACACATACCCCTCGCCCATGACAATATAGCAACACGTGTGTATACTGGTATAACCTACATATGACCATACCACCACGAGTCACCAAACATGAACACCAGGTATACTCATACGCCTGACACATGACCATTTAGTCACCCCTGTATAGGTATTCATTACATTTATGATAATACAGTCACTACTTGTATACCTACATGCACTCGTCTCGCCATTAACCATACAGTCACTACCTGTATACCTATTCGACACATATAGTCATATAACCACTCGGTATACATGTGCAGCCCATAGATTCACTCCAGGTATACATGTAAACCTCATCAATGGCCATTTCGCCCTTCAAGATATACAAAAAAACCCGCACACACGACCACTTATACCATCCATACTTGCATATACATCTCACACTTGACAATTCAGCAATTCACTGTATAATCATACACGCCATCTATGATAATACAGATATATCCCTATACACCCACCAATGATAATACATCCACGAGATATATAAATATACATCCCACCCGTTACCACAAAGATACTCCCTATATACCCACACGATAATGTCCACCCAGCTTACTCCAGGTATTAATATTCAACCATGACCGTAGTCATTCCATGTATACCTATACACATTACCCGTAATCATAAAATCACTGGCTATTTATCCACACACCCCATTCATGATCATACAGACAACACATGTACATCCCACCCATGACCTTACAGTCACTCCATATATATACATAATCAGCACATATATGGCCATGTAGCTATATCCATAAACCGTGTGCACCCGTACTGGATATACACAACCATACAGTCACTCCATGCATACCGATTCACCTCACGACCTCTCCCTGTATACCTATGCATCTTACCATTGACAACCCATTCATAACCATATAGTCACTCACTGTATACCTATTCATTTCAGTCATGACATACAATGACTCCCTGTATACCTATTCACCTCACCTATGCCCATAGAGTAACTCCCTGGCTACGATCTTGGCATCCACACTGTATCCAGTTGACTTTTTGTTTTATCATAATGGACCAGAATAGCCACAGCTTATGGACCATCTCAGTTCCGTCTCAAAGTTCTGCACATTTCCTTTCAATAAATCAAAAAAAAAAAAAAGGTTCTCGGCAAACTTACATACTTTAAAATGAATTTGCCATGCCCCATACTGAACTGCGACAACCAGAATAGAACATGTAGTTGTCAGTTAATTAACTATCACGTATAATAACCAAGTGAGTCACAATTTGCTACCTTTTCGGATAACGCCGAGAATAATGTTCGGGATATAATGTTTGGTTGCCATTTTGGAAGCCATCTTGAGCAATTTGGTCAATACACACCGAAGTACGACGTATTTAAGATAGTCCAAAACAATAAGCACCTTTCAATCCAAAGATAGTAACATTTTACCTGAAAACTGAAAAAAATGGTCCAAACCTAAAAAGTTAATTTTTGCCGATATTTATGTCAAGTTTTTGAGTGAAAAGTCCAATATTTTGGTGATGTCAGTGGTGACAACAGTAACAAATTAAACATGATGCATCAGACATGTTAGTATTCAATGTATTTAATGCAGAATCGCCTATTTTATACATCAACCAAAACTTGTAAGCGATTGCAAGACATGCTGGGGTAATATATTTACCATTTTCCATATTTTGGCGGTCATACTGGCAGCCATTTTGAGCCAAAGTAAGAATTTTGGTTCCAGTGAGTTGGAATATTCATAGGTAATGACATGACTCACTTACATTACAAAGTTCTTTTCATTTTTGTTGAAATATGACTAGAATCCCAATTGTGATTTTTTGTGAAGTTTTATACCGCATTCTGTAAAATCGAATGTTTGAGGGATCGGAAGGGGTTAGGACCCCAAAAATTCCATTTTAATTGCTCCAATGATCAGGTAATATATAAAACACAAAATAAAGTCATATTACTCAACCATTTTCAAACAGCATGAATTGATCTAGAAGATATTTGTGAAAAAATGTCATATTTTCAAGTTCGGCGGCCATTTTGGCAGCCATCTTGGATGGTGGGTTTCAATTTTGGCCCAAAAAGGTATTATTGTGTCTTAGCTTCACGAAAATATATACATTTTACTAGATTTTCACGCTATAATTTGCAAACATAAAACTCACTTAGGGTCTGGTCTGAAAAACGGCGGCCATGATGGACGCCATATTGTCTGGAGTCTACACGGCCATTTTTTGTTCTTGTTAACTTTGCTTAAAAGTTGAAGGGGCATAATAAGGAACAAAATGAGTGGGGTGAAGTTAAGTCCCAGGTGGGTGCAATGGTACCCCTATTAGCTCCCGGGCTATATACGACGTTCTGAGAACAACGTAACTGACGTTATGGTCATATGTTTTACTTCAAATATGTCGTATACTTTATACGACATTTTTGAAGTAAGAAATTTGTCCAACCAAGGATACGAATTTCCATCACATGGCCTAAAAGCTCATTTCTGGTTGGATTAGAACAAGGATAAGAATGTTAGGAGTGTAATCGACCGCGTAGATTACGAATTTTCAATAAAAAAATTCGCGCCAAAATACGATTTTAACAGTTTTACGACTTCTTTGAATCCCACCGACGATTTGTGCCCTGCATTTCCACGTGGATTCTTTATTTCTCGTCAGACCTTATCAAGGTTTTTAACAAAACATAATTAGCACATGGACCGTCCCATGTGGCAAATATACTCACATGCATTGTCAGTGAGTATACCCAAAAGGGTCGATACATAGTTCATCATCGCTTCGTCTTCAATGACAACAAGGTGCGATCCGACATCGCAAACGACATCATATCGTTTTACGTGGACGCCGTAATATCGGAAACAGTACACCCTGCCCGTGTTGCTGTCATTGTACAATTGGAAGTTACCTTGGCAAACTGTAAAATAAATATTCTCAATCAGTAATGTCTGTGGTCTCAGTTCAGAATTCAATTTTTTCTAAAAATGTGAAACTGATCGTGGGTAATAAGCAACTTGCAAGAATTAGATATGCCTCTTTTGCATTTGGCAATATTTTGGTAGACACCCCCTTAAACCGGCAAAACATTTTTACATACGTTTAGACATCCACCCCAAGGTTCACAAACGGCTTCATTAATCAGTGCTCACCACTCAATTATTCCAATCGATGGTTTAAGAGCCCCAATCAGAGAAGATCGTGATCTGATCAAAATGGCGGAGAAGATTGCATTTACTTTGCAGAACATTTAGTATACACTCGCAGGGAAGACCTGGAATTCGATACGTCAGCAATGTAGTTCGATATCAGGTTTGTCCCCCCCCCCCTTCCAGCTCTGTGAAAACTCAAAACATAATACATATGCAACGTGCAACTCACCGGCAAAAGGATTGTTTTCAGTGAAATGAGTAGTGAGATTTGTCTCACTCTCAGTCGTATCGGTGCTATGTGCAGCTGATCCTGTCTCCTCTGTCGTGATGAATTCAGATGTTGATGAGGAAACAGCGTCTTCACTCGTGGTTTCGTGAGTGTGAGATGTGGTCGCTCCTAACTCTGTTGTTGTTACGACTGCTGTTTGAACCGTTGTTGCTATTGTCGTTGTGTGTGTTATCCCGGTGGTTGTTGTCGTTGGTGTTGTTGTTGTTGTTGTTGTTCCTGTTGTTGTCGTTGTCACGGCTGTTGTTGGAAACGTTGTTGTCGTTATAACTGTCGTTTGAACCGTTGTTGTTGTTGTTGACGCTGTTGTTGACGCGACCGTTGTTGGTCCTGTTTTTGTTGCTCCCGTATCGGTTGTCCATGTTGGAACCGTTGTTATTGCTGACGCTGTTGTTGTTACGGATAATGCTGTTGTGGTCCCGGCAGTTGTTTCCGTTGTTACTGTTGTGATTGTTTCAGTTGTTGTCCCGGTACTTATTGCCTTTGTTGTTGTTGTTGTTTTTGTTGTTGTTGCCCCGGTAATTGCTGGTGACGCCGTTGTTGTTGCTACCGTTGTTGCTCCGGTATTTGTTGTTGTTGTTGTTTCCCCGGTACTTGTTGTCGACGCCGTTTCTGTTGCGGCCGTTGTTGCTCCGGTAGTTGTTCTGGTAGTTGTTGTCCCGGTTGTTGTTGTTGTTGTTGTTAATTCCCCGGTATGTGTTGCCAACGCCGTTGTTGTTGCGACAGTTGTTGTTCCGGTTGTTGTTGCCCCGGTAGTTGTTGCCCCGGTGGTTGTTGTTGTCTCGGCTGAAATATAGTTATTCAGTCTATGTGCGTCTGTTAAAAACTTTTCAATGCAATTTTAAGCTCCATTTCCATTTATGTTCGCTCAAACGAACTATTTATGTTGATGAGTTAATGTATGTTTTTTAAATAAGCCAAGTAGTCTCCATAGAGCCTCATCTGGCCACTATCCTATACAAGTAGATGTTTACTCCCTTTTTAGAAGGGTTTAAATTGGCCAGGGGGAATCAGTCTGCCTCTTTAGATTCCATACTCACCTCTGAGAGCCTCTGTCTCGCTCTATTACAAGAGCAGATCCGCTACGTGAGCACTGTGTCATTGCCTTTAACTGGGACAGAGGTCCCCAAAACAAAGACAAATCAGGTATGTTGCATGTATTTATTACCCAGTTTTTGTCTGATGCAAATAATATACATACGTGTGTATGCATGATAGATTCGCCTTATTTCTGACGCCTATCTGAGATTTTGAACATACCATGGGTATTCAAACGATAGTCCGGGCAGATTAGACGTGAAAGGGGAAAATTAATGTCCGATGACATGTTATGTAATTACAATATTATATTCAATGGCGATGGACCCAGCCCAACAAACATGTTATATGATATATAAGCTGCATGGTCTAGAACCATGACACTGTTACATGGTGCAAATACCCAAGTGCCCATAGGTTGACCATGGACTCAGATACCATTGACCAAGGTCCATGTATAATATATTAGTATATGTACCATGGTTTTAGGACTATATATGGTATGGACACATTAGACAGTTATGTGACAAACCAACCTATACTTATATATTGGACCAATGCAAAATATAAGTAGCATTTTTATTATTCAAACAATTATAATAGTTTTTGTTAGTGGGGATCTGACTGAAAAATTACAATAGCTTTCTCACTTACATGAGTGGTTACGGTTGCTATGAATATACCCGAAATGACAAAAATACACATATGACTGATATCATGGTAGTTTTAACTAAATTAAACTTATAACTAAACTTATTTTTATGGTGAACACAAGTATATATAACATGGGTGCAGGACCATATATGGTATGGACACATTGGACAGTTATGTGATAAACCCACCTATACATATATAATGGACCAATATTCATGTATCAGTCATATGTGTATGTTTTTAATTCCGGGTATGTTCCCGCAACCGTTACCACTCCTGTAAGTACGAACGCTATTGTAATTTTTCAGACAAATCCACACTAACAAAAACTATTATAATTGCCATATATATGAAGGTCATGGATGGATTTCCATATATATAGTCCATGCACACATGACACTGTAGGTTGGCCATGGACCCAAGCCCATATATGTGGACCATGGACCCAGATCGAAATGGGTATGTCATAGCATTGTACCCAGGCATTATCAGTTGTCTGTCTATATGTATGACGTGGACCCACCCATTACACGTGCTATATCTAAACCAAGGACCAGGTGCACTTACGTAGTGTTAATACCGAGTTGACTATACGTATGTATGTATTGGTACATGTACATATAGGTTGGACATGGGCTCATGTCCTTAAAATAAGCCAAGGAACCGACCTCATTAGTCAGGTTATAGATCCACATATATGCAGGGAGGCAATGGACTCAGTCAAATATATAGAATTTAGAAGAAACATGGACCCCATGCCCCTATAAGGGTAAGTCAAGGACCAGGTGCATGGATCGACGTCTCTATATGCAGACCACGTTCATACACCCATACGCAGAAATATTCGACCAATGGAGGTCCGTATAGATAGGTCATGTGAAACCACCATAGCTTGGCCATGGACCCAGGCTCATAAATGCAGGAAATTGATCTAGACCACTGTGGATATCCCGTGTTTCCAGCCTGATTTAGTTATGGCAGCATCCTACATGATTGCCATGCATTTATATGTATGATACATAAACCCATCCCAGTTATATACATGCTACAAGGACATATAGCCTATAGTCCCAGCCACGCATAAGCCATGGACCCATGTAGACCCTTTGTGTAGTACAAATACACACGTGCATATAGTTATGACTTACCCATGTCCCTACATCAAATCCGTAGAGCCAGGCCTAAATAGTATATGTTCGACCCATGCCACTGTCTAGGACACGGACACAGTAGTTATGATACATCATGGAACAAAATCCCTACAGGTATGACATTCGTCAACACCCATATATGCAGAAAATGTATGCATGCCCTTATACATAGGTATCGGAATTACGACCATATATGGTCATTGTGTGCGGTTCCCTATACATAGATCATGAACCGATGTAACTATGGGATGGTCATGTAAATAGGAAATGGACACCGACCAGTTCCTAAAGGTAGTCCATAGTCTGAATATATATATATAGGCCATGCTCCTGTAGACTTAAAAGGACCCATTTCCATGAATTGACATGTATGTAGTTATATATGGCTGCCACACAGTTGGTTATTTCTTACCGTATAGAAAATAGTATTCCGGATGCTACCACCCTATGATAGATTATTCTGCATGGATGTCATGGCAAATTTATTGCGAATGTCGGATTCCAGAGGCAGGGTGTGGTATCGACATCAATGTGAGTCACTATGTTTGCATGTTTCATTAAAATGCATTCCAACATTCGATTTATGGCAGATTTATGGCAGATACAATCATAAACCTCGTGCACGTGTGTCTCTCTGATATAAATAAAATACTAAACACTTGGTCAGTTTTAAGTAGTTTTGTCAATGGTAGTTGTTTACCTAGCAACATTTCAACCTCAATACCAATTTAACACATGGTAATATTTGCATCAGTACACAATACATGCACTATTCCTCAATATATAAGCATAGCTTAGCATATTATGAAACAGTTATATCAGTTAAATTGCCAGAAACTGATACCGATGGTTATGTTTTCATGGTGGGTATGTCCCTAGCAACAATAGCCCCACCCATGTAAGTAACAAATGCGGTAACTTAATTTTCATGTCCACACTAACAACAACTATTGTAATCATTTTCAATATAAAATTGCTACATGGTGTAGTTTATTTTGTTAAAACTACCATAATATCAGTCATATATGCCTTTTTCGATTTCGGATATGTCCTTAGAAACCGTTACCACTCTCGTAAGTAAGAACTATATGTTATTTTTCAGTCGCACCCACACTAACAACAACTATTATAATTGTTTCAACATAAAATGGCAATGACGTAGTTTATATTAGTTTATTAAACTACCATAATATCAGATATATTTGCATTTTCGATTAACCGTACCACCCCTGTATGTAAGAGATATGGTAATATTTCAGTCCGGTCCACACTAACAACAGTTAATACTGTATTTTCACCAAAAAATGCTACACGCCGAAGTTTAGTTTGTTAAAACTGCCCTAATATCAGTCATATTTGTATTTCTACGATGTCTGATAGTTGCCTAGCAACCTTTCCTAACGAATGATCTGGTGCCATATCTACACATCTGAAAACTATCAATGGTGTATGAGGAACCTATGCGCCAAATTTCATGCATTTATGACCTTTTGCTGAATTGTTACACCAAACATCTGGAGTATTGTGTGGATTTTTAGCCTTTCAGACACTCGAAGCCATGCATGGTGTACATTTTAGGTGGTAGTGTTACGTTTTCGGCTATCAAATCTTAAGAGTGGTGATATTTCGATATATCTTATCACCTTCATTTTCTGAATTATCCTCTGTTCTAGTATAATGGTTCACAGTTGTAATCTGAATATCTTTAAGCGCTCTCTTTTATGGAAAAACTTTTGAATCGCCACAAGATGCGTATGCTCTATTCAGCAATATTGTCATCACAATTATGGAATATCGACTGTTAAAAAGCTCTAACATCAATTGCACATATCTAGCGACACCTGCTCAGTGATAGACGGGTATGTGTGAAGATAGAGTCCGTAAATTAGTCTACATATGACTCCAATTGGATATGGCATGGTGGAATTTCGTAATAATTTGAACCATTCCGAAAAATCACGATATCTCAAAGAAACTCAACTCGGATTTTTGGGGGACTTTTGCTATGTTGTTTATTAATAATCCCTGAAAAAACAGCTTTCTCCAATTGTTTTCCATAGTGGACCCTAAGGTTCCTGGACTATTTGTATGTCATGACATACTGGATTTTTATCACGCTATTATCGGTTAGCGACATCTAACATCTTGAGCTCGTAGTTTGTCGGAGCCTTCGTGTATGCCTTGGGTATATAATTGCCTTTTTTACCAACCTTCGTTGGGTCGCGAGAGCACTTGGAGTGTGTTTACTGGTCTATAAATGGGAATATTGGTCTTCAAAACGTAGCCAGTACCATGCGGTAAGAGGCCAACCCTTTCACGCCAATCAATTGTCAGATTATGTCTGGCCGTTGAATATGCAGTGAATAACTTTTCCAATTTTCGCATAACAATCGAAGCTCTGGTGCTATATTCTTTAATTAATATAAGTTATGAAAAGCATATAGAATTATTCGAAACAATTGTTGTTACAGAGCAAGCTGTCGTTGCTTATTTTTGTTAATTTTCGCCAAACAATAGATATTTAATAGTTTATTGATTTTTTTTGCTGTACATTCGTACATTTTCAGTTTAATTGAAAGGATTGTATTGTAAGAAATAGTTTTCCTTTCAAACATTTCTCCTATAAATGTGGGCTGCATGTGGATTCAAATATATGAAATCCAAGATGGCTGCAGGCGGCTAGTATTGAACTATTTTTATGATATCGCTTCCGATCATGCTACTATAATTTCATTGTTTTTGGTTGTTTTAGTATGTTAGAATATTCTAAATAATAAATGCTGCAAAGAACCAGGCAGATAATATAATTTTGTTTCATATTATTCTGATTTATTTACTAATTTTTGCGGCTGGGTTCCAAAAAGTTGGGACGAAACTTGGTACGTGTGTGTAGTATGACCAGGCGGTGGACGTTGTCGTATTGGCGAGCCCGTGCGGCGCCCCGCTTCGCGCATGCGCAGACGAGATCTCGGAAACGGGTGGAGCTATCGACTTGAAATTTGCTATGTGAATGTATCTTGCTCCGGATACGAATTTTATCGGGTCGCCGAGCCCGTGCGACGCCAGCTTCGCGCAAGCGCAGACGAGATCTCGGAAACGGGTGGAGCTATCGACTTGAAATTTGGTATGTGAATGGGTAGAGCTATCGACTTGAAATTTGGTTTTTGAATAGACAACGTCGGGCTCATCGGCTAGTCGATTATATATTTTGGAAGATCTGTGTGTCTGTCTGTCTGTCTGTGTGTGTGTCTGTCTGTTCGCGATGGACTCGAAAACGACCGAACCGATTTCGATGAAACTTGGTATGTGACGGTACTTTCGGCCGTGGAGTGGCATGGGCCTGTTAATTTGCCAGTGCGACGTGACCTTGACCTTTAAATCGGGTTATTTCAAATTTTCAAGGTCAAACGCCCGAATATCACGGGATTTCGATGAAACTTGGTATGTGTAGGTACCTTCGGTCGGGGAGTGGCATAGGTCTATTAATTTCCCCGTGCGACGTGACCTTGACCTTGAAATGGGGTCATTTCAAGGTCAAACGCCCGAATATCACGGGATTTCGATTAAACTTGCTATGTGGGGATACTTTCGGCCGGGGAGTGGCATAGGCCTATTAATTTGCCCGTGCGACGTTACCTTGACCTTGAAATCGGGTCATTTCAAGGTCAAACGCCCGATTATCACGGGATTTCGATGAAAATTATTGTCTAGGGATACTTATGGGGGGTCTCATAAGCATATTCATTTGCCCGTGCGACGTGACCTTGACCTTGAAATCGGATCAATTCAAGGTCAAATCGCGAATTTTTATGGGATTTCGACGCAATTTGATACATGGGGTTACTTTTGTTCACTGAGTATTTTGGACGGGTCGAGTCGTGACCCCGACCTGACCTTGACCTTCAAAATGATCAATTCGTGGTCAAATCGGGTAAACCGGATGGATTTCGACGGGCACGTTTGTCGGGTACTTTTGTCCGGCAGTGTTTTGGACTGGTCAAATCGTGACCCCACTTGACCTAGACCTTTAAAATGGACAATTCAAGGTCAAAGCCCAGACGAAGTCGGTTACCTTCTAGTCTATTATATATTTTGGAAGATATTATTGAATTAATTTTTGGTTTTTCAATATTTTACCCGATTTGACCTTGAATTGATCATTTTCAAGGTCAAGGTCAGGTCGGGGTCACAATTTAACCCGTCCATGACACTTCCCGTAGGTAGCAATTGTGAGCGCAATCGGTTCGAGTCTATAAAGGACACATGCACACATATATATAATTTGTGGGTACCCGTTTCGAGGTGAAAATCACCTAGGGCGCAAAACTGACCCGATCTGCGTTCCTAGGAAGCCGTGAGTACGTAAGACTCACTCGTTTCAAGGTGAAAATCACCTAGGGCGGAAAAACTGACCCGATCCGCGTTCCTAGGAATCACTGAGTACGTAAGAATCACACAACACGCTCATGTCTGTATAATGACGCACACGCGACAGACGTAAGAATCACATGTAGAGTTACGCCTCTTATATCAATACGTCGATGACTATAAAGAGCGTTAAACGGTTAAATCTCCCAATATGGAAGATATAAGGAGCGTTGGTGTGTTAACCCCCACGGTGCCATTTTTTGTGACTGGGAAGGGAGAAGCGTTGCTCTGAGCTCGTCCAAAATGCGACGTGGACGATCCCCGTGGGTTTTTACCCTTATATACGGAAATTGAGCTCGATCCGCGCAGCCGTTTTCGATTCTATGAAGTACCCACATACACATATACACACATATATACATATATATACGGAAGTCTCAAAATATATATATAGATAATTCAATTAGGTTACCATTGGCTTTGTTCAACTAAAAAACGTGTTATAACCCACATGTGACAAATACACTAAATAGAGATCACCTAAAGATTTTGTTTGAATATCGAAATATCTCATGAGTGTTTGGAAACAAATATCGAATTTTCACCAGCGGTTGCAAGCCGCAAGTGAAAATTCGATATTTCTTTTCAGACACGAATGAGATGTTTCAGGTATTCAAACAAAAAACTGTAGGTATTCTTTTTATTATATGCACCTTATTAAAGCTCAACGTTGCTAAGTTATGTGGCATTTTCACTTTTAATGGTCCGACAATTTGAACAATACTCGGGAAGAATAAATACTTCCTACTAATCATAAGTGCACAATTACCTAGATAAAGCAAAAAGACTCGCGCACAGACATGAAACAATGAACCGAAACTAACAAGTCACCACAGTCGAAATATATAAATCCCACGTCGCGGGTCACAACTGCATAGTGCGTGATAATTTGTGGCTAGCCAATCAAAAACGCCGAATCACAGACGACACTTGCATGATCAATCCATAATTAGACGTCAAGAGTGTCTGTCAACTTTAAGCGCGTGTGATTTGCCGCTTTTATTTCTAATTATTAGTGCTTTTTAAAGTCACCTGAGGCCAACGGCACCTAGCTATCCCATGCCATTCCCGGGTGTCAGGAAACTGTTGTGTACCAATTTGTAAACATAACTTCTGAGCTGATAATAAACTAGAATGCACTCAGAGAGATGCCAACGTGCGCAAAAATGTAATAAAAAATAATTAAAAAAATAATTTCACTGTGTTTTACTTAATTTATTTTATTTTATTTAATGTTAGCAAAAAAAGACAATTACCATTTCTCATTTCATCACAGATAAAAGGCAAATTACTATATTAATCATTTAAGTAATTAAAACCAATTCCATGTTGCCGAAAGGATGAGACTTTAATATCGATTACATTTTTTTCAGCGGCTATTTTCATTTTCATTTTCCGATAGTCAAAGTTGACCAAAGGAGCAATTATAAGAAATAATTAATACCATTTGTGTAAATATCGATAACAGCCAATATGCAACAATAAATATCAATAATTAATCAATAATTAATCAATAACGATCATTTTATGTAATAATTAACTCTTCAAACGGTGTTTGTGTCAACAAATGCGTTTTGTTTTGTGTTACGTCATTCGTCGTATTTGACCCGGAACTCGGCTGAAGGTTAGGCTATTCAGCCTATTGTGTCGAATTACGAAATCGCGTTTGAATGTCTCTCCCTTTCCCGCACGATAAAAAGAGGTCTTCGCACGAACCAAAAATGATAAAACTTCCCAATTATAAGTAAAAATACCCAAATGAAGGAGTCTATGTAGGTCCCGAAGGAGTCTATAGACTCTTTGATGTAGAGTTCTGATGGAGAAAATGTAGGTCGATCTATTTTTGTCATAACTCTGACGTATTTTGACCTGGGAGAAAAAATCGAAGGCTCACTACGAGCATGCTAGTTTTAAATATAGAAACAGGGAATCCCGACAAATGGCGATATCGGCGACAAACAAATAATCGAAAACAACACATAAAATAAACATAGCAAAAACGCGGCACAGTAAAAATGTCAGAACGCCACGAGGTTTAACGTCGTTTTTGGTGACGTCATGGGGTGAAACGGAGTAGAGTGACACCAAGGTACGAATATGTCTGATCGCCATACTGTTGCGCGAGCGCACGTAATGATTTTTGTTGATAATCTATGTTAATACAAGTATTAGTCCCAATATAAGTCAAATGCGCCTATTCCCTGTGCACCAATTGCCCTACATAGCTTCTAAGATGATAAGGGACGCTCTTTATATGATAAATTATGTATTAGTGCACATCTTAAGATGTCTGATGTCAGTGGCATTTATCCCGTGACACTCATTGGGTCAATGTATCACAGTGTGTCAATTTTCAACGACCGAGTGCCGAAGGACCAACACCAAGTTGAGCTAAAACGTCATTGATGTCCGTACACGCAATCTTACACAAATAAATATTGAAATTTCTATATAATATTACATAAATTCCAAACGTGTGTCTACGATAAGAAAAAATTGTAACTATACTACATAACTCGTTAGCTTTTTTTCTACACAACTATTACTGAAATCGTGCCCTCGCTCTTTATTGATCATAATAGAGTGTCACTTTAAGTCATCTGAGGTCAACGGTACATATCAGAACTCATAAAAGGTCAACGGCACCAATGAATGGCCGGGCCTAGTAAGGCTTTCAGAAACTCCTCTTGTCAATTCACATACCACAGCCCTTTCAAATCAGTTGATAATTTTTCGAATAAACCCCGGACAACTTTTCCTGTGCGCTAAACGCCAAACAAATGAAAATCAAAGAGCCGTAACGCTGGTAAAAAGTACGATTGGGCCTGGCTGCTAAACTCCCAAATAAATAATTTTGTTTTAATATTATTATTTGGATCTAAAATATATATGAAATTTTAACAACATATATGTATACATGCATGTGTAAGTCAAATAAAGGTTGCATACATAAGATATCTAACTTATTCTGTTAAATATGTGGAGGAGAATTGTCTAGGGGTACCCAGAATTTTCTTTATTTCCTTGGAATGTGATGTCATTACTACTAATGTACCATAATATCCTAATTGAGAAGGACTGGCTTCCAATGATAGTTTGGTTATTTGTTTTTATGTAATGAGATTTATTTATCAAATTACATTAGGGCAGCTACAAGATCCCTTCTTGCTAGAAATAATCTTTGTTTTCTTATTGTGAATGAGTTTGAAAAGACTTCATCAATTCTTTATTATTTCTATTGTGCCACTAAGAGACAGAGAACATGTTTAAAATTTTCAGGCATACACATAAATTTTACAAAGAAGTAAGCATAATAAATTAATAATAGCATGTTATCCCCAAGTTCATTATTATTTTTTTTGAGTTGTTCCTACAATGACAAATTATTATCATAGTGCCATAACTCTGTTAAAATGTCCGACAGGGCCATGTTTGCTAGCTCGAGTCAGAACTCATATATCAACAATATTGGAAATCCGTTCATAATTGTTCGAAATAACCCTCGGATAACTATTCGGGACGGTCGGACAGACCGACGGACGGAACCCATAACTATATCCATCGCCGATATTTTTTCGGGCAGGACATAATAATTTGATACGGAAGGATTAAAGGTACGGTTGGCCTTGGCGGTGGGTATCCTGTTAAAATATGTCCACCCGTCAAAAACCACCACAAACAGAAAGAACATCAAAATGTAGACAGACTTTGTCCGTATATACACAAATAAGAAATATCGCATAAGCCGTATGTTATTGTCATATGTTTGACCATTGTTATGTAAACAAAAGCATAAAAAGTAACCTTTTCTTGTGTTTGTTTATATTATGATGGTAAACATAAAGAACGTTCTTTGTTGGTGAATTCCTGATATGGAACTAATAAAGAGCGTTTATGCCATTTGTGTGTGATTAGCCAGTAGCATTGTGCTGTCTTCTGTAACACAACCAGGCTCTTGCTTAGGTAAAATATAGTAGGTCTTTATGATAACATGCTGTTTACGCGATGGTCATGGTATATATGAACGGAACTGTATGCGTTTTAATGTTTTTCTGTTTACGGTGATTGGAACAAATATGAATATTTTCGACAACTAAGGCCTCACGTGCCTTTAACTCATGGGTATCCTCACTCACCATTATGTTTTGGTTGTCGTCCGTACTCGTTAACATTCTCAGATGACAACCAGCATGTTCCATTCTTTAATGAGTAAGACACGCAAGTTGGGTCCCGACCACAGGTGGCTGCGCATTCTATGCGTGATCTTTGCACCACTGGGAATCCACTGCTTTCATTTCTTCGACTGTCTCTGTGAAAGTGAGATTCCAAAATATTTCCCATGATTCCAAACGGAAGTGCCACGATCAGCGCAACCGGAACCACAATACGAGAACTCATCGCGTACTTGTTGCTAGATTAACATACAGTAAACCCAGTATAACAGTAATCTCATGAACCCGGCCTCCGTGATGCGGGCCGCTTTCTGCGACAGATAGTCACGCAGGCTTCGGTGTGGTATGATAGAAGCCAAAGATGCATTGTGTTCGGTACAGCTAGTTGGTGACCACCCATGTCGATCGTCGGAAGTAAAGGAAGTTCATTGCCCATATATGGATTCTAACAAGTTCCTGTTCGGCACGGTTGTAATCAATAAAGGTTCATACAGTCGGGGAACTTTTTCCTGTTTAACATCCGAACAAACTTTTTCCCTGGCTCAGGATATCCGCCAGCTAAGGAATATCACGAAGATTCGCGTGTATACTGCGTGTATTTTAAAATTTATGGCGTGTTTCGTGTGGGAGTATCAGTACGCACGTCAGCTGGTCCTGTTGGATTTTATGGTAACCGCAGTCGGGCGACAATTACAATTTAATTGGAATTTAAAGTCAATTTTTCACATTCATGTTTCTTCTATACAGTGATTTGAACCCTCTGCTGGAAATTGTAATAGCCAGACTCCTACCGCTAAACGATCGTGATTCCTTTACATTTTATAACACTATAACACGTGCAGTACCGCCTACTGGCGCCTAATTTGGGAATACCTAGAATAAAAAGGTAGAATAGCCCTGCAATTGGTAATACAGAAAACACCAATGGATCTCATTTCAGAAAAATTGCTGGTTGTAAACATACATTTCAAATTTCACCGAGAACTGATCATCTCTTACTTAGATATATATGGGGAGGACAACAAATTGACTATTCCAAATAAACAATTTAATCAATCGGAAAATGCGAACAACACCATTTGACACTCCTTTGAAATCCATTGTAATGGAGAACATCCATACCATATGCCTTTCATATGGCTGATAGTACTACTCTACATTCGGGTCAACAAAAAATATCCGTGTGCATATATATAAACAAAGAAGAATAACTCCAGAACGGGGGGAATCATTTCAAATTGTATTGATGTCCTATAGCCCATGACTGAGATTTATATAAATAAACATTTCATAATAAACAAAAACTCAACATTAGATAAACAAAGAAGTATACGGCTGGAACGGTAAAAAAAAAAAGAGAAACAAAACAAATTAACACTCAACTGAGTGTCTTCGTCATGGTGAACAATCGTACCGGACTGCATTTGGGATCCAATAACGCTGAAAGGTTCACTATCACCAACAAAAGTGCTGAAGGGTACACATGTTTTGGAATCTCGTTCTAAATGACGTTTAGTTCTCGCGTCTGCCATAGTTTCTGTTAGAGACATAATTGTTTAGGTGTAAATGAAAATTAAAATGAACTGAAAACAAAATACTGATGGGCCCCAGACTTTCAGAAACACAGTTAAATTAAATGCGTTAGTGTGCCGATATGAAACCATGTATACCCTTCAGCACATTTTAAAAATCTGTGTACCCTTCAGCACTTTTAGGTGAGAGCGACCACTTCAGCTTCAATAACCCATGGCCAATATACTCACACGGTCGGACAAAAATCACAATTGCTAGATAAACAAAAAAATTACTCCAGCAGGGGACAAGCGAACAACACCACGCGGGTAATCAAGTTTGCACACCACCATCAATATTCCACCAGATGTATGACAAACGCTCTTTATTTTTATCATATCCAGCTGCCATAGCAGGTATAAATGAGCCATGAACGCTCTTTACTTGTATCATATCCAGCTGCCATATCAGGTATAAATGAACCATGAACGCTCTTTATTGTTTCATGTTGTATAAGAAAGAGAGTAAGAAATGCTAGCAGCATTTGATGCTTCCAACATCCAAGTTATCTAATAATTTTGCTCAGTGTTTTGTTTTCTCGAAATAATTCGATGCCATAACGATAACTTGCCAAAATCAACGCAATATTCCAGTTGTTTCATGTTTCGCACAGGAGTAAGATCAACGCTCTTTATTTGACCACATCAGGCTGGACTAACAAGGGTCGCTCTTTATTGCTCCAACTTGAAGAAACATCGCACCCGAATTTTAGTCGAGTCTAGTTATGATTTTGTGAGGGACTGTTAGTGGGCGCCACGAACGCTTCACCTTGTAGTTATCGGATTATGTCGTCCTTTGGCATGGTGATAGCACAGCTTGGAGAAAAGGATACACACATACTACGGGTTTCGTCCATTCGTTTTACCAGAGTTACGGTCCTTGTTTGACTAGGAAATTTGTGAAATGTGTATACGAACAGTTCAGCTTAACTAAGACAAAATCAGGTCAATATGACTAACTTATGGTTAGTCGCAAGCATTTCGGGGTCACTTTGACTAACCCACACCTTTAAGTGGGTCACAATCACTATGACTAAACATGATGTTAGTCATAGTGAGATTAAGTTACACCAAGAATAATTATAATTGCAACACTGCCTTGAATTATGCTTCATATTCAATGCTAACTATTCGATTTCCATTTTATCGCAGTTCTATTGGATCTATAATTGAACGAATGAGATGGGGTGATATAATGTCATGTCTATCAGAACCTCCCTCCCACGTCAAAGGATACACTATTAGGATAAAATATTCTTATTCCATGACACCAAATATATCTCCGAGAAATGAACCAGTTAAACAGACTCATACCACAAAGTTGTGTTATACCTCTCAAATTCTCAATAGATCAGTACAGGCAAAATGAGTCCTGCTTTCAATTCGGTCTCTGAATATGGTTAATATATCATCTGGTTGAGTACTGAAATTATTTTCACCAAATTACATGTTCACCTTCTCGGTGACTCAGAAATTTAGTCGTTATGACGCAATACAGGGGCCTGTTTCGTGAAGCAAGGTCATAAGATTATCTTAAGATGGACTTAATCTAAGATCTAAGGTGGATCTTATGATGTAACTTTTCCGTTTCAAGAACGCGTTTCACAAAACAAGATTAAGTCCTTCTTAACGGGATACTGTATCCAAATGTTTTTGTTGGTTTCTATAGTCTCTGAGTCGGAGAATAAGGTAACAATTTTTCCATTATTTGAAAGTCTGTTGAGTACGAAGTAGTGTTACGGATGGCAAATTTACCGGAATGCAAAAATACAAATTGTTGTTGTCGAGTAAATTTTTGTACAGTTTTCAACCAAATGTATCAAATAGAAGTTATATTATATATGCATACTAGTCCCATGTACTCATTTATGTTATTGTATCGTCACTAGTCAGCGAGTGGCTTGAGTTTTCTCCCGTATCAGCATAATGTTTCAAACGATCGTGTGTGCAGTGGGTTTACTAATCCAGTATCCCTCAATTATAATTTGATTACGTCTTGTACAATACAATACAATACAATAATTAATTTGTATAGCGCTCAATATTATGAGTACATATTCAACGGCTCTTTACATTACATCGAGCTCATTGCCTAATCAGCATAATGCATGTACATGCACATATATCTAGGAATTAAATGCTACATCAAAGAGATATGTTTTGAGGCCGGTCTTAAACTTATTTAAATCAGTGAATATTTTCAAGTGAGGTGGAATGCTATTCCATAGATGTGGACCTGCAAATGAAAATGCCCTATCGCCAAACGTTTTCTGTTTGTTGAAAGGAATGTACAAAAGCATACTGCTATCAGATCGTAATCCATATGTACACACATTTCTGTCTTTGATCATATCCTGTATATACAATGGTGACATGTTATTACGAGATTTGAATACAAGCAAAATAATTTTGAACATGATTCGATACTCCACTGGCAGCCAGTGTAATTGCTTGAGAACTGGAGTTATATGTTCATGCCGAGGCGTGTATGATACAACTCGCGCCGCAGCATTTAGCACTTTTTGCAGGCGATCACACTGGTAATCCGGTAGTCCATACAGTAAAGAATTACAGTAATCTAAGTGTGACGTGACAAAAGCATGGACCAATGTCTTAGTTGAGTCTACATCGAGGTATTGTCTAATTTGTCGGATTTTGTATAAACCTCTGAACGCCTTCTTACACATATTAGAGATATGGTTATCCATTGTCATGTTTGTGTCAAAATACGATCCCAGGTTGCGAACAGTGTCCTTTGTTGGTATGTCGGCGTCTCCCACATGAATTGAACTGATGTTGACTTTCTGAAGTTGTTGTCAAGAACCAATGATTATGAATTCAGTCTTATCGTCATTTATCATGAGTCGGTTGGTAATCATCCACGCTCTAATGTCCACAATACAGTTCTCCACAATTTGACGTGCTTTAGTTTCGCCTCGCTCTGTCGGTCGAAATGAAAAGTAGATTTGGGTATCATCTGCATAGCCATGAACATCGGGGAGGTGACTTTCAACAACTGAGAATAATTTCGAAATGTAGAATAAGAACAGCACGGGTCCAAGACAACTTCCTTGTGGAACTCCGCACTCGATGGGGAAATTTGTAGACTTTGAGCCATTAATTGATATTTGCTGTGATCGGTTCGTGAGGTAAGCTGCAGTGCCGCGAACACCAAAGTCAGATTGTAGAGTATCTAGAAGAATATCATGGCGGACGGTGTCGAAAGCAGCGCTCAAATCTAGTAGCACAAGCAGAGTGACCTTTCTTGTTTCCATGCTGCAGAGAATATCATTTTGGACTTTAAGCAGCGCAGTTTCAGTTGAATGGTGTTGACGGAAAGCAGAAGTGTTTATTGGAAGAGGTGCATGTTGTTCGCTGTGCCGAATGAGTTGGTCTATCACTGCCTTTTCACACAATTTAGAAATGAAGGATAGGTTGCTGACGGGTCGGAAGTTCTTGAAAACAAGGTCAGCACCGGATTTCTTGAGAAGAGGGTGAACTATGGCTGTTTTCCAGCTACTGGGAACACGTCCTTGGCTTAATGATAGGTTTATCAACTGGGTGATGATAGGTATCAGGGAGTCACATTTCTTGAGTAGCGTTGTTGGTATAGGATCGAGTTCACAAGATGCATTTGAAGAGCGTTTGATGATTTTAACGACGTCGTCAAGGTCGAGATCGTCGACTGTTGTGAACGTTTCCGTGGCTTCCTCTTTGTCGACACAAGGCGCTTTCACGGTGATGTTGTCAATCTTCTTTTGGATAAGTTCTATCTTTTCAGAAAAGAATTCACCAAACTGCTCCGCCAATTGTCCTGCGTCATCATGCGGTGGTAGTGTCTCATTCGGTTTCTCCTCACACATCTTTTTCACAACTTTGAAAAGTTGCCTGGTGTCACCTTCGCACTTGTTGATCGAGTCGGTGTAGTGTGACTTCCGGGCTTCCTTTAGTTGATTGGAGAACTTGTTTCGGGCATCACAGTACGATCTTTCATGTTCTGCAGACGTGCCTCGGGTCCTCTCCTTTTTTCTCCGGTCAGCTTTGAGTACTTTCAGGTTGTCATTGAACCAGGGTCGCATTGGACGCACGACTATTGTTTTGGTCTTAGTTGGTGCATGTTGGTCTAGCAGCTGGGATAACGTGTTGTTGTAACAAGACACAAGTCCATTTAAATCAGTCCATTGTTGTTTATGCAGATCTGATTCTTTGATGTCACTGTCGACTTTCTCAATATTGATGTTGTTAATTTTGCGGAAAGTCACAGTTTTCTTTGTCAACTTCGGTCTGAGGGTGCTGATTGTGCCGTCCACAAAGGAATGATCTGAGAGTTTAGTTGTCACGGTTGGTGGGGTTATGGAAAAGTCGTCTGAACATCTGGTGATGATGAGGTCTAGATATGTCCAGATTCATGTGTAGTAGTTGTGACGTGTTGTGTCAGTCCATACGAATCTAGGAGTTTGTCAAAGTATCGAGCAGTAGCGTCGTTAACATCATCGACATGAATGTTGAAGTCACCGCAGATGATGAGTTTTTCTGGATACACAACCAACGATTCAAGATATTCTTTGAATTCCTTTAAGAAGGTGCAGGTTGTGACTGGATGGTTGTCAGAAAACGGAGGACGATATAGGCAAACGGCACGCAGAACATCGTTGTGAAGTTTAAGTTTCCACTCGAGGAATTCAAACGAGGATTTTTCCCCGCTGGTTGATGACATCAGTTTTATGTTTTCTCTACACATCAAAGCAACACCACCGCCAGTTCTGTCGGATGGTCTTGGAGCACTTTTGAAAATATATCCATCACAGCAAAGAGACGAGATTGTCACGGTATCATTATCGTTTAGCCAGGTCTCTGTAACCATGCAAATGTCTATGCTGTTGTTGACTACATGCTCTAGAAAGTAAGGCACTTTTTTCCTCAGAGATCTTGAATTTACAGTTGAGAAGTTGATATTTTGGGAAACCACATGTAGCTGATCATGTGAAAGTTGGTCATCATCGGTAGTAGATAGTGGATAAGTCAAGTCTTTGTTGAGGTTTCTCAGGTTGTTAATATTTACACCTCTGTAGCTGTTGTAGTTATGGGTGTATTGTCTGCATTGGGGTGCAACCGTCTTGATATGGTTGCAAGACGGTTGCAACCATATCAACTTGTACAAGGAAATTCGTATTTTAATTTACACCATTTTATGGGTCCATCCTTAAACGCTTAACTTGTGTCATAAGAAGGCTATGTGCGCGATCTCGGACTAAATACCAGCATCTCGCCATCAAAATATCTTAGCTGGTTTTAGTACGAGAAGACTTGGACTAATGTTTACCCTGGTGTAAATGTTTTCCATAGGCTGTTTACAACATAATTACCAGGTCCGACATTTTATTTTATCTGAAAGATTGACATTTGAGGTAACTTTTTGCAAAATAAAAGGTCAGCCGACCACAGTGTCCCACCGACAACGTGGCAAGTCGATGTCGCTTTGTTGAAGAAATTAAAAAAAATGTTGAAATGTTCTAATTCGAAAGGGTTAATAATTCCGTCAAAAAATAATTTGTCCGTCATCTATATATATACATGTTGCACATCTTCAATATATGGGCAACAATATTCTGAAGTTTAACATCTCTGGGATGAAATCTGTAGGAGGAGATGATTACACCATGAAGGTACTCAAAAGTGTGACGGACGACGGCTTGATGGACGGACGGATGAGGTCAATCGAGTATCCCCCATTCTCATTGAGGGTGGGGTATAAAAATATAACGACTGTCATGCAAAATGAAAAGCAATGCTATAATCATGCATTGATGAAGCATATATTTGATGACGTGGAACGTTAAAGGTCAACTTAATTTTCGATACCCCAGCTAGCATTATTTATCATACGCGTGCTGTGCATATATAAATGATCATTTGTAAAAACGACCGGCTTCATTTAACCTTGATTCGAGCCACGAACGAGCTGATTGCTGTCAGTTATCTCTGTTGTATTTCAAAATGCATCACAATGAATTATGTTCTCATGAATGGCCATCCATTAAATATTACCCATTATAACCGGGTCACATTCAGATATAATACTTCATAATAGAATTATACTAATGCTACTATATATGGTTAAAGACCAACTGAACAGTACACTAGTTTCTTTAGTTTCCCGATTCAACGCATCTATTTAAGTTCCCACTAAACAGCAATTCAAAAATCCCGTCAAAATATACCCAGCCATTATCTTTAATTTGACTACCAAAAATGTCGCTAGAGTTTTGTTTTGGTTTCACAACGCACGATTTGTATCAGAAATGCTGAAATTGTTCGAAATATACGATTACAGCATGTGCCAGCTGGCTCGACGTATAAATCAAACAAACGTAACACGAACCAGAGACGCGCCAATGTCGAGTCAGGTGAAGATAGCACGACCCGTGTTTGGCGCGACGTATATATAAAACGGGCCTAAGCGCGCAGTTTTTGGCTCAAATTCACAGCCGTCCTTCTTCCGAACCGACAACAGGAATTCAGAAATGAGTTCACAAAGTTCATTCGGTGGATTTCCTCTATCATTCTATTCTTCTCTGGTTTCCAACACTGTTTGCGGAAGGAGCTGAAGCTGAACTTGAAGGTGCAGTGATGACATGGTTAATTCCGTCGATTTCATCAAACAAAATGCTACTGCTAGACCCAGGGTCCAACTCAGTTACACTTCCAGCATCACCAGCACAAGAAACTGATCCGGTTTTGACGAATGCTCATCAATCTCCTTAAATAACTGCTCAAGTGAAATTTTTCATCTAATTGGAAATTTCCCCAAAGATAATCTCCGACGAGTGTTGTTCCATATTTTCCGCAAAGCAGACGTACAAAGTATAGAAGAGGAAAGATTACTCTATTGATGCGCGTGTATTTTGTAATATTCCGGCATTAGTTCACGCAAGTGAATCGATCGCACGCGCGAGCTAGTGTGAAAGTATATTCTTCTATATCCCCTTCTGGGTGATATCGATATTTATCTAAATGCGTTGTTTCTATATAATTCACCGTTGAGCGTATAATAAAATGTATTATCAACTTATCCAGTTGAATAAAACTGAACACGTTGTTTTTGTCAAGGTATTGACATGTGTTCTGCGCTTAATTTTGATCTGGACTGTACAGCCAGTATTATTCTCCATGGAAGTGGAACGATTCTTAGTTTATAATTGTTATGCTTTCGGGGCAAATAAAGGGAGAAGTCTTGTTGTGAATGTGAGAATCTCTATCACTTGGTGGACACTCCAATGCCACAGCGGTTCTGTATTCTGGATGAATATATATTGTATATAATATGATCTGGGGATTCGAAAATTAAGTGGACCTTTAAACGTATGGACGTAGTACCCTAAACGGAGAGGTTACAAGCAACTAATTATATAGAGTTCCACTCTCGAGTCAGCATTAAAAACAAATCTGGCTGCTGATTGGTCTGATTATCATTGAGGGAAATATCCCTAAGCGGGAACATAAAATCATAGCCTACGTAAATATGGCGATAATGCATGTTTGGATGTCCAGGAAGAGTCTGGTGGGGTCCCGATGTCATGGAAGGGATCTGGGTATTTTTATGCTGCTGATTTTTGTGAAGTAAATGGGGTAGTTGTGGAAATGCAAGATTATCGTTTGAAAACAATACCGAAAAGGGCGCGTTTGACGTCACAGTCTGTTGCAGCGGATGACGTTCTAAGGGAAAATTGACCACTTGAATTTCAAATAGGCTTAACCCATGGCCGGCGGGACTTCTATTTTAACACTGTCGCCTATGGGAAATAATTAGGTGTTTGTAACCTAGAATAACTCTAACTGCGATTCTTGCGATACATCCATATATTATCTGTGCTTATTAAATTGGATTCTGCCACAGTTCTGCGTGTGTGTGTGAAAACAATTTACTCTTCATCGCGCTGTGCTATATATATACGATGCACACTGTTATGATCATCTTGTGCAGAGAGCGGGTATGTGTCTTTGTGGAGACGTAAGGATAAATTTCTGGTCTCAACAAACAAGGCGGATTATTGCGAATCGGGGTATTGGGTTTTACTGAGAATGGGCATTCAAGAAATTTGTGTGACTGGAATTGCAGGATTCGGACTGCTGGTACAGATACTTGCAGTTGCTTTACCGTTCTGGACTAGATACAGCTATTTCAATTACGGACTCTGGCAACACTGTAAAATTTTCCGGCGATGTACATCAACGCACGGTATGATGCCATACTTTATGCAATTACTATATTATATACATATACATGTATAGCCATATATGCATGCCTATAACGTGTTTTGTCCCTCGAAACATAAATCGTGGGATTGAAAATGAGCGGTGTCCGTCCGCCCATATATATATATATACGACTCCATTTCCTCATACAAATCAACACATCGTCAGTAACATTTTTTTTATAGAGGCTAAATCTGTCGATAATTCTGATTTGTATTTAATTTTTTACGCATTCACACAAGGTCAGGTCATTTTAATATTCATTAATATATTCATTAATTTAATATTCATTAGACCTGACCTTGATTATAATACTGAGCGATGATTGGTTTATGTAGGGCTCGCGCTCATTTGTCAACAATACAACATGGTGCTCCCCATGAAATGAAAGATTATCGAAAATATATTTATTCACTTGCAATTAGTCACTTTATCTATTTATTTATTTATTCAATTGCGATATATATTAAATTGCCATTTATTCAACAATGGAAAGAGAAAGAAGTAAATTATTCACAGGTTTGTCAAAATTATGATATTAAACTAACCCAAGTTAATAAAATCTATAATATGAAAGGGATTTTAAAGTGATTGAGGGAAATTTAGTTTTAATTTTTGCCAAGTGATCATACCCATTGACATATTATTACTGGAACACAGATTATGGGGACTTGTAAAGCGCTCCAATGCCCAGTACGGTGGCAGTACCCCACCTTGCATGTGTGGGGGGGGGGGTAGCGGAGCACGTTACAAGCCACTGTGCTTGATCCTAACTGTAATTTGGTACATTCCTAGTTCCCCATGTATAAAGACGAATGGTGTATACTTCTTCATATTCAGTGTAAATATCAAGAACCAGGATTCTTGTTTTTCGAAATATGTGTATTCTTGTATTATTTGAATTCCTCTCTGTTAACTGCTTGTTACCCGGGATTCATGGTGCATATGTAGATAGGGGTGACACCCCTCTTGTTACCAGAGCCTCAGATGACCCCACCGTGCAGCCACATTGAGCGCTATATATTGTTTCCCGTTTACTTATAGGGGAGCTCCCATGGTATGTTGCTGTGAGGGCCATGGAAGTGCTCGGGATGATAGCTGGTTTGTGTTGTTTCCTGTTGGTTATTGTGACTTCATTCAACGAAAACATGAAGAAGAACACCTTCTTCCGAATACTCGCCATTTTCTTTGCATTTGGTGCCAGTAAGTCTATATTGATTTTGGACGGAAGTGAACGCTGGTTTGCGGTAAACTGTTATAAACAAAATCCGCTCACCTCAGACTTACTACTGTACGTATATTGTCAAGTTTTCTTTCAATTCTGTAAAAATTCCAGCCCGGGGGCCAGCCTGCCTCGGTGAACGGTGTGTTCCGCTACACGTTCGTACCAATTTGGTTTCAGTGTCGTGTCTAGTTCTCTCGCAAATTAAAGTTGAACTTCCTATTTTCGTGCTAAAACACGTCACGTTTGCTCACAAACTGTACGATGTCGTATTTTGGATACCTTAAAGCTAGCCACACATGCGAAAATAATCGGATCCGTTCGTCGGATCCGTTCGTTGTGCCGTTGGAGTCATGCGAACGTTGTCCGATAGTGATCGTTTCAGTCACTTCACCATGGATTTACATGCGAACGCAAACGGAGCGACGATTTCTATCGGATGGAAAATACGAGTATTTTCGGTCCGATAAAAATCGGAGGCATTCGGAGCGTCAGAATAGTTTCGCATCGGAACCGCATGCATGTGTGGGTGCCCGTGCATTTCTATTTGATTTTCCGTCCGACAATCGCATGCGATAAAAATAACGCAACGCACCATACGCATACGCAAGCATGTGTGGCTAGCTTAATATCCCATTGAAAGTCACGCGTAGCGTTTGGACCATGTTCCCTGTGATTGTCGCTATACGAACCCGGAAATCAATGAAATCTTGACCGCGTGTATTATTGTCTCGTTCTAATAAATACTCATTTGATCGAATGTTGTCATCTGTGTTGGTTATCCGACTATGTAACTACTGAAGTAATGGCGTTGTGGCAGCGGTGGGATATAAAACCTTCGTCTCCGTTACATTAAACAAAGAAGTGACAGTCCACATGTTGGAGTCGGGGGAACCACATTGCATATTTTCGACGCAGCAGCGTACCGACGGGGAATTCCGCTGAAAAGTATTCTTTCAATTGGGTGTTTCATTTCGGAACTGCCACGTGGTCCGACTTTCGCGACGTACCACTATAGAGAGCATGGCATTAGCACCCATTATAACTTCAATTAGTGAGTGGCGAAGTACCATCGTACGATCACTATCAATGGACGACAATTTAGAACTATTCTTAGTTGAAGGCACTACGTACTTGATGAAAACCAATGTCAAGCCACTCAGAGGCCTTGTTGCTGATGATGATGATGATGATGATAGCGTGCCAACAGACAGTCGTCGAAGTGGGAGTCAGAAGGCCACTCTCTTAGAGTTGATGCTGGGTCAGATCGCAATATATTGTCTATGATTGCTTTCTACTCAAGCATTAAAAGGTCAACGTCAATGGAAAGTATTTGGGAGATGATCCAGTTGCATTTTGGGTTTCATGCGGCTGAACAAAAATGGTTAGAGCCATCTGGAGAAGAGAAATTGGCTGTGGATCACGGTGAAATAAATGTCTCGTGTACAGACGTTGCAGCTAGTGGTTTCAACCAATCTATCAAGAAAAATCATAGCACATGTACATGCTTTCATACAACTTATTTATTTTGTCACCGTCTACACATGGGCAGATAGGAGAGAAAGAAACATTTGATGGTATGAGCTCGGACCAGATTTCACGAGACACTGCAATCATATCAACTGGAGGGAGTGATCTTTATGAATGTGACAGAGCTGACTTAATATCTGACAGAGAAAAAGACCACATGAGTGTGAAATGTATGAAGGATAACACTTTCAGAGTTGACGTGTTATCTGATAGAGGCAACGACCGTTCAAGCGTGATCTGTTCGCGGGATAATACACACAAAGCTGACTTAATATCTGAAAGAGAAAAAGACCATATGAGTGTGAAATGTATGCAGGACAACACTTTCAGAGCTGACGTGTTATCTGACAGAGGCAACGACCATTCGAGCGTGATCTGTTCGCGGGATAATACACACAAAGCTGACTTAATATATGCAAGAGAAAAAGACCATATGAATGTGAAATGTATGCAGAGTAACAGTTTCGGAGCTGACTTGTTATCTGACAGCGACGATGCGAATGTGAGATGCACGCTCGGTAACGTTTCACCACGGATCGACTTGTACTACGACAATAACATCGTGTGTGTCACTTAAGTCAGGCCAGGAAATAACTTAATTCATCGCATGCTGGCTCAAGACTGGGATGTATCTATCGACAAAGCACAACAGACCACTATACATGTCGAATACGGATCGCTGGTTCCTGTTGTTGGTCACACAAATCTAACACTAACTCGCGGTGGCTCCCTGTTCTACTTAGATGCGTTGGGTGTGGACGATCTG
Organism: Siphonodentalium dalli; assembly: GCA_032622095.1. Classification (NCBI taxonomy): domain Eukaryota; kingdom Metazoa; phylum Mollusca; class Scaphopoda; order Gadilida; family Siphonodentaliidae; genus Siphonodentalium; species Siphonodentalium dalli. Next base: position 160,373,927 of record CP136069.1, on the reverse strand, counting down.
AACGTCGATATATTGGCAGGAGATTTGTTCATGAGCACCAATGATATGATTGTTGATCGAGAGATGTCAATTGTTCTTGTTGGAGATTGTGTGTTCTACTCGTATGGTCACCAGAATGCTTGTGAGATGTCACACACGTGTGATTGGTTAGAATTAATGAATGTGCCAACATCAACATTCACCGATGTCAGTGCGTGGACAATCGATGCATGGGTGCGACACCAGGTACGACGATTAGATGAATTGGCGAAGTAACGCCAATGCTCCCCAGAATGTGTTGAAATATACGAACAGTTGTCTAAATACTACTTATTCGGTCAATCTGTTGACGACCTTTTGGGTGCAAATTGAAGAAAGTTCACACATGTAAATAGGAAGATATGTGCCAAAGATTTAATCATAGGCTGACACACCAGTTGGTATAATGGAAGGGACATACAGTTGATTGCCGTATATGTTACCAATGGACATTGTGTAGTCTTGTTCTGGGGATATACGCGTACATCTCAAACCCTGTGAACATATTTTGCATTTGTGTGGTGGAAACATTGCGAACGATTCCAATTCAGCCCAAAATGTTCTCGACGGGGAAGTCGCATGAGATTTCCCCGAAGGAATGGCGCTAAACTAAAATATTGTCGATGGGAATCATGAAAATGTATCTATTTTTATGGTCCCAGACTCCAGTTGAAAAATTCCAACTCAATGGCAACAAACAATTCGAAACGATAGTCAGACATTTTGGGTTTGACTATAGTCGAAAAATTGCAACTCAAAGGGTACAAATTAGACCACCAAAATAAGGGTGAAATTGGAATTCCTTCAATATCAAAGTAATAGAATGTTTTGGGGGCTGCCCAGTCGAAAAATTGGGACCCAAGGGAGCGGTGTAAATCGGAAAACCATGGGTGCAATTTCTGTAGTGGACACCCCACTCGGGACCCGTTCGCCACGTCCCCGGAATAGAGATGTATATATATACATATGCACATGTACGAGACCACAAAGTCATTTTCCTTATAACATCACATCCGATTTATTTATAAAAAATTATCATATCACACGATCTGCAAAAAAGTATATACATTTGGGGAAAGATTTCTGTCATTCCTTGTTCATCTCATATATATTTTGAAGACCTCTGTCTGTCTGTCTGTCTGTATGTTTGTCTGTATGTTTGTCATTAATACAAATCTACGATTCTCGACCGATCGGGACGAAACTTGGTGCGTGTGTGTCGTTTGACCAGGCGGTGGACGTTGTCGTATTGGCGAGCCCGTGCGGTGCCCGCTTCGCGCATGCGCAGACGAGACCTCGGAAACGGGTGGAGCTATCGACTTGAAATTTGGTATGTGAATGTATCTTGCCCCGGATACGAATTTTATCGGGTCGCCGGGCCCGTGCGACGCCAGCTTCGCGCATGCGCAGACGAGATCTCGGAAACGGGTGGAGCTATCGACTTGAAATTTGCTATGTGAATGTATCATGCCCCGGATACGAATTTTATCTGGTCGCCGAGCCCGTGTGACGCCAGCTTCGCGCATGCGCAGACGAGATCTCGGAAACGGGTAGAGCTATCGACTTGAAATTTGGCATGCGCAGACGAGATCTCGGAAACGAGTGGAGCTATCGACTTGAAATTTGGTTTTTGAATAGCCCGGACAACGTCGGGCTCATCGGCTAGTCTCATATATATTTTGAAGACCTCTGTCTGTTTGTCTGTATGTCTGTCTGTATGTTTGTCATTTATACAAATCTACGATTCTCGACCGATCGAGACCAAACTTGGTACGTGTGTGTAGTTTGACCAGGCGGTGGACGTTGTCGTATTGGCGAGCCCGTGCGGCGCCCGCTTCGCGCATGCGCAGACGAGATCTCGGAAATGGGTGGAGCTATCGACTTGAAATTTGGTATGTGAATGTATCTTGCCCCGGATACGAATTTTATCGGGTCGCCGAGCCCGTGCGACGCCAGCTCGGAAACGAGTGGAGCTATCGACTTGAAATTTGCTATGTGAATGTATCTTGCCCCGGATACGAATTTTATCGGGTCGCCGAGCCCGTGCGACGCCAGCTTCGCGCATGCGCAGACGAGATCTCGGAAACGGGTGGAGCTATCGACTTGAAATTTGGTATGTGAATGTATCTTGCCCCGGATACGAATTTTATCGGGTCGCCGAGCCCGTGCGACTCCAGCTTCGCACATGCGCAGACCAGATCTCGGAAACGGGTAGAGCTATCGACTTGAATAGCCCGGACAACGTCGGGCTGGGTAGAGCTATCGACTTGAAATTTGGTTTTTGAATAGCCCGGACAACGTCGGGCTCATCGGCTACTTGAAATTTGGTTTTTGAATAGCCCTGACGAATAGCCCGGACAACGTCGGGCTCATCGGCTAGTAATATATATATATATATGTATTTTACGCTATATGACCAAATTTTCAGATTTGAACAAGGAATGACAGACATTTTTCCCTAATATGTATTTTTGCAGATCGTGCGATTTGAGAAATACCGATATACCCACGTTAGATGTATTAATGTTAACTGGTATTCCATACAACACTCAGAATATTAAGTGGTATTCGGTATTCCTTATTTCTAGGACAGGGCCATACCATCAGACAGGGCCAGGGGCGCTGGGGTCAAGTGTGCAGAGGGGGGCGAGCGGTGGCACGGGTTATTTTGTTTCTTGCATGTTTTGGGATAACTGTGTGTATATAATCATGTTCTCAAAACAAGTTTCATAAAATTTAAGTTGTTATCGAAACTGTTGTCTGATCGAGAGAGAGAGAGAGCTAGTAGAGAGGTCATCTTTAATTATTCACTATTGACCTATAGGCCAGTATAGATTTGACATGAATCATTGCAATTTCGCCTATTTAATTTCTACATACAATTGGTGCTACTTTGATTTGACAAGAATATTATTGTCTATTTATATTGAAAATAACAATTAAATTAAACTATGAAACTATGTTGGTTTCTGTAAAATAAAAATATTAATATCCTTTTGTTATAGATTTTAATGGAGAGAAATAGAAGTGGTTGGAAGGACAAGATTCCAATTAATTGCATTACCGCAGTTCGCCAATAACCCTGGCTTGAATGTAGCGAATCGGCACATGTACACTCATTATACCTTCTTACAATGTTACCAGCAGTATTGTGAAGTAGCAGAAGAATGCCAACTTGAAACATTTATATTGCTATATACGTGTGATGCACTTGCTCAGCATAATTTGTATATTTTATGGGCAATGCCATGAACAAGTTATTAAATTATCATGCAGATCAAGCAATGGTTTGTTTAGACGGTCTCAGACTGTGATATTGTAATTTAAACTGACCATCGTGGTTATGATAATGAATATAGAAAAGAAAGCCATATAGCTGAGAGGATATAATTGTCCACTAAAAATATGCTATATAATTTTTTTAATAGATATATAGATTACCATATTTAAATACTATAGTACACATATTTTCCTTAAGAATTCTGATTCCTTCTACACCATATTACCCAAAAAGAGTCATGCCAAATACTGACTGAGCCACCACGTACCCCTGCATACCAGTGTAAAACAATACTCCAATGCATCTCAGATCTCGACTGGGATATTTGACCATGTTAATAAACATTTGTTAGCACAAGTGGAAATATTAGATGTTGAAATCTACATTTGTGGCATGTGGAAATACAGTTAGCAGTCTGATATTACCGGTCGTAGTAGGCAGTTTACATGGTGTACTCGAAAGTTTACCAGCCGTTCAATAAAAATAAGAAAAAAATATACCAGGCGATCAATGTCTGGTTGGCAGATTTTACATACCAGGTGTGCAATGTCTGTTTAGCAGATTTTACAAACCAGGCGTTCAATGTCTGTTTGGCAGATTTTACATACTAGGCGTTCAATGTCTGTTTGGCAGATTTTACATAACAGGCGTTCAATGTCTGTTTGGCAGATTTTACATACCAGGCGTTCAGTGTCTGTTTGGCAGATTTTACATAGCAGGCGTTCAATGTCTGTTTGGCAGATTTTACATACCAAGCGTTCAATGTCTGTTTGGCAGATTTTACAAGGTGTTCAATGTCTGTTTGGCAGATTTTACAAGACGTTCAATTCTATTGGAGCACCACGCTTTGAAATCGGGTTCGTATATCGACAATCTCAGGGAACATAGTCCAAACGCTACGCGTGACTCTCAATGTTATATTAAGGCATCCAAACATGTCTTTGTTATTAACCCTTTCAGTGCCACTGGCCGATCTCATCGGCCCTAATTTACGGTCTGTAATATCGGCCCCAAAAATATTTAAAAATAAAAAATAAAACAAATAAAAATAGTAATAATTTTGATGACCATGAAAAACGTAAGATTCCCTGGCACTAAACCTTCAAAATAAGTCTGTTAAAGAATATAAAAAAAATATATTAAAATTGTAAAAAATTGTAAAAAATAATAACAAATGATGAAAAATTGTTAGGCCATACCATATATAAGAGAATGCATTGGCACAGGGTATATGGTTTGATACAAAAATCGGACCTGGCACTGAAAGGGTTAAATACGACATCGTATATAGTTTGGGAAATGTGCTTTTGGTCGCAAACGTGACGTTTTTAGCACGAATATAGGAGGTTCAATTCATTTACGAGAGAACTAGACAAGACATAGAAACCAAATTAGTATGAACGGTAGCGGAACACATCGCTCATCGATGCAGTTTGGTGCCCGGGCTGTGATTTTTACACAATTGAAGGAAACGTGACAATATACGTATCGTAGTTGGTAAGTCTGGGGTGAGCGGCTTTTGTTTACAACAGTTTATCGCAATCCAGCGTTCACTTCCGTTCAGACACAGTGGTCTATATATGCATATATAATTAAGGGTACTTTTAAACACTGGTAAATTTTCCTGACAATTTTGCGGCCATCGCAGGCAAATCGTCGCGTGCAGGCGGCCATCGCAGGCAAATCGTCGCGTGCAGGCGGCCATCGCAGGCAAATCGTCGCGTGTATGGCTGCATGTAATCCGATATAATATATGACATGAGCTATAAATAAACTATATATATCAAATACACATGCGACTGGGTTGTCAGAGACATGAGCTCGAGCCTATCTGCAGCTATGGCGAACTGCTGATATCCATAACAGTGGCTATACAGGTGCTATTGCGCCTGGTTGTGATCCACCCTTGAGAAAGGTATATACTGTGCCTCCCCCCCCCGGCCCCCCTCCGTGTACATCCGGAACGGGAAATTGCGAAGGAAATTTTCATTTGTTTACATTTGATATCGATATCGTTCACATAATATTGATATCGATGTCGATATCGTTCACATAATATTGATTATATCTAAATAGGAGGATAAGTTAGGACATCAAACACTCGGAATAATTGACGATATACTATACTTCTAAACTCTACTATCTATAAATCTTGGAGACATAGTACGTCCTGAGAAACTACGATTATTATGTGAATCCGCGGATCATCTGCAACTTGGTCTGATAAATACCGAATATGAATGTTTGAATATTACTATTCACACGGCACTCGAAATGTCTATAATGGCTTATATAGCGCCAAACATTTTTTTCGGCTCCTTGTTCAAATTATTGCCAAAAGAAATAATTATCTGGTGTATGACAAAATGCAGAAGCGCTATCGTCCAAATTACAAGTCGCATGATGTGTTAGTGTACGGCCAATTGCAAATCGAATTAAATATGTACCAATTACAGGCAAATAATTGGTTCAAAATCGGAGTCATATAATTAAAAATCAGTGTTATAACAATTGTTCCATTTTTTTATTTCCAACTCATCGGCACACCACGTATACACCCATTAAATGATTACCTATGTTTGGGCTTTAAGATATCATTAGAGCGGATTATCATACGATTCTATCTGGTGATAATTATTATACCGTTTCCCCGAAACGCCAAACAATGTAATGGGCATTCGTGATTAAAGATATCCCATTAAAGGCCCATTTAATTTTCGAGTCACCTATTATGTTTTTGTGGTTTGATATACGGTTTTAATAACAATCCATGCTATAAATATGATTAAAGTACTATAATTCATCAACATTGGAACGTATGTTTCTATAAGGAGGTGCCCATAGAGTAATGGAAAATAGCTGAAATCATAGAAACATTTCCCCCGTTGTGGCTCACATAACGCACGTCGGTATCTCAACAAAAATATGTTCACAGTATGTTACACTGAATAAGTTCATAATACAAATTTTTTGGAGCTTCCTCTTTCAAATGGTAAATAATATGGCATATATTTTATATAATATGATCTGGGATTTCGAAAATTAAGTGGACATTTAAAGGCCGATCTGATTTTCGAGTCACCGATTATTTGTGTATAGTGCCTTGATATACGGTTTTAATAATAATCTATGCCATCAATAGGATTAAAATAATATAATCTATCTCATATATATTTTGAAGACCTCTGTATGTTTGTATGTTTGTATGTTTGTATGTATGTTTGTTTGTCATTTATACAAATCTACGATTCTCGACCGATCGGGACGAAACTTGGGTACGTGTGTTTAGTTTGACCAGGCGGTCGACGTTGTCGTATTGGCGAGCCCGTGCGGCGCCCGCTTCGCGCATGTGAAGACGAGATCTCGGAAACGGGTGGAGCTATCGACTTGAAATTTGCTATGTGAATGTATCTTGCCCCGGATACGAATTTTATCGGGTCGCCGAGCCCGTGCGACGCCAGCTTCGCGCATGCGCAGACCAGATCTCGGAAACGGGTAGAGCTATCGACTTGAAATTTGGTTTTTGAATAGCCCGGACAACGTCGGGCTGTGAAGAGCTATCGACTTGAAATTTGGTTTTTGAATAGCCCGGACAACGTCGGGCTCATCGGCTAGTCTCATATATATTTTGAAGACCTCTGTCTGTATGTCTGTCTGTCTGTATGTATGTCATTAATACAAATCTACGATTCTCGACCGATCTGGACGAAACTTGGTACGTGTGTGTAGTTTGACCAGGCGGTGGACGTTGTCGTATTGGCGAGCCCGTGCGGCGCCCGCTTCGTGCATGCGCAGACAAGATCTCGGAAACGGGTGGAGCTATCGACTTGAAATTTGCTATGTGAATGTATCTTGCCCCGGATACCAATTGTATCGGGTCGCCGAGCCCGTGCGACGCCAGCTTCGCGCATGCGCAGACCAGATCTCGGAAACGGGTGGTGCTATCGACTTGAAATTGGTGTGTGAATGTATCTTGCCCCGGATACGAATTTTATCGGGTCGCCGAGCCCGTGCGACGCCAGCTTCGCGCATGCGCAGACCAGATCTCGGAAACGGGTAGACCTATCGACTTGGAATTTGGTTTTTGAATAGCCCGGACAACGTCGGGCTGGGTAGAGCTATCGACTTGAAATTTGGTTTTTGAATAGCCCGGTCAACGTCGGGCTCATCGGCTAGTCTATTATATATTTTTGAAAGATGTGTGTGTGTGTGTGTATCTGTCTGTGTGTGTGTGTAATCGATGAACTCAAAAACGACCGACCCGATTTCGATGAAACTTGGTACGTGGGGGTATTTTCGGCCGGGGGTTAACATAGGCCTATTGATTTGCCCGTGCGACGTGACCTTGACCTTCAAAACTCATATCTCGGGATCCGCAGTGCTATCACGCCGGATTTAGCACTGCGATGCAGGGAGGATAACTCTATATTCATACGTCGACGAACGTTAGCAATTTGCAGGCATGCAATTACGCATCGTGTATTTTTCCCAAAATTATAACATTTACAATATATATTGTCAATTTGCAGGCTATTAAAAATCGTGCATCTATCCCAAAATATATCATTTATTACAATTTCTGATATATAAATTTTGTTACAGCTAATATTCTTAGGTCTATTGTCGATAGATTTATTTTTTGTATATTCACACCACGCATAGGCTCAAGCTGTTTACATTTACCCCGCGGGTCTGGAATCTCATCCAAGAATCCATTTAGCTGAAATGATACTTCGTTGTTGCGAAATGGAATCTACCGGTGGCCCCAAGCCGTCAATGTCAACAACATCGAAATTGTTCAACTTTGACTGCGAGAAAATAATTAGTTAAAATTTACCACACAATGCTAATTTATCTTTACGTTGAAGCTTGATAATTAATGAGCGTGTGTATATGAGGCGCGTTTACATACTTTAGTGGAAATCAAATCGGGTAAAACTGGCGGATTCCGGTATCCGCTTGCCCAATTTCCACCATTTTTGGGGTGTTGGTGTTGTAAAATTGCCAGACGGATTTTGACAAAATTTGATACTTAGTGGACCATAGTGGACCATAGTGGTAATTGTTTCCAGGGAGTGTTTTGGACGGGTCAAATCGTGACCCCACCTGACCTTGACCTTCAAAATGATCAATTCAATGTCAAAGCCCGGACGAAGTCGGGTCACCTTCTAGTCTATTATATATTTTGGAAGATCTGTGTGTTTGTGTGTGTGTCTGTCTGTAATCGATGGACTCGAAAACGGCCGAGCCGATTTCGATGAAACTTGGTATGTGGGGGTATTTTCGGCCGGGGAGTGGCATAAACCTATTAATTTGCCCGTGCGACATGACCTTGACCTTGAAATCGGGTCATTCCAAGGTCAAACGCCCGAATATCACCGGATTTCGATGAAACTTGGTATGTGGGTACTTTCGGCCGGGGAGTCTCATAAGCCTATTCATTTGCCCGTGCGACGTGACCTTCACCTTGAAATTGGGTCAATTCAAGGTCAAATCGGGAATTTTGATGGGATTTCGACGACATTTGATACGTGGGGTTACTTTTGTCCACTGAGTGTTTTGGGCGGGCCGAGTCGTGACCCCGACCTGACCTTGACCTTCAAAATGATCAATTCGAGGTCAAATCGGGTAAAACCGGATGGATTTCGACGGGTACTTTTGTCGGGTACTTTTGTCCGGGCAGTGTTTTGGACGGGTCAAATCGTGACCCCACCTGACCTTGGCCTTCAAAATGGACAATTCAAAGTCAAAGCCCGGACGAAGTCGGGTCACCTTCTAGTCTATACTATATATTTTGAGACTTCGTATATGTGTGTGTGTGTGTACTTCATAGAATCCAAAACGCGTGTACAGATTGAGCTCAAACTTCCTATGTAAGTGTCAAATCTCACCGACACGACCGTGGTCGCGGTTTAGAGAAGCTCAGAGCACCCGTTCTCCAATCTCAAATCACCGCAAAGGCACGGCGGGGGTTAATCAAGTGATTATTTAATGAGCGTTTGTTTTTGACGCATCTCTATAAAGAGCGTCTGTTTCCCATTCAACGTTATTCGCATCTGCAGAGTTATACGGGAACGCAAACGTTATCGCTCGAAATTTATTCCCTGCGAGCACGGATGGCGCGCTTTGTTTTTACATTATATACCTTTGGTATATACCGAAATCATCCCAGATAATCACGAATATAGCATCAGATTTCTCCCCAGATATACCGTTATAAAGCTACTGGAATATGCCAATCTATGGGAAATTACAGGGAATGCCGATTGAGCTCAAACTTGCTACCTACGGGAAGTGTCATATATATGAGTGTGTCCTTTATAGACTCTAACCGATTGAGCTCAAACTTGCTAAATAAGAAAATAGCCCCCAAGCCGTAAATACCAACAACAACGATATTACTAAATACACGTTTTCGGCAATGTGAGAGTATTCGGGGAGCCGTGATGCCAACAACAACGACCCGAAGACAGATTTCCCGACGGGAAGCGTTTGTTTTAAATTCAATGCAATGTTATCGTAGTGAGATTTCACGAAACAAAGAATGCGTTGTCTGTCGTTCCTAGGAAGGGGGGATTTCTACGGGTAAATTTTTCCGCCAGAAACAAAAATATTAATTAAAACAATTCACAATTTAATTAAAACAATTTAAAATTTAAAAAAATTAACAATAAAAAAACAATTCAGAAACAAAATATATTAAATTTAAAAAACATTAAATTCATATTCAAAAATAAAAAACAAAAATAAATAAAAAAATAATAATTACAAAAATGTCATGTTTCTGAAACAAAGCCATGGGACGAATGCCGCCAGTGGCGGGCTAACCTGCTAGTCTATACTATATATTTTGAGACTTCGTATATGTGTGTGTGTGTGTGTGTGTGTGTGTGTACTTCATAGAATCCAAAACGCGTGTACAGATTGAGATCAAATTTCGTATGTAAGTGTAAAATTCCACCGACACCGCCGTAGTCGCGGTTCAGAGAAGCCCAGAGCACCCGTTCTCCAATCTCAAATCACCGCAAAGGCACGGCGGGGGTTAATCAAGTGATTATTTAATGAGCGTTTGTTTTTGACGCATCTCTATAAAGAGCGTCTGTTTCCCATTCAACGTTATTCGCATCTGCAGAGTTATACGGGAACGCAAACGTTATCGCTCGAAATTTATTCCCTGCGAGCACGGATGGCGCGCTCTGTTTTTACAGTATATACCGAAATCATCCCAGATAATCACGAATATAGCATCAGATTTCTCCCCAGATATACCGTTATAAAGCTACTGGAATCTGCCAATCTACGGGAAATTCCAGGGAATGCCGATTGAGCTCAAACTTGCTACCTACGGGAAGTATCATATATATGAGTGTGTCCTTTATAGACTCTAACCGATTGAGCTCAAACTTGCTAAATAAGAAAATAGCCCCCAAGCCGTAAATATCAACAACAACGATATTACTAAATACACGTTTTCGGCAATGTGAGAGTTTTCGGGGAGCCGTGATGCCAACAACAACGACCCGAAGACAGATTTCCCGACGGGAAGCGTTTGTTTTAAATTCAATGCAATGTTATCGTAGAGAGATTTCACGAAACAAAGAATGCGTTGTCTGTCGTTCCTAGGAAGGGGGGGATTTCTACGGGTAATTTTTTCCGCCAGAAACAAAAAAATTAAATTAAACAATTTAATTAAAACAATTTAAAATTAAAAAAAATTAACAATAAAAAAACAATTCAGAAACAAAATATATTAAATTTAAAAAACATTAAATTCATATTCAAAAATTAAAAAAATAAAAAAATAATAATTACAAAAATGTCATGTTTCTGAAACAAAGCCATGGGACGAATGCCGCCAGTGGCGGGCTAACCTGCTAGTACTATATATTTTGAGACTTCGTATATATATATATATATATATATATATATGTATGTGTGTACTTCATAGAATCCAAAACGCGTGTACAGATTGAGCTCAAACTTCCTATGTAAGTGTAAAATCTCACCGACACGACCGTGGTCGCGGTTTAGAGAAGCTCAGAGCACCCGTTCTCCAATCTCAAATCACCGCAAAGGCACGGCGTGGGTTAATCAAGTGATTATTTAATGAGCGTTTGTTTTTGACGCATCTCTATAAAGAGCGTCTGTTTCCCATGCAACGTTATTGGCATCTGCAGAGTTATACGGGAACATTGAGTGCTTGCCTATGCGGGGAGATTTGTTTATTTTCATGTTGGCTAAAATGTTAGCCTACCTTGATACTGTATACATGTATAACATTTGATAAACTCTTCAGTTATGGAGGTCAATAAAGATATATATATAAAGCTACTGGAATTAAACAAATTAATTTAAACTTAAAAATTGTCATGTTTCTGACTATTGCCGCCAGTGGCGGGCTAACCTGCTAGTCTTCTATACTATATATTTTGAGAACTCCGTATATATATGTGTGTGTGTGTGGGGGGGGGGTACTTCATAGAATCAAAAAACGCGTGTACAGATTGAGCTCAAACTTCCTATGTAAGTGTAAAATCCCACCTACACGACCGTGGTCGTGTTTTTGAGAAGCTCAGAGCACTCTTTATCCACTCCCAAATCACCGCAAAGGCACGGTGGGGGTTAATCGCGTTGATAGTTAAAGAGCGTTCCTATTCGCAGTGTCGTTGATAAAGAGCGTATGTGCGTAAATGTGATTCTTACGTCTGGGTCTGGGCATGTGCGTCATTATACAGACATGAGCGTGCTGTGTGATTCTTACGTACTTATGGCTTCGTAGGAACGCTGATCGGGTCACTTTTTCCGCCCTAGGTGATCTTCACCTTGAAACGGGTACCCACAAATGATATATATGTGGGTATCCTTTATAGACTGGAACCGATTGAGCTCGAACTTGCTCTTCGGGGTTAATCGCGTTGATAGTTAAAGAGCGTTCCTATCTGCAGTGTAGTTGATAAAGAGCGTATGTGCGTAAATGTGATTCTTACGTCTGGGTCTGGGCATGTGCATGTGCGTCATTATACAGACATGAGCGTGCTGTGTGATTCTTACGTACTTATGGCTTCGTAGGAACGCGGATCGGGTCACTTTTTCCGCCCTAGGTGATCTTCACCTTGAAACGGGTACCCACAAATGATATATATGTGGGTGTCCTTTATAGACTGGAACCGATTGAGCTCAAACTTGCTCTTCGGGGTTAAAAATTAAAAATTAATTGAAAAACAAAATTAAAAAGGCACAATTAACTCCTTGAAAAATCCAAAAAAATCGGGTAAAATTTAAAAACAAAAAATTCAATTAAAAAATTAAAAAGGCACAATTAACTCATTGGAAAACAAAAAAATTAACTCATTGAAAAACAAAAAATTAAATTAAAATTGTCATGTTTCTGACTATTGCCGAAATTTGGTGCAAATGCAGCACAAGTGTCTCGGAACCTGTTGAAATTGCTTTTTCGAACAAAGCCATGGGACGAATGCCGCCAGTGGCGGGCTAACCTGCTAGTCTACTATATAATTATACCCCCTTTTTAAAAAAAAAAGGGGGGTATACTGTTTTGCACCTGTCCGTCCGTCCGTCCGTCCGTCCGTCCGTCCGTGCGTCCGTGCGTCCGTGCGTGCGTCCGTGCGTGCGTCCGTGAGTCCGTACGTCCGTCCGATGTCTGTTCGTGTCATAACTTGAACAGTAGTGCTCGGATCTCAATGAAATTAGGTATGGATGTTCACTATTATGAGGACATAAATAGAGGGTTCCATCGTTTTGTTTGGATTTTCCATTCTAGAGTTATTCATCTTTGTTTATCTGGAAATAGTGGCTTTTTGGTCCGTCTGGTGTCTGTTCATGTCGTAACTTCAACAGTTGTGCTGGGATCTCAACCAAATTTGGTGTGGATGTTCACAACTATGAGGACATTAAATAGAGGGTTCCATCGTTTTGTTCGGATTTTCCATTCTAGAGTTATTCATCTTTGTTTATCTTGAAATGTTGGATATTTGGTCCATCTGGTGTCTGTTCATTTCATAACCTGAACAGTAGTGCTCGGATCTCAATGAAATTTTGTATGGATGTTCACTACTATGAGGGCATTCAATAGAGGGTTCCATCGTTTTGTTCGGATTTTCCATTCTAGAGTTATACATCTTTGTTCATCTGGAAATGTTGGCTTTTTGGTTCGTCTGGTGTCTGTTCATATTGTAACTTCGACAGTTGTACTGGGATCTCAATGGGATTTGGTATGGATGTTCACTACTATGAGGACATTAAAAAGAGGGTTCCATCGTTTTGTTCCGCTTTTCCATTCTAGAGTTATTCATCTTTGTTCATCTGGAAATGTTGGCTTTTTGGTCCATCTGGTGTCTGTTCATGTCGTAACTTCAACAGTTGTGCTGGGATCTCAATGGAATTTGGTATAGATGTTCACTGCTATGAGGACATTAAATAGAGGGTTCCATTGTGCTGTTCTGCTTTTCCATTCTAGAGTAATTCATCTTTGTTTATCTGGAAATGTTGGCTGTTTGATCCATCCGATGTCTGTTCAACTCATAACTTGAACAGTAATGCTCGGATCTCAATGAAATTTGGTATGGATGTTCACCACTATGAGGACATTTAATGGCACATTCAAATGTTTGTTTTGGTTTTTTGTTCTATAGTTATTCATCTTTGTTTATATGAAAATGCTGATTTCTGGGTCCATATGTCTGAGTATAGCCATCAAAAGTTATAGATATGCCCACACTAGGCGGTATGCCATGAGGGGGTATGCACCGAACGACAGTCCATCTCTTGTTTGAGACTTCCGTGTATATATATATATATATGTATGTGTGTATATATGTGGGTACTTCATAGAATCGAAAACGCGTGTAGGAACGGGCATCCCCACGGCAATGTCGGCTTATAAGACATCTTTATTACACATGACAGCCGATGGACATTTGTCTCTATATATGTACCAAAATTACGCCGCGTTGGTGACTGGGAAATTCCAGGGAATGCCGATTGAGCCCAAACTTGCTACCTACGGAAGTGTCATATTCCAGGGAATGCCGATTGAGCTCAAACTTGCTACCTACGGGAAGTGTCATATATATGAGTGTGTCCTTTATAGACTCGAACCGATTGAGCTCAAACTTGCTAAATATTGACTGGGAAATTCCAGGGAATGCCGATTGAGCTCAAACTTGCTACCTACGGGAAGTGTCATATATATGTGTGTGTCCTTTATAGACTCGAGCCGATTGAGCTCAAACTTGCTAAATACGGGAAGTATCATGGACGGGTTCATTGAAAAACAAAAACAAAATCGGGTAAAATTGAAAAACAAAATTAAAAAGGCACAATTAACTCAATGAAAAACAAAAAAATTAACTCATTGAAAAACAAAAAATTCAAAATATTATTTCAAACTTAAAAATTGTCATGTTTCTGACTATTGCCGCCAGTGGCGGGCTAACCTGCTAGTCTATACTATATATTTTGAGACTTCCGTATATATATATGTGTGTGTGTGTGTGTGTGTGTGTGTACTTTATAGAATCGAAAACGACTGCACCCATCGAGCTCAAATTTCGTATGTTAGTGTAAAAACCCACGGACACCGCCGTGGTCGCGTATTGGAGAAGCTCAGGGCACCGTTTCTCCCTTCCCAATCATCAAAATCACCGCAATCGGCACTTCGGGGTTAATAGCGTTGATATTTAATGAGCGTTTGTTTTGACGCATCGCTATAAAGAGCGTTTGTTTACCATTCAACGTTATTAGTATCTGCAGAGAGATATACGGGATTTTGGGTGGTTTCCTATGCGGGGAGATTTATTGGATGCCATAGTACTCTTACAACATTTCTGCAATATAATTGCCTCAAAGTGTTCAGCATCATTGTTATAGTATGCATGACACTTAGGTCAGGGCTTAGGGGGGTAGTTAGTGTGGATATAGGAATCAGGGAGCTAAATGTGTTCTAGAGTCGGGGAGCGAGTACACCGTGGAATGCTAAAGGTGAAGGTAACTGAAGAATGACCTTCACCTGATACATGCGACACGTTATTAAAGGTTGACATCGCGTTTATTTGATTCGTACATAATATCTGAATAACTTAAACTGGCGAATGAATGGGGGAATGGATATTTGTGAGCGGGAAATATATTTAACTAGCTGCTGTAGTTGTGGGTTTTTCCAGATCAAATTTGGCTGTGTGATAGCCCTGTCGTACACTTGAGGATTTATTTTAAAAAGTAAACACATGACCTATGATTTTTCTTGCATTTTCGTGATCAACTGGTGTCAATCTAGCTGGGTATACATCACTGGTATGGCCTGCAGGCTTCAATTCAGTGAATTTGGCTGAAACGTTAACACGGTCACCTATGGGAAACCATTTAGTTCCGTGATTCCTATAAGACAAATTTGAATTTTACGAAATTTCACGTCTCGCCATGATAAGTTGCTAATTCCCGAATTTCTTATTTTCAAATGATAATGACCACATTTTGGACATATTTAAAGAAGAAACGCATGGATTCGCCTGTAGATAGTAAAGAAAATGATAAATCTGGGAATTGTTCATGGACATCGGGTACCATTAAGGGGTCAGGGGGTCTAAAGCCCCCCTCTCCACAATTTTGAGGAGTGTTACCACCCCCCCCCCATTGGGAAAAGGTGGTAGCTGACCCAATTAAGCTTTTCCGGCACCCAGTAGCCTTATCGGGGACCGTAGCCCCACCCCATGTCGGGGGGGGGGGGTGGTGGCATCACCACTAGAGATACTGTCGTGCAAAACTGTCATGGCAGGTTTGTTAAACAGACAGTATGCCCTGCCATCTGATAAAATTTCATGCCTGAGGCTGTGTCTGGTGTTGTAACATTATGTTTACATATTTAAATTGACATATGGTTGCTTTATATTGCTATTAAAGTATTTTTTATTTTTATTTTTTGCTAATTTTGGCAAATGTTTATTATAAATTGCCAAATTCTGCATGAAAAGGGTTAAAATTGGACAATATATCCCTCTCAAAATGTATATTAACATTTCCTCTTCAATTTAGTAATATTATGGTATATAAGGGCATATTTTAGTTATACGAAATGCATCAGCTAGTAAATTTTTTTGGCTTTATTTTGAAGATTGACACTAATTTTCAGGATGCCTCATATTGAACAAATAAACCACTACTGCTAAATATAATCCATTTTTGATTTCAGTAAGGTCTATATTTGGATAAAATACTATAAGAAACGCTGTGTTTCACACATATACATATATATAGGAATCAGGGAGCTAAATGTGTTCTAGAGTCGGGGAGCGAGTACACCGTGAAGGTTACTGAAGAATGACCTTCACCTGATACATGCGGCACGTTATTAAAGGATGACATCGCGTTTATTTGATTCGTACATAATATCTGAATAACTTAAACTGGCGAATGAATGGGGGAATGGATATTTGTGAGCGGGAAATATATTTAACTAGCTGCTGTAGTTGTGGGATAGCCCTGTCGTACACTTGAGGATTTATTTTAAAAAGTAAACATATGACCTATGATTTTTCTTGCATTTTCGTGATCAACTGGTGTCAATCTAGCTGGGTAAACATCACTGGTATGGCCTGCAGGCTTCAATTCAGTGAATTTGGCGGAAACGTTAACACTGTCGCCTATGGGAAACCATTTAGTTCCGTGATTCCTATAGGCATACTGCTTCTCAGAAATCCCGGCAGACGAGATCTCGGAAACGGGTGGAGCTATCGACTTGAAATTTGGTTTTGGAATAGCCCGGACAACGTCGGGCTCATCATTAACTCATTGAAAAACAAAAAATTAAATTAATTTAAAAAAATAATTTAATTTTTTTTAAATTGTCATGTTTCTGACGAACGCCGCCAGTGGCGGGCTAACCTGCTAGTATAATAATATAATATGTAGTCTAGAAATCGATTTTTTATTTTTTTTTAAATTGTAAATGTGGCCAGGGTGAGATACGCTATCTTTAACCAGATGGATTGAAGTTTTCTCGTTTTTCTCTGCAGCTTTGTGCATCTTCATTGGAGTAGTTGTCTATGGAGCGATGATGCAGAGGTATTTCCATGCTGCATTTGGATTAGCAATTTTCGCCTGTTTAATCTTCGGAGCTGAATTTATATTTCTCTGTCTTCTGTTCGTTCTTCAGCGGAAAAGAAATTCATCAGCCACACATACCGTACAATATCAAAGCAATGTACAGCCTACATAGTTAAAACATGATCAAGGTGAACCGAAAAGTAAGCGCAACAGCACCCCCCCCCCCCCCCCCCCCCCACTTCTTGAAGCAGACCAAATTTCCAAGTTACAAGTATTTTAACCATTGCATGACGGGAGCTGCACTGTGTGAGGCCTCCTAGCTATGGGAGCCTCGCATATATAAGAGAATGCATTGGCACAGGGTTTTCCAAAAAAATCAGGAAGCTCCAGTCAGAGAAGGGTTAAAGTAAGTCGACTTTTGGCCTAAAACAAAAAATTTCACACAAAATGACGATTTGAAAATCCAACTATCAGAACAAATACAACCTTTGGCGTGAAATTTCAAACTTAATTTTTGAGTCAGGCGTTGGATTTTACAAATTTATATCGATATTTTTGACTAAAATGGGTATCAGTCTGACAATTTATAAACTGTATAGGAGGGGTGATAGGTCGGTTTTGGAGTGCGTGAGGTACATGCACCGTTTCAAATTTTCAACCTGTGGATACCAATGCAATGTACCGAACTTATAATTTGGGTCTGGTTCAACATATCCAAGAAGGGGATGCCATTGGAAATTCTACATTTTATGTTTGCCTAGGGACACACGAAACACCATTTAGAATATTCGTGTCCAAAGTGTTCAATGTACTACATGCATGGTGCTTATAAAACTACATGACGGCTTCGTGATGCTGGAATACCCTTTGTTATTCATATATACGTATACACCCACCCCAAGAATGGTTATTATAGACAACATATCAACAGCTTTTTCCACGGCATATAAAGGCCAACCATTGGCCATGTTCTATTTGAATATATGTTTGTTCATATCTCGGACTGGGTGATTGTGTTGGGTCAACGGTTTGTGCGTTGTGGTAATATCTGCAGTGTTCTTGTTGCCGCGCCAATTATTGTATATTCAAACGAATGTGTTAATAGCCGTCATAATGAAACGTGGCTTTATTAATGCAAGTAACACTAAGCCAAAGTGTGTTCACCACAAACTGCATGAACCAATGTCTATGTTATCAGGAAAAGGAGTAATCATCTCGAATCACTGATCTCCAGAGTCGTTATTTCGTGGGAGAATTTGGATTCAGATTACAGATTACACTCCGTGCGTATACGACGTGGTTCAGTAAACGAACAGACCGTAATCGTTATTTCGTCGTAATCTGGATTCCGATTCCGTAATCGGAATCAGAACATTCATAATGTAAAAAACCGAGATTTCACAACATCGGGAGTTTAAAAACACAATAAAACATAAGAATCCGTCCTTTGGTTACAATATTTTGCAGAATATAAACGATCGGCATTAAAACAAAATTTAAATGCGGAGACAAATTTGTGTTATCGAGTGTAACGGTGAGAATTTTACTGAAATTAACCAAATAATAAGGGTATTGATAGTAACGCTGGGGGGCAAATCGGTTGATGGCGAACTTGAAGCAAATCCTTGTAAATCTCATTGTCACTTTCATCATGTTCATTTCATAATTCCATCCACAATATACCGCCCGAACTCATGTCGTTTTCAAATTCGGCAGATAACGTCACCATTCACCGAATTCACGTGAACCTGCATGGATATGTCTTCTGCTTTGTTCGTAATTATATGTACCTTCTTATTCTATAAATAGTAGGATTCTATTATATCTATGGATTATCAGATACACGTATGTGCGTACCTAGTCTTATAACAGTTTCATATTTAAAATGGGTTGTTTCATTAAATGCAGTCGCTTCACACAATAGTCTCTGTAGTGCCGAAACACGGGTGCATTTGTTGGAAAATAAAGCTTTGCCCATTTAGCTAATATTGGGATCTCTTGGTCGCATGTGAGCTACATCTCCCAATCGCACAAACACAAATGTAAAGCTTATTCTAGGATATCAGGATTATATAGTGGAAATGTCAATGTATTTGATTAAATACCCACACGTACACGGTCAAGGGACGTGGCTATAGGATTTCCATGGGGGCGCACCTTCAAATTTCCGGACAACTGCACCCCACCCCCATTGAACCAAACATCAAACTCACTGGTTCGCAGAATTCCATTTGCACACCCTTGGAAATATCCAACCTGAAACACCCGAAAATTAGAAAATTACCAACTATAACTGGTTGGAAAATCAAACAATGAGAACAATTCCAACCTATATATGATGTCATATTAATGTTCAACTAATGTTGTGTCAGGCATGAAATTTCCTTCTGTTGGAAATGTACCATAGTTCGGGGGGGGGACACCACAACCAACCTCTGGCCCCACGTCCCTGTACAACTGACAAGTTTCGTGTGTTCTCTACAGCGTCTTTGGAATTTGATTCAGGAGATCTAGAGCTGTCAGACATGCGTGCCCTCATCATATAAACACACTTTAACTTGAGAAATAAAATGCGATTAAGTCGGATTGGCAGCTAATTAGGTGCCATATATATACATATAGAAGAAAAGCTTGACTTTCACAAACAAACATGAACATTATAAATTTTAGATACAAATGATACTTGTGTCAAATGCATGAGCCATGTTTGACGCTGGGAGAACATTAAACCTAGTACCGGCGATCACGTGGATTTCAAAATTTGACCTAGAATCCGTGTAATCTCGACAGCCCCATCCCGTAATCGGATTCGGATTCTGAATCCAGATTCTCTCACGAAATAACGACTTTGGATATTAGGTGGAGAACCCAAGCAAACTGAGAGAGCTAATTAAAAATCAAGATCCTGACTGGAAGTGGTACTCGAGAGGAGCAAGAATGATTGATATGGTCTACCAACTATGAAGCTAAAGGTACTCAATCCGATTCCATGATCCCCATATCATCAGGTCCCAACAACAACAACATTTTTTTAAATGCCGCTTCAGTTATCAGAATCGATTATTTGGCTAAAAATAATGCTAACCACAGTCAACTATAGTATAAAATTGCCCAAAACGTGTTATTTATCAACATTTTGTTAAACGAAATTTGGCCGGATTGTAAAATATCTAACACCAAAGCCATTTGATTTTTTAGCTATCCATCTTCATCCGCAATTTAGTCCGAGACCGTCGGCTTGTCGATTATTTGCCAGGCCGCCAAAACTTTACATAACAAATTTCAAAAATTCGATATCTAATCACTCTGAACTTCCTCGACTCGAATCAAATATTGTTTTACCCCCGAAGCCAAAGAAATAGTAATTTGGGAGCGTTTATTCGGATTATATGCATCTTTAATCCCTAACTTTTTGTTGAATAATCATATGTTCAACTTATATATAAAGTGTTATATACCATTTATAATATATCTTGCTGCTGAGTTTCTCATGACCAGGCTCGTAAATATATTGGTCGGTAGGTATATAGCGTGTATACAACATGACGTATTTAGTACTATGCCGGGGAAGATATAATTATTTTGTCAACCAATCTCCATATACCAACTGTAACTTGGTCCTCGCCGTCTTCTATATATGGATGTTTATATCATCAACTTCACATCCCAATTTATGTGTCCTTAGACGTCATTCATATGCCTTATCACTAAATCGCGGCCATATTGGATCTACCAGGTCCGGATCCGTGGTTTTACTTAGCTTTCCATATATGGAAGTAATGAATAATTCAAAAGCTCCATATATGGAAATGCTACTCCAAAACTTTGACCTGCGTGTAGCAGTAAAACCACGGAACCGGGGCTGGTGAATCTATGAAACCACAGAACCGGACCCGGTGAATCCAATATGGCCGCGAGTTAGTGACAGGGCGTATTGTATGTGCAGAAGTAGATCTGGGTGTACTCTTTGTTGGTACACATGATGTTTTGACAAAATGTGAGTACTGTATTTTCTTCACCACACTCCCCAAGGCATACAACACTCCTTATATTAGCAGAGACTGCTGCTCTTTTCTGTTGGCCACGTTTCTTGTCATATATGAAAAAATATTCGGTGACTCGAACATTAAACGGGCCTTTAAAGTGATGTGA
This sequence comes from Siphonodentalium dalli, assembly GCA_032622095.1. Classification (NCBI taxonomy): domain Eukaryota; kingdom Metazoa; phylum Mollusca; class Scaphopoda; order Gadilida; family Siphonodentaliidae; genus Siphonodentalium; species Siphonodentalium dalli. Next base: position 160,352,416 of record CP136069.1, on the reverse strand, counting down.
AACACTCCGGTAGGTGATCAAATAGAAATAGAGAATACTCTTGTGCAAAGTAGTATTTTTTACAAATAGTGGATCCCCATTTGACAACACACACCATTCTTATTATGTATGTATATATTAACTAAATGCTGTGACTGTCGATAGAGAAATCATTTTCGTTAGTTCATCGATGATAGATTCGTCCCGAATCGAGTAGTAAATATTTACAATTGAACTTAGATCTGACGATGTTTTCTTCAAACTTTTTCAGAGTTATAGCTCTGTGTTATGACAAGAGGTACGTCCATTGCTGGATGTGTAATTGTGCGCATGGATTTTCATTGGGAAATCCAAACCAAACTGGCGCTATTTTAAACTTTAAAATCATTGTTCTCCGTTATCATCAACTTTACCATTGTGGCCATGAATGAATACTAAACAAATAGCAACTGTTTGTTTGCTATATATGGAGTGTCTATATTTAAGAAAACTTACATGATTCATCTGAGATTTGCGTTACCGGTCAAAATAATTTACCGGAAAAATAACTGTGGGATGAGGCTACGGTTTCAGTGGGAAAAGGCGTCTACAGTGTTGCATATATACATCTATGCTATACAATAGACCCGATAACATTTTTCGTATTCATTTGTGAACATGCGCATGAGGTTGCATCGGCGGTGCTGGTCTACCCCACCGTGGCAAATTCGAACCGACAAAGTATGGTTGAGATATCTGCTCGGACGGGAAAAACATTTTCATATAACATTTTCATATGAAGAAAAATAAACAAGTTACAACAACGACAAACAACAACATTAACAACACGACTGGATACTCTATTGATTGCCACCATAGTAATGAACATTCATACCACATTCCATTTATATCCGTCAAATGGTGGTGGAGATACGGAAAAAAACCAACACTTCCAAATAAACAAAGATGAATATCTCAAGATCGAAAAAAAAAAGAAAAAAAAAAACTATTGACCAATCAACTGACTGCCCTCATATATAGTAGTGAACATCCATACCAAATTTCATTCATTCATTTCATTCAAATTTCATTCGTCAACAGGTGGTGAAGATATGTGCTCGGACAGACAAAAAAATCAACATTTCCAGATAAACAAAGATGAACAACTCTAGAACTGAAAATCCGAAGAAGAAAAAAATTGAAAACTCCGTTGAATGCCCTCGTCCATACCAAATTTCATTCAGATCCGACAACCGGTCTTTGGAATTATTATTATTATTAACGGCGATTCGTATTGAGCTATAAAAGCCCTATGTCTCCCCAAAGTTGATCATATTCAATTTCCTATCTTCGTCATGGTAAGTTATTGAGTAATTGTATTCTTCACCCCAAAGGTCGAGGAGGCAAGCACCTGGTTTTCAACGACTTCAAATTCCGCATCAAATTAAGTCGATCCGAAAATGTCCACTGGGTGTATTGTACGAATGAATGTGGTGCCCCCATCAACACAAAGAACGACATAGATTGTTCTGCAAAGAATCGACACAATCATCTAGCTGATTCCGACCAGATACGACAAATGTATTTTCTTATTATTACTTGTCCTACAGGTATCATACACGCAATCTTATAAAGAGCGTCCATTCTTCGGAAATTAAACAAAATGGCAGACCATAAAGAGCGTCCCATTTGATAATATTGATTATTCAGTCTTTGATATAGTACAGAAAGCTTCAAGGTTTAATAGCAGTATCAACACCAAACATATACAAACATGATCCACCACATTAAGAAAGTGCAGGCATACACATAATAGACCATATACTGCAACTTATTGCCGGCGGCAGGGTTCAACCACAAAGGAGACAATATCGGGCGGTGAACGCGTCTCTTCCACATTTCAAGAGAGTACTGATTCAGTGAGAACCAGATTGGCATTCTAGAACAAGAAAACCATAGTCAGAAATGGTAACGCCACCAAGATTATAGTATTACATATAAATAGAAATTATAAAAAATACATAAAATATTTTGATAACAATTGCGTTTAAACAAGTAATTTAAGCATCTACGTGATTCTATCGGTACGATTGAATAAGGTACAAATAAAAATATCCAAGAATACACCAGGGGCTTCCAATGGGTGATACATTATTTTCAGGCTATCAGATTATTTATATTTTCAACAACATATTATTACACCGATGACTTTAAGTTTACAATTTCAGCCTATCCTGACCCTATGGATACGATTTATCATATGTTCAAAAACATATTATACACCGGTGCCGTTAACTTTACAATTTCAGCATCTACGTGATTCTATCGGTACGATTGAGTAAGGTACAAAATAAATCTCCAAGAATACATTCGTCCAGTCCAGCACACAATATCAAAATCACCGAAACTAGATACACCACCATGTGGCGTAATAATTGGATTCTATCGCTGAATTAGTTCGCCATTGAGTTTTTTGTTAAACTATTGTCGTGTATTTGCTATGTCTGTTATCTCATTGTATAAATTTTATTAACTATTTTGCAAAAATATATAAATAAATAAATAAAACATGACACAGATTATTTCCTAACATCAACATTGAATCAATGCCAAAGTTTCAAAACCCCAAATCATTAAAACCCCAAAAGCAAAGAGGACAAACCATTAAAACCCCAAAAGAAATGAGGAATAGACTATAAGCGGCAAACGATTGAACTATAGGGATTATCGACACCTCGTGCAGGTAACCCCGGAAACATTAGCCGTCGGCAGATCGAGATGCCCCCGTTTGGAATATCTGCCCCGACCGACGCATATGTGTGGAATCGTTGAAGTCATTCGAGCAGCATATTGATATGCGCATATGCAGAACAATCCTGTAAATTATGTAATTGTGAAGAATTGTGGGGTTTTTTTTTTGTTGTTAGAATGCTCACCTCAACTTTTCTCATGTCAGAATTTCGACATTGTAGTTAAAAACTATTCCGGATACACAGAGAAAGGTGTTGTGATAGTAACTGCTGTAATGTTACTTGCTGAATTATGTTGAAAGTAGAAAATTCTAAAAAAAAAAAATAGATTTTCAGCCGAAAATTGGTGTGTTACTTGTGGGTTCTTTATATATTGTTTTTATCACATATTAAAGATTGGTGTATAAAATGACGACATTGAATGGCGTTTGAGTGTGAATATACAATGTTTGTACTCGAGACCAAACTAAAATGATATAAATTTGATTTTTGAGACAGTGCAAAAATCTAATTTGCTTCTAAAAATAGGCGCCTGGTGTGTTGTATAGTCCCAAGCATGTTCAAAGGGCAATGCTCGGCATGTTTCGGAGGCATAAAATATAACATTGCTACTGTGCTATATCTCCTATATAAAATTATATACTTTAGAGAGCTTAAAGGCCCATTTAATTTTCGAGTCACAGATTATATTTTTATATTGTCTTGATATACGGTTTTAATAACAATCTATGACCTAACATATGATTAAAATACTATTATTATCACTATTTGGAACGTCTGTGTCTCAGAAGGGGCCCATATATATAGAGTAATAGAATATAGCTGAAATCATAAAAACATTTTTCCCCGCTCTGGTCCCAGAATGCAACAGAATTCAAACTAACATATAGAGTTATTCCCCTTCCATTGAAAATAATAGACTTTGCAGTACAGTCCAGATGAAACTTAAGCACACAACAGAAAACACGTCGGTACCTCAACAAAAGCAACATGTTCACAGTTTATTACACCGGATAAGTTGATAATACAATATTTTAGAGCTTTCAAGTGGTATATATATATAGTATGGCATATATTTTATATAATGTGATCTGGGTGGGGGTCGAACATTAAGTGGGCCTTAAACGCTGTTATAACGCTGATGATATGCACAAGTACGGACGGAGAGCCTCAAAATGGGAATTGTTGGATGATTTCTATTCTTCTGACGATTTGTGCGCTGCACCCCACAAGTAAATTCTTGAAAAATGTCAATACTAAACAACATCTATAGTTTAACCCTTTGGTAACTGTATACTAGCTGACAAGTTGTTACTTGGAATATGGAACGCAATTGCATTGCAAATATGTTGATTTAGTGTGCAGTTATTTATAACAGACCCATCATGAAATCGGATATCCTCTCCATAGTTCACTATTTTGAACCTTGGCCGAAAGATTGCTACCTAACTGCCACGAGATATACAAATTCTCATTCTATAACAATACTTTGATGAACGTATGCACATATCTGGACGAGTATAGGCACCCCACAAGTACCACCAGTTATACCCCAAGTGAACATATGCAGAAGTCCACACCATCGGAAAACGGTCTCCAATTGAACCCCACGAATTATGGACGAGTGAGTCCGGGGCGAACGAAAAACGGACGGATAAATGTCAGGGTGGACGGACGAATGAACGGACGGAGCCCGTTTCTATAGTCCCCCCTTTCTTTCAAAACTGTAGGAGGAGTTGATTACACCATGAAGGTACCCTCATACAGAAAATTATTAAATATGTTTAAATTTTGATAGGGTTAATAGCTCCGTAAAAAACATTCCGTCATATATATACATGTTGCACATCTTCAATATATGGGCAACAATAGGCTTAAGTTTCAAATCTCTAGGATGAAAACTGTAGGAGGAGTTGATTACACCATGAAGGTAAGTCGAAAGGGTTAATAACTCCGTCAAAAAATATTTTTTGCGTCATCTATATACATGTTGCACATCTTCAACAATATTCTGATGTTTCAATCTCTGGGATGAAATCTGTAGGGGGAGATGATTACACCATGAAGGTACTAAAAAGTGTGACGGACGGACGAACGGACGGACAGAGCCCGTTCCTATAAAAAAAAGTGCCCCTTTTCTTTCAGAACGTCTGGGGCAGAAAACCGTCATATCCGACTAGCAGGGAAATCGCCTTTAAGTCTTGTGTTTTCGTAACTATAGTGTCAGAAACGCATTAAATATAATGTCATACTATAGACCAAACCACAAAATTGCTCTACCAAACTGCTCTACCAATGGTTAATTCCTGTGCCAACAGGGGGGGTCGATATGTTGTTTAACCATCGACATATATATCATATCCCTCTTCCAAATTATATATACATCATTTGAAGGTTCAACTGAACTAAGTCACTGTTCGCTGCAGACGACTTCGACAATATGTCGCGCCAGTCACGTGCTGTGAATGATGACACTTCGAGACGACGAGTTGGCTCACCCGCTTCCGTTCCCCAATTAGTTAATGATGTCCCCTTAAAGCAGTTTAATGATTCCCCCTTAAAGCAGTTTAATGATGTCCCCTTAAAGCAGTCGCGACGTGGATGTCACGATGGTTACGAGCTATACCTAATGAGCGAATACTCAACTCTGCTCATTACCCTGTTATGTTGAAAAATTCCATGGTCTCTTATTCATTCAAAATATAAGCTTCCTGAAAAGACTGTATTTATTCTTAATATTCATTCAGGAAAAATTGGTTTTTAATCATAGCAGCCCTTACAAAACGTCAGAAGCAAACACACCATGATGTATCAAACATTAATGTCGTTCCCACCGAAACCCAACTTTATCTCTCAAACTTACAAGTATTGGCAAGAGGAATAAGTGCCGAGGAACCGTCGATTTGATCCACCAGGAAATGGAATAAACTTAGTTCTACATTAATCAAGATCCCATTATACTTAGCAAAGGGCTACATATATATACAATTAATATCTTATAAACATTGGATAATTTTTTGACTAAATCTATGTCTAACATAGCTTGTGGGACCCATACCAGAAGCGTGTATATCTATAGACATGTCACGATGAGTAAAAGAGCAGGTGGGTGAAAGGGTGTGTGCAAGTTATTGATAGCCTGGGGAACGAAAGAGCGTAATAATAATATGTTATACATGCATGTTTCCAAATTACGTAGACAAAATTTGGAAGCTGGAATGAGCCATTTCCGTTTAAGGTGTCCTATTCTGTGTGGTCAAAAATAAGAAGTATTGTTATTGGTGAACACATGTAAACGTCTTAATGGTTAAAGATTGACTATCTATTCCCTTAAAAGCCCACTTAATTTTCGAGTCACGATTATTTTTTCATAGTGCCTTGATATACAGTTTTAATAAAAATATATTACATAAAATATGATTAAAATACTATAATTCATTACCATTTGGACCGTCTGTGTCTCAGAAGGTTCCCATGGTGTAATAGAAAATAGCTGAAATCGTGGAAAAATTTCCTCCGTCTCGCTCCCAGAATGGAAAGGAATTCAAACTAAGATATAGAGTTATTCCCCTTCCATTGAAAATAATAGACTTTGCAGTACAAACCAGATGAAGCTTAATCACAAAAACACGTCGTTACGTCAACAAAAACAACATGTTCACTGTTTATTGCACGGATAAGTTGATAACACAATGTTTTGGAGCTTCCTCTTTCAAATGGTAGATAATATAGCATATAATTTATATAATGTGATCTGGGGGTTCGAAAATTAAGTGGGCCTTTAACTTTCTGTATATATTCGCTGGTATAAAATAATAAGTATGAGTCATACTCTCATGACTCATTATTTTATACCCAGCCAATCTATCTATATATGTATGTATACGTGTGTGTGTATGTATACGTGTGTGTGTATGTATATGCATGTATATATGTGTGTATATATGTATATATGTGTTTATGTATGTATATATATGTATATATATGTATATGTATATGTGCATTTATTATACTGGAATATTATCCCTTAACCTCATTCATTAGTATACTGCTCGACACCCATAATTAAAATTAATGATCATTAAATCGCCTACGTCGAGTAGTAACCCTTCTTACAGAATTTTGAAGCCAACACAATGCCCATCTATATATACCTGGTCTGTAGATGGCTTATCATATAGCCATCTAATATTTATTACACTCATCACACCGGGGGTGGCAGGAAGACAGTCTATATTGCACTAAACCGTCCCCTCTCAATATACCACATAAATATGTAATTGTTTATCTTGTTCTGTCTGTGTTATGTATGTATATGTGTACATTGGAAATAAATTATCCTATCCTATCAGAATGTATATATGAGAGACCAGTCAAAATGAGCTTGTCGTCAGTATATAATTTGTATTCCAATTATATGAATTGGAACAGAAAATGTGGATAAGTTTCTAACATTATAACCTTAATACGGCGCCCGACTACATCAAAGAGCTAGTATGTTTAAAGACTTTAGGTACGATGCAGCGAAGATCAGACGGGAAGAGATTTCTAACACTTCTTAACTCAAACCATCCTATACGTTAGGGGACAGAGCCTTCTCCATCACAGCTCCAACGTTGTGGAACAAACTCTCGGACGTTCTGAGGCTTACGGATGATCGTTTAGAATTCCGTAGACATGTTCTTTTATATATATTTTTTTTTTATCACATATTTTATGTAACAGCGCCTATGAACACAACTATGTAGTGAAATAGGCGCTCTACAAATGTTAATAATAATAATAATAATAATAATAATAATAATAATAATTGGAAATATCGTCACAATCGAAATACCAGAAGCGCAAGCTACCAGAGGTATGGTTTTCTATTGGTTGTGTTATCTTTATATTTTAAGTACACGCAACTACGGCTTGTTTCGCCACTTTATCCCTTTGATACCAATATTTTGGAATCTCTTCTCTATATGTGTGTCTTTGTTATCTCGTCCTTATCATAATATTATCCCCATACGCCATCGTATTTATATAATCCAAACGAACCAGAAAGGGTAATAGCTTTGTGAGCTGATCCGTTTGCGACCATCTTCGGATGCATAAGCCATCGGGAAGACGTGTGCTTACTGACAAGTTCTAAATCTGGACAAGCACTTTATCGTGCGGATCATTAGAACGACATGTTTACATGTGGAGGCTAATAGTTCTGTCTGTCAAAAACATCATTTAAACACGTGTTCCTTCCGGTAAGGGGAAGCAACAAGATTCCGGCCATTCCGAGTTGGCAATCTTGGCATTTGAGTCGTCTCTTTTGAAACATTGCTGACCATCAACGAGAATCCTGTAAAGTATTGGAATAGTTGTAACTTCATTTGTATCTGGTATTGTTCTCTTAGCCCGCATTTGTGGCTGGTCAATGTTTGGATCTTATCTTCTTCATTAATAACACGATGCATTTTTGTTTAGCATGTTGCTTACAGCTGCTGTTGTAGATTCTTGACCACGGATATTCATTCATACCAGATTATAGCTTATCATTTATCAAGTAAGTTAGCATTTTTGCTGCACATTCTTGTTGCGCATCTCATTTCGCGTGAGAAACACCTTACACAATATTTGTTTATAAATAAAATTCGCATTGTTTCTGCACATACTTGCTGATTATCCCACTACGCGTGAGAAACAACTTTCGCAACGCATATTTCTTTGCGCAAATTACACAACTGTCATAATATTGCAGTTTCGATGGAATTAACAATATATTCCATTTCCGCCGCATTGAGTAGATGGCATTCCGTCAACACACCTTGTGTTCAAGAAGCAATAATTTGTCCTTGAACAGATTTACAAATAATCTCCCCCATATCATTTAAAGGGATACGAACTTCGAAGTAGGTCCATGCGGAATAGCATAAAAGCCTGTAAATCAACTTATCATTAATAAGTATACATGTAAAGATAGTTTCATTATTAATAACTCCCCAATAATGAGATTCTGCATTTCAAAATCAGTGATGTTACAGTGGAATTATCGATAAAAGACCAATTAGTCCAAGAAGATACCAAAGTATAATTAAAACTTGACAGTAAAACTTGGAAAAGGTCAAAGGATTGAACTATACTTTGAATTTTTGTTAGACTCAAATATTTTTAACTTTTTTTACGCGATCATCGATTTTTATTGACAAATCATGTTCGTCTTGGTGGTGATGTTTTTAGACTTTTAATTTTATTTAATTTTTTGGCATATTTACCCATCATGCACTGCGAATTCCTTTGGGTCCCTTTAACATACCAATATTGATAGTCGCCGAGAACATAAATCATCATTAGAGGGTCGCTATTCGATTATCAACAGAGAGGAAAATAGTAACGGAAATATTACAGTGTGTTTCGGGGGACTTTAGAATAGACTGAGTGCTGATTGGGTGAAGATATATATTGCTTGTATACCTACTTTGTCGGCCAATACGCACACAATTAAATAGCGAAAGACTTAATCGGGGTTCGCGATTAGATAGCGATTGATATTAAATCACAATACATGCGCCACGCGAGGTTAGGATTGAGGCTAAGATTATTGACAAAATAACGGAGTTTTAAGAAGTGCTTTTAAAGAGCGATTTATCAATTGTGGTGTTGTAAATTCTTTCATGCAAATCTCCGTTATTACGCCAAGGTACGTTCTATATAGAGTTATCACCTTTCCGATTAACTCAGGATACTTATTTCGAAATGTAATCATAACCTCGCGTGTCACCTGTTACTGCGTTTGAATATCAATAACTTGAGGCTGAGTTTTGGGAACTATTCATTCAATTGTTAAATGAATACATTTATTTAGACAAATAGGAAGTTTTTTATCAGCCATATATCCACTTTCGAAAAAGGAAATTTTAGCACGTATTGATTTCTGTCAGCAAAGATCGTCTCAAATAAAATACGTCCATGCACCCGTCGCACAAAAATCGATATAATAAAGAGCGTTTTCAATTAAGATATTCTGTGATCGTTTTCGACGTATTACTTAACCCTTTCATGACAGGGGCTGTGTTGGTGCAACATTAAAGATAATGCGCCTGTGCATTATCTTCTATACGAGTCTCCCATGTGGAGCCTCGCATATATAAGAGAATGCACTGACATACAAAGCCAAGGTAAATATTGTTAGGCCAATGTATTCTCTTATATATGCGAGTCTCCCATATGGAGCCTCGCATATATAAGAGAATGCATTGGCACAGGGTTTTCACAAAACCTGTGCCACACGAATGATGGTTAAATTATTTTTTCATTTTTGTCTATTTTTTTTTTTATTGGCATGGCAAACTGAAAATTAGGAAATGTTAAAATTGTCGATAAATCTGACCGGTGGTATCTGTGAAGCATGTCATATCATCGTCCTCTCTGTAAACCTCAATGCACATACATGTTATTTTCAAATATTTCTTGTAATGTACATGTATTGGGGGAGACGATAGGGAGTTGGGTGATAACGATAACGGCCACTCAGTAAATCATAACCATAATCCAGTGTCCGCCCGGTTAACCGATTGATAGCTAATCACACCAATCTTACCGTGGTGTGGGCACAGGGGTTTGGTGTGTCCACCCCACCCACAACTCTGGTCATAATTTTAAAGAGTTGGAAATTTCATGGCTGACACAACATTAATTGTACATATATATTGTTTGATTTTGCAACCAGTAATTAGTGGGGAATTTGTTGTTTTTGGACCGACATGCAGTAACATATTTTTCTACTTTTGATCAAACGTTTGGTCTGCAATGGAATGAAATTTTCCAATCTTAGTAGGGGGTGTTAGGTGGGGAATTTCCAACCTGACACCCCATAAGGAAATTTTCTTCGAAAGTTTGAGGTACTAAAGTTCCAACCGAACGGGGTACAGATGGCATCTTGCGAACATAATATTTTGGTCTGGTTCGTGTTGATGGGTGCAGTTGGAAATTTCAAGGTGGGCAGCTCCCCCTGAGACGCATAGCTACGTCCCTGCCCCTTATACGTTTGGTCTGTATTGCTCCCAAGACGGACTATACCAGATACAGTGTATATATTCTCCCTCGCATGTGCACAATGTGCCAAAAATTGTGTCGCTATATTAAAATAGTCCATAAATCTATAATATACGTCGATGAATAGTCCATATAGAGGAAAAGCTCAGGTGCGCATGGTCCTATATATATATGGGCATGTGCATGAGAGAAAAATGGTGATACGAATTAACTCATAATCGCAGGTGCATATATAGGGTTCACTGATGGTACTTATTTCTGTCATGATTAACGCTCCGTGTCGGTTTGAACCTGAAACTATGCTCGCCTTTCTCGAGGGTCCGGGAACATTTTATTTTTATTTTATTATATTATTTATTAGAAGTGTCACAGCGCGTGGGTTTTCGAGGATACAACACCACGTTTTACAAAGTTAGAAACTGGCTACAAAACCACTATTTTTCGAATATCAAATGTGTTGACAGCACCACCCCTTCCTTAGATATTAGTCTTCATCACTAACATCCATAAAATATGATAAAGCAAAATAAATTCGTTTGAGATCGGTTAAACCATGTCTGAGATACATGCACCAGAACGGACAGACAGCAAACCATCAATATAACCAAGAATGATAACTCTCCAACTGTAATCTTGAACATGGCCATTGGCACCTCCTTTGAGAGGCCTGCTGGTGGCCAAATTGTATTCCAAATTTCATTCAGATCCAACAATATTTGCTAGGACGGATCGACGCATGTAGTCTATAGTATATCACCTCCAGCTGAATAAGATATACAGTTATGGCATACATACAATCAAACGAAAGAAGAAAAATAATCAACCGTTCCAATATATCCTTTTATGACTGAATGGGAGAATCCATTTAGTATAGAAAGGGTTAAGAATAGACCGTCGTTGGTGGGGGGGGGGGCTTTGCTTCCTGCTAGAATTGCATGTAACCCATACATACTTACATAGGCAAACATCTAATCACTATTAAACACTCACAAACCAAACTCAACAAACGCTCTTCATCTGCATTATAGCATACAAACGTGGGTTGTAGGAGAGGGCTGACAGCCCTTTCAAATCTTCCCGGGGATCATACCAAACTCCAAACTGGCCGGCGTTGGGTGTCATATGAACCGTGTCCGTTTAACCCTTTACCCAACAAACCGGCCAAAACCGGCCAAATAAAGCTTCAACAGCCTAAAATATCTTCGGTCTGTCTCAATAGAACCATACAAATATGGATATCATTGGAACCGGCTCCTTGACCACATTGTGATAGTTACAGTTATGCCCTGTGCCAATGCATTCTCTTATATATGCGAGTCGACCATAGGTCGCCTCGCATATATAAGAGAATGCATTGGCCTAAAAAAAATCTTTTTTTACCATTTTTTCTTACATTCTTTAACAATTTTATAATTTTTAATGTGTTAAGCCGATGCATTCTCTTATATATGCGAGGCGACCTATGGTCGACTCGCATATATAAGAGAATGCATTGGCACAGGGCCGTTCTGTTGGGTAAAGGGTTAAAGATCCCCGGTCAGATTTCGCAACAAATAATTCAGATTTCCTAAGCCAATGTTCAGCTTATATATACCAGACAAAGAAAATGAAAAATACATGAAGTGGTCATCATTCCATAAGTATAATGCGCCGAATAGACCACAAAATTGAAATTGAAAACGATCTTTATAGTATCTGTCGCTTCTGGGCGATGGACGCTCTTTACAGCCGATATATAGTTTTTTTTTGGCTAAAAAATCCAAGTGATAATATTTCCACATTTGAAAGTCGACATCTGCATGGCCAAGTCTGCAAATAGTGTGTCTGTCATTTTCAAAATGAGGTCCCCTGAGGGTGAATTTACCCTATGGGGACCTCAGTCTTCTTAGGCCTCATCTTCTGGGAAGTATCTATAGTCTCAAATTAACATTGTTTAGTTACTTTTTCCCTTCTGGGAAGTGTATATATCCCATAATTTGCAGAAGATAAAATGCATAATCGAGGTGACTATATAATGTGTGAACATCACCAACTTCAACTGGGTAACTTCAATCTTATCCTAGGTATCCCACAGCAGTCGGGGCCTAAGTATAATGAGGTTCACATAGGGTGAATTTTGGTGACGCTAGCCCGTCTTGCTAGGCATAACATGGCATCAAAACTTATTAATGGACTGGGGGTCCGATTTACTCATGTGTTGGTATCTAACACGTACAGAATGTGGTTTCGTTGTGTTAAATCGGACAGGCCATCATTGGGGATCATGGGAACCCCCAGTAATTATCATGAAATAAGGGTACGTTCATACAGTCGCAAATTTGACAGGCATTCTTTTGCAGTCATTTCGGTATATAAAGCTACAATGCAAACCGAATGCGAAAATTCTTTTAACCCTTTGAGTGCCAGGGGCCGATCTCATCGGCCCTAAACCTACAAAATTAGTCTGTTAAAGAATATAAGAATAAATTATTAAAATTGTAAAAAATTGTAAAAACAAAAAAAACTAAATAATTGTTAGGCCAATGCATTCTCTTATATATGCGAGGCGACCTATGGTCGACTCGCATATATAAGAGAATGCATTGGCACAGGGTATATGGGTTGATACAAAAATCGACCTGGCACTCAAAGGGTTAAAGTGCATCTCCACCACAGCTAACAACATGAGAAGTAAACACTGTAGTTCCACTATTAGCGACGCTATCGAAATTTTCCTGTAAAAATAGCAACAATTATTTCGCAACAATCAATCAGATATGTATTTAAGCCAATGTGATAGTAGCACCGTTACTTGTGGAACTCTCGAAATTTTACTTCTCATGTCGTTAGGTTTGGTAAATTTGCATTTTATATTCATCTTGTCGTTCATATTCTAGTACCATAGGGTATTCTATGCGAAAATGTCTGTGGTTTACCCCCTCCCATGGCGCCTGACGCATGAAGATTACTATAGACGAGCATAAATGTTATCACGCAACAACACAATTATTGGAAACTCCCCACCACTGTCACCATTTCACGACTCAATCTGTGCCCCTCCTGTATTTCTCCCCCCCCCCCTCTCTCTCTCTCTCTCTCTCTCTCTCTCTTTCTCTCTCTCTCTCTCTCTCTCTCTCTCTCTCTCTCTCTCTACCTCCTGCTATCTCTCTCTTTCTCCCCCTCTCTCTCTCTCTCTCTCTCTCTCTCTCTCTCTCTCTCCTCTCTCTCTCTCCCTACCTCCTGCTATCCCTAACACTAGCTTCTCCCTTTTTTTCCCACCCCTAACTCATGAAGTCAGTAATATATATCGGGGCATGTCGCCAAAGAGGAGAAGACTTCATATAAACCCTCGGGCTTGTTGTCTGATCCTCGTTTCCATATATACATATATTAACTCTTCTATTTTGTATATATGTGTCATCTGTATATATAATATGTTATTTGTTTGAATTTGGAAATAAAAATATGTTTACACTAAAATGCCTGCAAAAAATGCCTTGAAAACTTGCTAGTATATGAACGTACCCTAAATGTGCTATTCGGCCCTCTGTTGTCTGATTGGCTCATGTCACATTGATCAATGTTCGTTAACCCCAGACACGTGTGTTCTCCCCGCTGATGTCCGGATTACATCGATTAGCATTAATCCGAATGTTGACACTATTGCAGTCAAAATATCTCGCCACAGCAGAGCAATGTTAGTATGGACCGTCTGGCTCAGACCTAATCCCCCTTAATCCCCTCCACGTGGTAATCAAGTCCTGCTTTAAATTCCTAGATTCCAGAGTTTTTTTGGCATAGTTCTCTGTTACTAGTGCTAGTGTGTATCGTTTTCAGTTCCCCATCCCCTTGAAGGATATATCGTGTATTTGTTTGTGTTAAATTCGTCTTAAAGCCTCTTTGAAATCTGTAAGTACCATATCAACTATATCACTTGTCCTGCGTGGAATCGCAGTTATGTTCTATAATTGGTTTGAGGTAACTATCAGTTCCATTTTACTATTTATCAACTTACTCCCAAATCTGGTTCGCATTTATTCAGTTATACACTATTCATAAAGAAAAAAAAGTTAAAAACATTAATTTTTCAACACAATTTTCATTTGGAAATGCTGGGATACATGACTGATTGATTTCTTAAATACCATATCAAACATAAAAATGTGTTGCTTTAAAGCAATTATTTAAGGTAATTAACGGCTTTCAATGTTCTGTCCTGGATAACTACAAACGCTCCTTATTTTTGCCGTATCAGAAAAACAAAAACAAAAAGGAACGCCCCTTATACAGTCAAACACATTTTTTGTTACTCTCTTTTGGTGCAATAAGTTTTGCCACTTCAGTAGCTCTTTTCTGGGCTTATAGTTCATGTATTTATTGGCCTACTTTGAATATTTAAGGCTTGAAAATTATCCCTTGAATGATCCTCTATCCGATTTGACAAAACGTTAATGGAAATTGCATACTCTTCATTAACCAGTCAACTCAAAATGTGGTAAAAATATAGTCACGAGCATCACTCTTGGAACTCAGGCGTCAGGAAAATCAAATTCCACCCCAATTAATATAATGATCATAAGGCTACAAATAAAACGCTCTTTGTACCGTGTATATCTATTAGGCGGCTAATTATAAAACTTTTTGTGTTAGAGATAAACTATTAAACGGACATGGCTCATTCAGGCTTCCAAATTGTGTCTACGTAAATTGGAAGGAGGTATAAGATAGCTGACAAATACACGAAATATTTATAAACCGGCTTCATATGCTCTGAAAAAAATTGTCCATGGTCAGAACCATTTTCCTTTTTTTTTTCCTTTTTTTTTTTTTGCATAAGTGAAAGAAACGCTCTTTATTTCTACCATATCAGGAATAGACTAATACGGAATGCTCTTTCCTGTTTGATGATGAACACATGGCTTGTTTTTTGGGGGGACACAAACACCGTCTTCAAAGTGTTTGTATGACTTCAATGCTTATTTATGTGACATATGATGCCCGTAGAAGGGTAGTTCAAGTATGTATCGACTTATTTCGATACCGTGAACAATTCAAAAGCGAAGATTATTAGTTTTTGTTTTTTTGGAGCGCAAACCGCCATGTGGCTTTAATAGGTTGGTTCCTACATCGTGTATATGTTGTGTGATTTACAATGACTCATCGAAGTAGTATAGGCATCGCATAAGATATAATAGTCTCCTGAATGCTCCAACAAAACAACCTGGTATTCTTACATCCTGGTAAGGTACAAATAAAGAGCGTTCGTGTCACTTCTCCGCGATTGAGTTCACCGTTGTGCCAAAATCAATCAATTCATATATAACAAGTTGACATGCGTGAAAGTGGCGATTATGAAACATCTTCTTTTTTTCGCAGTTGTATGATATACTTTTTATCTTTTAACCATTTTTGTACTGAATGGATTCCCCTATATGTAGCTATACAAGTATATATCGGAATGGTTTATTATTCATCTGTAGGGGGTGATCGGGGAAAATAGCAGACAAAAAGATAATAGGCCGTATGTCTAACTTTTTATCTGAACATTTCCTAAAGGACCTAATTGTCAGTGAGTATATTCAGCAATGAAACTTTGAGACACAAGAGATTCTTTTTGCAAGTGCTGTAGAAGGCATGTTCAACATACCCGGACAGCATATTGGTCAATACGATTGAAATATATTCATTGTTTATAAGCACGTTACCTGTCGTATATTTTGGATATCGTTGTATCTACAACATCCGGAATACGTAATTGTTATTTTACGACCGGAGCATCTGCATCTGTTGTAATTGCAATCCCTGATATCTCTCATGTATATGATAACTATAGCAATGATATACTTGAAGCCCACCCAGAAACCACTTGAACATCGAATTTACCAATAAATCGTGCCTTAAGTCACACTTGTATCAAAATGAGCCAACACTCAGAAGGTAAATAGCCCGGATTGTCCATCCTCCATGTCTCCAAGTGTTCCTACCATTTAATCTAATTTGAATATTTTATGATGACGCCAGTTAATTAGATACTAGAGGGTCCATTACGGTGACCACATGGAGAGTTATTCATGTCGTAATTTGAAGTCATTGAGAACGCAGACAGGGCAGGCTGTTGTCAATAGGTGTGAGGCAGGGAGACGTCCTAGTGCTTGTGTCTTAGTTCTGCTATTGTAATCTAATACTTGTTAGACTGTTCATTTGGTTTGTTGTGAAAAGCCATATCACTTTTCGGAAATAATTGATATCCCACATTTCCATACTAATGAGATATCAAGCAGTGCATGATCGGAAAGTTGTGAAAAAAAGATTAGTTTCGATTACAATCCAAATTATAGACCACGTAAATGTTGCAATAGAATTGACAAACAAGTCGTGATTTCTGCATTAATCCACACAGCAGGGTTTATTTTTAGTATGTGCCCCGACGCTGTTGTAACGCTGGTCGGAAAAAGAGCCAAATTCGGGAATTCATGGTTGCCGAAAAATATTTCCAATATGGAAGGTATCGAAATTCTCCTAAACACATATCTGATATTTATATAATCATTGGCTCTGTGTTTTGGTGTTCATTTCTTCGACGTCCGTGAAATGGTATTATATTCATGGTTTCCATCCGAACCGAAAGGTAAACAGACGCTTCGGCCTATAGTCAAACCAGTCGTAATGATGCTGCACAATATAGTGATGGGGCTAAAAATATTTGTACTGTTATATACATCGTTGTAGATAAAGCCTATGCAGCTCAGTATTCTAAAGACATATATGTGCTTCACGAGATATTTGTTTCGTGAATTCTTGGACAGGGTATGGATGTTTAGACTCATGTGGCTTTCAGCTTTTCAGTAGATTTGAAGAAAAAAAAGTGCAGAACAGAGAACATCTGCTACACCGTAATATTATAGGTTCGGTGGGGGCGTGTGAGGGCTCAGTCGATTATACGTTAATTACTCTAATATATATATACGGACTTCATATGCCACAGAAGAATTAATATGTGCTAGTTATATTATTTATAAATAGAACAATAAAGTGCGTTCTTGTTTGTTTATTCCCGATATGGTAAAATAAAGAGCGTTTGCCTCACTTCTTTGAGAAAAATTAAAACCGCTCCAAAAACTGCTTTTACTATTACTTTTCCAAGTCTTTTCACAGTAAACAACGCCTGTAGTTAGGCATTTCATGTATATCAACATATCTTTGCCAACCGTCCTAATTGCTTGTACATAAGTTTAACTATATGGCTAAGTGTTATGACTTTTTTCAGAAAAAAAATTACAGAGCATACAGTCTACAAATCGGTATTTCGTATTATCGACTTATCTTATCTCTCGGATACAAACTGTCGAGGTTTAAATAAGCCTTGCTCGATTAAAGCTTAAAGGCCCAATTATAATTAAGTTTCAAATTCCAAGATCACAAATATTCCATATTATATACCATTTGGAAAAGGAACCAAAAAATCTATATATTCCACCATAATACGGAACAGCTGTGGTCTAGGAGTGTCCACCCAGTGATAGAGATTATCAGATTAACCCCATGATTTCCCCCGTTATTTACCCCAGAATGCATCATAATTCACAACTATGATATAGAACTCCCCCCCCCCCCCCCCCCATTCCATAGAGAATAATAAACTGGCAGTAGAGACCAGATCGAAATTAAGCACATTCAGAAAACATACTATATATTATATAATTATGAACCTGTTAAAGGTACTCAATCCGTAAAGAGGGTCCCCATCTCAACAGATTCCAACAACAACAATCCGATCAGAGGGTCCTATATTACTATTTCTTTGGCTTTGGGGGTACAAAATATTTGATTCGAGTCGAGGAACCCATCAAACAAAGCTCAGAGTTATTAGATATTGATTTTTGAAATGTGTTAATTGCTCGAGATGAGTACTAATAACTGCCGTCAATTTGGTAACCTGCTCGAGATTTTACGCCAAAACTCTATTCAAACAGACAAGGATGGATAACTCCATAATCAAGTGGTAATAATAACGAAATTTTGACTGTCTTCTGGGCCAGAAAGAATTCCCGATAATGAAAAATAATAGATTTCTAAAATCGATATCTAACAAATCTGAGCTTTGATGGGTGACTTCCTCGACTCGAATCAAATATTTTTGACCCCCGAAGCCATTGAAATAGTAATTGAGAGGAGTTTTATCGGATTGAGTACCTTTAAATGTATTTAAATTTGTATATCTTGCATACCATATTTATTGGTTTGTTGAGATTAAAGAATTGAACAGGATAAGATGATAATACGATGTATTGTGGCGTCCTCTTTCAAATTGTATAATAATATGGAATGTGATTCGAAAATTAAGTGGGCCTTTAATTGTGTTATTATTTGGTAAAATGAAACAAATATTGCCTTACAGAACCAGCCATTATCTTAACATTATTTGTATTATATCAGGATTATCTTATTGCATATTCATCACATGCAACAATGAATTTCGTGTGGAGCCCAACATGGAGTCTGTCTTTTTTTTTTCTTCAAATGGAGTGCAATCCATTTATTAACCTGAAAGCCAATCTGAAGTTAGGATAATCGCTCTTTCATGTTTTAATAACTGAACGCTCTCTGTTCTCGGTCACATAACTCTCGCAAAGGAATATAGTGTTACAAACCAATAACATTAATTTTTAAGCAAAAACGAGGACAGGTGTGGTATGTAACGTTTACGCTGGTTATACGCGACTGATTGGTTCAGCTTTTTAATTCTCAAGAATGAAATTGATACCCTTGCGTAAAGTAACAGAAACTTCAAAATGTCAAAGAAAACGACCATTTGTCTTGTTCCATTCGCCCGTACATCACCCATCAACACCACATCTAATGAATTGTTCGAAGTTTCTCACAGTGCACAAAATTGCAGTCCGGGGTCACAATCAGTCCTTCCGAGTTTACAGCATTTTTACTGCGCTTCGTATCATAGTTTATAGCCAAGAAAACATCATTTTACGAGCGAATACAAGGTAGCACAATTTAACACAATTTAACACGTACTTCCCAATTAAAGTCGTTTATTGTAGGAGAATATTACATTGCCATCTAATGCGCTTGTGTTTGTAATTTTATTGCCAGTTTATAATCTCATTACCTGGACCAGGTAACGTCGGCACCTTCTGAAGTGATCTGATTGCTTCAGGTGCGATTAACCAGGTACGCGTCCTACATCATTGTCGGTGCGATAGAACTCAAAAGAAAGGCTTAGCAACATCTTCGGAAGCAAGCTAGAAAATTGCAGTCGAAGTGAGAACTGGATAACTATATCACAAAGCCGGAATTAAAGACTAGGCGTCAATATTAATTTCTAAAGTGTGCTAAATCCGAAAATGGTCCCTAAATTCATCGATGTAGCTATATTTTTCGCTTCGTTCATTGATTAGTATTTTTGATTGATGGCCAGCCCTGTAAACTAATTTTCACCCTTATATTGGGTTAGCAACTAATGCATTGTCCATATTTTGAGAACGAAGTGTCACCTCTCATGGTCTATTACTATAACTTCTCTGGTGTAGTTTCATTTCGAATTTGGACTTCTTACACGGAGCACACCTGTGTTTCTACGAGTTATATTTCACCTGTTATATTCTGTGATGAGACGCAATGAATCTAACGGAAAGGTTGGTACATATTTTGTTTTCGTTGACATCGATCATGTTTTACTCTATCTTATAACACTTTCGCTCTTTAGTTTGCTTTTATCTGCCCATACCCGTTCTCCTGTTCTACACTTATATCATTACTTAAAATATACATGTATTCACTGCTCAATGTAGACCTTCGATTTCAACTACAAACCTAATTTAATTTATCATCACTATCTGTTTTACTCCACTGCAAAAAATAAGTGTTAAGAACAAAATGTTACAAACTACAATGTCACTGTAAAATAATCAATATTATTGATGTCCCTCTAAATATTCGAAAGCATATGGACTAAATGGATAGAAAATTCGATCAAACACGAATTGTCTTCTATATATAGATGCCACTTCTCATTTCAAATGTGTTTGCTTTTTATGCATTATAGTCTAAATAAAGTTTGATACAGTATTCATAACAGGTGTCCTGAAAAAAAATGTCACTATTCCGAAGTACATGAATACTCAATTTATGGCATCCGCTTTGCTATACCCGATATCAGTTGATCCATGTTAATCTTGAGCGCGTGTTCAAAAGCAGGTTTTCCACCAACCCCCATCTGCGACCAGCATCCGAGAACGAGTTGCTCGTCATACGGCCGATGTACTTTATTTAGTCTGACAACAACTTCCTTTGATATCAACTGGGTAATTT
Source organism: Siphonodentalium dalli (assembly GCA_032622095.1). Classification (NCBI taxonomy): domain Eukaryota; kingdom Metazoa; phylum Mollusca; class Scaphopoda; order Gadilida; family Siphonodentaliidae; genus Siphonodentalium; species Siphonodentalium dalli. The sequence goes on along the minus strand of CP136069.1, from coordinate 160,331,372 downwards.
CTATTGTCTCAAAATTAATTCTGTCGCACTTTGCAATGCAGGGTCACAGACCCAGCACACAGTGCACCTTTCTCACAAATTATCATTCCACGGTGACGAATTAGCCCTCTCTTTAATAGCATACCGACAAATTCCGCCAATTGTACCCCCTGACTGGGCCGATTATGTCCCATTAGAATCCGCTAGGTGCTAATCGCAGAAACAACATGCTGTGCTGACCTCGGAACATGACATAGTTAGAATGGTCTGACATTGTCCAGCGTTCCAAGTAAATCCCCGAATTGTCCGCTCGGTTGTCGATCCTCACCACCGAAGTGGCTCTTAAATGATCTAAATCTACCGATGACATATTTAGCACGGTTGAAATTCTCTGGCATTGTTATTTTATTCCGTCGCTATTTCGTAGATATTAGTTGCTCGTGTTCATGCGGATCAAGCGTCATCCGTTTCGCGTGATGCCGTCACGTTTTCTATCGTTTCCGCAAAACATTCCTATAGAGAGGAGAAGTCTTCTGAACATTTCACCATAATCGTGTTACCTTCTGGAACATTTCGAGTCACGTCTCACCCGCATCAATTGGAACAGTGACTATAAATCGCAATGTTCCACATTTGATTTCGTTTGAAAAGGTGCTATCGTTCTGATTCATATGTCCAATATGCACATACGGGTATCATTGATCAAATTTCAATAAATACTCATTGACGAGTAGTTCCCTCAGGAAATGTTCAGATAATGTGTTCAACAACGTTTGATCTGAACATTATCTGAACATTTCCCACCAATGCATATGAACTCTTTTGCACTTGTATTATCATATGTTTCTGTTTGTCGTCTACTTATATATCATTTACATTTATATATATCATTTAACGACGAGCATTGATTCTTAGCTAAAAAATGAGGAGTGTCTCTGGCATTTCGGATGTCTCGCATGATATATGAACTCAGTTTATTGTTATTCCATACGTTTATTGGCTTGTGTTTATCCTCGAAACGTGACAATATAGTTAACAGTTGCTGTATATATATAGGTTTAATTTGAAGTCTGAAGATTTAATGCCGATTTTATGAGATTTTTATTGTTCGATGACAAGAAATGAAACGAGAATAGGTGCTTTACTGAACACATTTACCAATAAACTAGTTTGACGTTAAACATGCATGGAACCTTCGAACAGCAGGGTGTGGAGCGTCTGGTTTAAATTTATTTACCGCCCTCAGCGATTTTATATTCGTTAAATATTCGACAACATATCAAATGAAATTCGTGTGGCAGTCGACAAGCGGTACCACTATTTCACCAAAGTTATATGTAAATGTCTATATCGGTACTGCAATTATTCAAATGGATTCCACTTGATGAACTGAAAACTCTGCGTTGAATTAGCTAGCGAGTTGCGCATGCAGCCTATAAATCATGTGGACATTTCAAGTGCTAATTAAATGAGTTTTTTTGTCTATAATTGCATTGGCAAATAATGCAGGCGGTTTTAGCTGTAACTTTGTGAATAAATATATGTTATTACCTGATACGAGTTTTAATGAAATTAGGGATCAATATCAGTGTATTGCAATTCCTATCCCAATGCAATTACACAACCATATTAGTTACAAAATAAAGACGAACCAAAGTAATAACAAGAAATATCTAAATATGATTGCAAAGCACGTTTATTGTCTGTGTTCGATGAAAATATACAGGTCTTACAATGACTCTTATGTCAATATTTTGTCCATCCACTCACATAAATTGCAATTTTTCTCACTATTTTTACAAATAGCATCAATTATAACAATGCAATCTCAATATCTGTGTTTAATATCTCATTGCCTTAGTACTAATAATCTAAAATTCAACCCAAACACTGACTAAGATTAGTGGTGATTAGGTATCGCTTACTGTTATACCGTTTATCGTGCCATCTCCCTCAATTGTCGATTATCACCTTGGTGCATAAGGCATTTTTATGATTCAACTGTCATTTATATCCTGCATGATGGTATCTGCTCGTGAGATATACATGGCGTGCGTCCGGCGAGTGGACAGGTAACATCTTCATTGATTATACCTGTCATAATTTGTCATACCTGCACACTTCCTCATCATTCTACTAGTGTCGTCCTATCTGTATACACTCCTCAAGTTTTATCATTATCGTGAATGATTAATGTTATCTACGGATTATAATGAACGGACCAATATTTTACTATCTTCGTATTCGCTCACAATAAATTATTAGGTATGTATTTCGATTGATATAATTTCTTCTTTGGTTCAAACACTCCTTCATGTGTGTGTGTGTGGTTGTTTTGTTTTTTTTTTGATTATTTCCATACTCGCTAAAATTTATCTTCCACGTTTGTCTCTATCGTTTTCTTTTCTTTGCGTTATCCGAAAATTTCCGTTCCTCTATATATTCCAAAGCAAACATTTCACGGTGATACAGATATGTTATGAAATAAATTGACTTTAAAAGTTAATAGAATGACATTTAAACCAATTCAAACTAAAAATTAGCCACAATATTTATTCCTATATGTATTGAATTAGCCATGTCAAAATACCTCTAAAAATTTAAATAGTTTGCTATTACAAGCAGATGTTCGATCCTTTCGATAACAAATTTGAAGGAAGCTGTCCAAACATCATCCCTTATGACCTCGGACACTTGTGGATGACCTGTATACCAATATTTTATCACACTCGTCGAAAATGTGGAAATAAACATGCGCGTATCTTTCTTAAAATCACGCCATGGGCCATACACATGACACCGGATGACACCCTCATTTCTCAAACATCACGACTCGAAAAAAATGCTGTCTATTTTTCAATTTAGGGAATTTGACATCCCTGACCCAACGGATACTTTCCAATGTATTCTCACGTCCGCCATCGGCGATATCTCAGCCTCGGACCAAGCATCATTAAATCAGCAAATTCTAAGTTTTTATGGAAGTTTAATAAGATGTTAGTTTTGTGTAATCGATCGTGATCCAAACGCGGCCATGTTGACAGTTCTAATCTAAACACAATGGTTAATATGATAAAATCTCTTCCTCGATTAACGATAACAAAAGCGCACATTGTATAACGGACAATTCAGATTGTGGGTTGACATCACTGGAATTACAGCCTGTCCAAAACGTCAAATGTCCACTAAAGACCTTCGATTCTCATCCAAGCCTGAATTTAGTGTCTAACGTTTGCAGAATGAGGTCCCCAGAGGGTGAAATTAGTGACGCTATCCCACATAGCAGGCTAGCATCACTAAATTCACCCAATGTGGACCTCATTCTACTTAGGCTTTAACTGATATGGGAGATCTGGGATCAAATTGAAATTCCCCCCAGCTGAAATTGGTGATGTTCACTCACCTTGATTATGCATTTTATCTTCTGCAAATTGGGGGATATAGAAACTCAACATAATGGAAAAAGTAACCGAATGTTAATTTGAGAATATGGATACTTCTCAGAATATGAGGCCTAAAAAGAATGAGGTCCCCAGTGGGTGAATTTGCTGACGCTAGTCCGCCGTGGGGCCCGGGAATAGCATCAATAAATTCACTCTATGTGGACCTCATTTTAAAAATGTCAGACACACTATATTCAGGCTTGTTCTTGTCATCAAGGAGCCGGATTTTCGTTCTTCAAACCAAATGCTCCAACGAACTTGTGGGGGTCATCAGCCCGACACGTGGTTTTGTGGTGTGTTTATTCGTCGGTTAATTTATTTCCGGTGTTGTTGACACTGTTGCTTATTACATTCGGTTGGATGGCATTACACTCGGGCTGCATTTCACATTTAGCGGCTAGTTTAGTGCATGTTCTGTGATGTTCTTGTCGTTCTTGCAAAATGAGGATTTATTTTTCTTGGATTACGGATTATACGGTAAACTGATTCAATTCAAATTATTGACATATAGAGTGGAATATATATACACAATGTTACAATTTCGAAATACTTTGGATTGTGCATGCGTTTAGTGCATCATATGTATAAATACGCGACAATATAATATAGGTTATGTGGGTCGGTTTGGTATGCAATTTTCGGTATGCCTCAGGAGTTCATTGTTATTGATTGGGCTTTCTTAATAAATAGACAGCAATTATTTAAGTTAATTAACATCACTTTATTGTCTGGTTTAGTTATAGATACAACTAAAACAATTACGTAAGTGCAGAAACTTCCTGAGATCATGCCTATTTAAAATCTTGTCCCTGAAAACGCTTGTATCATCACATTTGAAGGCTCTACCAAACTACTACAAGGAGAGTTCTCAGTCGTAATATATCTGACAACTACAGTAATGCTCTAAGTAATTGACGCCTTGACCACAGCAGAATTATGGATAACTTTTCAGCAACAAGCCATATTTCCGACTAAATCCTGAAAAGTTACCCATAATTCGGCTGTGGTTGAGGAGTCGATTACTTAGAGCATTACTGTATAGATGAAATGTTGTAAGAACTACGTTGGCTACCCGTGACAGCTAGAATAAACTTGTGACATATGCTTACCAAGCAAACCATGACTCTCAAGCTCTACTAGCTTTATACTTATGTGATATCCTCGTTGCAACGACTCCCACGCCATCACTTCGCTCAGAGGACAGACTTCTTTTGACACCATCTGGTACTAATTTGATCACGGTTGGCTACGGTTCTTTTAAAGTCAAATGCATGGAATCCTCTGGACCTCTGCCGTTGAATATAATTCGCAACTCTTGACGACTTCAAGAAGTCACTAACAACTTAAATGTTCGCGCGGCGTTTCAGAAAATGACTTTGATATTGCGAAAATTGCATGTTTTTGTATATTTATATTTCATTTGTATATTTGTGTCCTTATATAATAAGTGAATCATTCACGCACTCACAATTTTGCGAGTTATGTTTTGGCAAGCATTTCGTTGTATAGAAAACGATAGGGCGCCAGAATATGAACATAAACAAGCAAATATTATGCATCTGTATACCACAGCTAACTACGTGCGAAGTAAAAACTCTGTAGTACCACACGTAGCCATGCTACCGACGTTTGCCTGTAAATAGCATGCAATTATCTCGCAAGAATCAATCATATCTATTTGATTGATTCGTTGGGGTTTTTAATGTCGCTTTCAGCAACTAAGGCCATATCACGACATTTGCCAGTTTTAGTGCACACTCACGGCTACGCTATATAACAGTGATTTCAATGGCTGATAAACTCGTTGACCATGTGCGGCAAACCACCGGCCATCGGCGAGTAACATTTAATGTTTTTAATGATATCCTGTCCATCGTGACCAAATTGTCACTTAACACATGTGTAAATATAACATATTTACAAGTAACTGGCAACTCCACATGCAGATAACGATTTCGAATTACAAAGTCCATGACGGAATCATGTGGATTTGAACCCTTATCGCCAGCGCTGGAGAGCGAGACGGCTTGGAGTTGTACCCTTTACCGAATATACCACCGAGGCCTCTGCGTATATTTAAAGGCAAGAGTCTGTAGCGCAGTTACAAGTGGAACTACAGAAACCTTACTTCTCATGCCGTTCGCTGTGAAGGCCGGGTAGGATGCTCGGACTGCATTGTGCAAGTCCCTGCACGTGTCGTTCGCTGTGTAAAAGATGCATGTTATATGCACGTTTCCGTTCATATTCTGGCACCATGTGGTTTTCTGTGACGAAATGCCTACAAATCATAACGTGCAAACTTGCCAGGTATATGAACGCAGTCAACGCACCTTTGGGCCCGCTTATTGTGGATAAGCGCTATACAAATATTATGATATATACCGGAACCGGCCGATCAGTTTAAAACTGAATTCACGACGGGACATTTTCTGAACAAAATAACGGCGTCCCATGTAGACATTATGTAACCTCTTACGTCCGAAGTTTGCCCGTTGCATCTACATTACTAAGTATCGCAGCCATGGTTAAAAGATATCCCACCCGACCGGCCCAGATGAGATATATATACCTTCATATTATCATTGAACATGTCAGAATGAATCCTTAGTTATGCTAGAAATCGCAGCTGTGTTATAAATTGTGTCAAAGCTTTGCCACAGACCGAAACTGTATTATAAATACGGTAACATTTGGCTTTATAGCAACTGTGTTATAAAGTGACAATCATTTGTTCTTTTAGAATGAATGGTAACCATGAAGCGATCGACAGACCTAGATATCCTCAGCAGCTACGGTATCAGCTTCATTGACGCCACAGCCCAATCGAACAGAATTAGCAGACGACAATCTGATGCGGGTATATACGACGCTGACAGGCCGCCTAAACGTCACAGAGGTAAGGGGGATACGCCCAAATGTATATAGATACAGAAGCGAATAAAAACATTTTATGCTGTATTTTTCAATTTATGATGTTTATTAGAGTTGTGGTGTTTCAGACCCTTCGCCCAATGATGGCATTTCTCATCCCTAAATCTATCTACTTCGGAAAAAATCAAACATTTCGTTTCGCAATCATGACAATAACTTCCAATTTGCAACATCCCTTCATTTAATTTCAATTTAACACAGTGCTTCCTGCAAATATAGAAATGATATTTCGTTCAATCACATTTTAAGGAAAGAAAAAATCATATTGAGCCAGTGACTGATTATAGTGTGTCTGTCATTTCAGAATGAGGTCCCTAGAGGGTGAATTTAGTGACGCTATCCCGAATAACGGGCTAGCATCACTAAATTCACCCTCTGTGAACCTCATTCTACATGGCCTCATCTGCTATGGGAGACAAAGACTCAGATTGAAGTTCCCAGATGGTGAATATTGTGATGTGGACCCATTGGGAACCTCGTTTATGCAATGTGTCGTCTGCCAATTTGGGGACATAGAGAAACTAAACTAAAAAAGAAATATAATATACGTGAAGAAGTTTCTATAGCAATTTGCTAATAAAGAAACTTTCCAGAGAAGATTATGCCTAAGCAGAATGAGGTCCACAGAGGGTGAATTTAGTGACGCTAGCCCGCTATGCGGGATAGCGTCACTAAATTCACCCTCCGGGGAACTCATTCTGCAAATGACAGGCACACTAAACTCAGTCTTGTGTTGAGCCAGTGCCTCGTACGGTTTGATATGTTTCAGACACGTAGCGTCGTTCGCTGTATGCCTGGGAAGAAATAAAGAAATGTTTCCCGTTAATATCTAGTTTTTGGTGTCGGATAACACGGAACAGTCTAGTCAAGCACATGATTATAATTTTCAGAAAATTAATGCGTGTCGTGTACCTCCCCGGTTTCTACCACAAAGCCATAAAATAACGGGTCGATTCAACATTATTCAATTAATGTCTGTCTTGATATGTAATGATTGTTCAAGTGGCGACCGGAGTTAATTTGATACCAAACAATCTTAGAAATTTGATATAATTATCCTAAAGAAGACCCTTTAGTTCACACTGAGCAGTTAATTATTTCGACAAATTCCTCTTTTCGTCTCCACTGGAGTCAGTCTAGTCAACTGGAAGATAAGTCATCCCAGACAGATTCTGTATGTTTCTTGTGGTTATCATGTAAAACCTACAAATTCGACCGGATAATTTGTCATAACATGAGTTAGTTTTCCCCGACGGTGCGGCGTGGGAGTAAGGTGAAAAATCAACCGCACAAAATTGCTATCAAAAGAAACAGCGGTTAGAAACATCATCTCTTTCTATCAACGAACATGTAGCTCGGTGTGGTTTTGATTCCCCTTTATTCCAATTTCCAAACACGACATATTCACTCTTAACTATTTTATCTTGATATAATGATACGATGTTTGTGGTTCTGCCGATTTAGCTATTAAAACTGTATATGATTAATACACTTTAAACAGTAATGATGTTGGTAAAACAATGGGATTATGTTTTGAAAAATTAAGGTGCCGTTATTTTCCTCAGATTACCATGTGCGTGCATGGTCTTTAACAAATCCGAAACATTCGAAAAAAATATCTCTTTAGTAAACTGTCAAGAGCAGATATTCAAAACTATACATTTCAACGCTGGTCGCCTCAGTTGTAAAGGGAACGATCGTATAAGTCTTGCTTTGGGCCATCTTGCAAAAATTCCCGCTCCGACAAGTATTGCTAATAAATAACTAAGTATAACATTTGAGTTTCCTGCAGCAATGATTGACCTGAAGTATTCAGGCATTAAATGTTACATTTTACATTATTTCATAAATCTGCATACGGTCATTTCTTGGATTACCATATCACTTTATTATAATTTGCCGGTTTGTTTCGAGTTAATTATGTTTCCCGCAGAGCGTCTAGCCCCTCCAGGCCAGAGAACAATAACCCCTACTCTTTATCCACAGGGGACGTCTCCAGCAGTTCGTTAGGCGCCCATAATTATGATAAATTATGACGAAGTCTGACCCGAAATAGACATATCAATGATTGTGATAAAACAAAATTATTAATTTGTTTCAATTTTGGAACAACACTCACCTATCAGCTCTTTCAACAATTGTCCGCTATTTTAAAGCTTAGTTAACTGATTATGATGGCGGTGGTCCTGATGGTCTTGGTAATGAACAAATCATCAGCTCTTACCTGTAGAGGGCAGTCACATGGATAGCTAGTATTTCAGATAATATTTATTAATGTTTTTATCAAGATCGCAGAAAGAGTCATCATGGTCTAGATAGTCATGCGACAATTATCAGAGCCTGGGTTGAATCGTTTTCAATATTGTACATAAATGCTCCCGAAAAAAAGTATACGAAAATGTTCACGAAAGGACAACGTTCTTGTCCCGATCTGTTAAGTTTCGTCAAAAACCACCCGCAAAGAATGGCAATTTGTGGTAAATATCGCTAGGCCTACTGCTTACATTATAATAACAGCATATGTTTGTACTACCAACATCAGAGCTAAAAGAGCAAGACCTGCCAGTGTCAACAACCATAAGCAATATTGGGGATTTCTCTGCATTTAATTTAATCTATTGGGTCTACTTCTTTAGATCTAAACAACCATTGCAATCTAGGATTTAGGTGGGCAGTCAAATTATTTTGCCACCAAACAGAATGGATGCAAACCATTTCGGCCATGTATGTTATCCCATTTCTCACCTGGACAAATATAACATCCCAGTTCTGACAAAGTTACCATGAATTTCCTCATATCAATTAAAAATAATTTCTGGTACATACCCACTGTATGTATCTTACGTTGACATAGATAAATGTGCAAGCGAAATAATACAAGTATTTACCAACAGGTGAAAGTAAAAAATGAATAGGACCTGCTAATATGTTCCTTTCGCCCAAAAAGACAAAGGTCTTTCAGTTCTTAGCCCCCCTTCTAACAATTCGGCCAATCATCACCCACCGACGCAATAAATAAGGAATAGACATAAACCTGTCACGCCAACAATGCCCCAATCTCTGACACCTTCAAGTCATTTATGCCCACGTTCACGACCCACTGTTGACCGTTAGCTCGTTCAATTAACATGTTTAGGGTTCAGCTCTCTCATACGAACCTCATTGTCCCTCGGCGCACTGTAGCAGCTCGCGAGCACACTCGGTAAACCTGCTAAAACACTCGTTGTCGAAAGCCCTTTGGATTTACAGTGAACTGTTTTCGTTTGGGATTTTACTATTTTGCCATGTGTCAGTCTGTGGATTTTAACATTCTAAATGAGGAATAATCGTGACGTTATTTCGCTTAATTCTACAAGGAAACAACATCTAGGTAAATAATACTTATCATTGCGAAAACATGTTGTGTTTTTGAACGTGTTTGTATACGGTTGTCTATTACTAGATGTTGCAACACTGCTCATTTATCCCGTGTTTTAACAGGCTTAAGTGGTACTCCACATGTTACCGGATTCTTGGGCAACGGTATTCGTTGCAATAGCCCAAATTATACTCTCGCGCTCACATGTTGGTTTAAACATATCTATTGCAACAACAGTTACAAGGGATTGGGACACAAGTTTTAACAAAGTATGCATGTTACTAATTGGACAGCTTAAATAACACTAGCACCAAATCTCTTTCATCTAAAAGAAAAACGTATGAACGACTCAGAAATCGCCCAGGAATAAGCATATAACAGTGTGTAATGACAGCAACAAATAGCCTTGACATGCATCCGATCCAACGACTTCTTAACATTTGATAACCAAGTTGAACTTTCCTCTACCTATTCTTACAAATTTATATTGATACACCGTGTCCATATTGGCACATATCTCTTTCATCTATATGAAAACCGTATGGACGACACAAAAATAGCATAGGAATAAGTATATAACAGTATATGATGACAGCAACAAATAGCCTTGACATGCATCCGATCCAACGACGTCTCTAGAAATTGAAAATTTTGCCAAATTAACACTTGCTACCAAGTTGAACTTTCCTCTACCTATTCTTACAAATGTATATTGATCCACCGTGTCCATATTGGCGAGGCAGTGAACTATTTATCTTGAACATCAATGAATACATAGCATGTAGTTATATATATAGCTCTATATACAGATAGATACATATGTTCATTGCAATACACCAATGTATGGCACCATGGCACTTGCACAATTGAAATTAACTTACAAATATATATCATAAACAGCATAATAACAAAAATAACACAGTTCATTTCTAATAATGCTAATTATACCTTTCCAATTATTAACAATTAAGCTGTTTTCTCCGAATGAAGAATAACCTGATCATGTTGCACATATTCTGTATATGATACTAATATTCTCAAGAACATTCCAAGTAGTATTTGCCTTATAACTTCATTGTGTATTCATTATGCTGATTTATCTAAGCGGTGTTGATTAAGAACAAGTATAGATATGTGAGACTATAGTTTGAATTCGCTAAATAACTCTCACCACTCTGCAGAGAATCGGAATAGACAGCTTGAGTCAGATATTCTTGCATAATTACACCGACAGTATTCATAATTTCAATTATATGTGCTTGAAAGTTATATACATATGGCTTAAATTGGCTTTTCTCGATTCGTTCTTAATTTCAAAAGACCGCAAACATGCGAGACAAGTGACGGATTCGTTTCTTGATTGAATTGAATTGAATTGACTCCATCATCTCATTTTACCAACATCAATCTTCAAAATACACCAGCATCGAAGAATTATAACACGATCAGCTTAATGGATTGGTTACATCTGTGTTAGATACATGTAAATGCACCTTGCGTACCCCGAAGCATGGATTCCCACAGTCCTGAACCCTAATACCCATCCGCGAAATCATCCCCATTGAGAGCGATCATGCCTCTATTGTTTGAGGACCTTAGGGCGACGATTGATGATGGACATTAACCACAAGGTGACAATAAACCTAATTATTCCTTACATCATTTCAGGTCAGCTTAAATTAGCCATATCTATCATTGGAGGAAATTTAGCTGTCACTGTGCTCCAAGCCAAACGCCTTTCGTCCAAATGGAAAAAGAAATGTGATTCTTTTGTCAAGGTAAACAATTTGTGAACAATATATGTACGGTTAAAGGAACATTATCCATGTGACAGGTGCGATAAATACCTCAACTTCCTGGGGATGTACGCATAGATAGATATGTAAGGATGTGCATGGTTATGTCATCAAAGCGAAGGTTCTCACCCTCGAACGCCAGATGGATCAAGCGGAATAAAGCCCGCATTATCGCCAGGCGTTGTACTGTGAAATCCCAAATGTTCACGCAATTCAGTCAAATTAGCGAGTTTCCTTGCAGAAAATGTGAATAGAAACACAGATTGTCGAGAATGTTTTGTTCTTCGAATGCATATACACATAGCACAAATGAACAATAACGCCAATAATTTTGCTCCATGCAGCTTGAACCATTCTTTCACTAAATACTCATTGACGAGAAGTTACCTTATATAGGAATTGTTAAGATAAAAGTTCAACATATTTATTATCTCAACATTTCCCTAATTTCTCCATAACAATATTGATAATTAGTTTCCACAAACCACTAAAAAATGTCAAACCTTCCCCGCTTCAGTCATCCCTCCTTCACTTATTGAAGGTGGTTATTGAATTCACCACAAACGAGAAGACTTCACAAAAGCAAACGTTTGTTGTGTATTCCTCATTTTCCATATATACCAACATCCTATTACATTATATCATTGTATTCCCTGTTGTAAGTTTAATAGCTGTCTACACCAAATTATATTCAATATGTTTAATTTCTTCCAGATTTCCTTGGTTCCCGATGATGGTGATAGGCCTGCACATCGCTCCGACATCGTCCACGAGTCAAACAGTCCCATCTACAACAAGAAATGCATTGTGTAAGTACCAACAGCAACTCAATTTCAGCATGATATATCGCGTATCATGTATAATGTGTTGGGAATAAACGGCTGATTTTCTTTAGTATATGTCATACTGGTTTCATTGGAATTAACACGGGTATGTATAGCCTCGAGAGTTAGCATAATTATGTATTCATTAATTAGCTTGTACTATATTAGACCAGGCTTATATAATATATTACAAGCTAATATTGAATAAATATGCTAAATATCGAGGCTACATGCTGAAGACCAAGAACTAGAATATAATACAGTTAGCAGACAAGAAGGTCAATGTGATCGCCGAACAGAGCGTTTCCATGGGGGGAGGGGGGCAATCGCTTTATCTCTGTATATAATTTGCAAATATCCTCGAAGGTTTTGCTATTCATTTTCGGTCGTTTCTTCCTCTTTCGAAAAATATTCTCTAAATAATTCACAATCCACAGTGTTTAATGATAGTTCATTGTTCTAGATTAGATTTGTGTTTCTTTTTCAGGAAAGTCTCAAAAGAAGATCACAATAAACGGCTGCTTATCTCTGTGTGGCATAAAGATGAATCTGCAAGGTAAGGCTCTATTTCTCAACTACTTTATATTTGGCAATGGCCAACGTGATATATGCATTCTACATCACCACTGATTATACTGTTAATAAATACTTTTAAAACTATCCCCAATGTCCCTCATCCAGTTCATATCCATAACTATCTAAAAATTGCAGAAAATTCCTTTGACATTTTTCACACCTCTTAAAGCTTTCAACCAAATGGGAAGATAAAACTATTAGACGACATAAATCACTTAAAACCCGAGAGCTGAACCTCACGCCTTGTAATCAAAAGATTTTACTCAATAACTTACTGATGCTGACCATATTACCTGACCAAGTGGAACATTATTCGTCATATGAACCTGGAGTAGCAATCAGTCAGTTCAATAATCCTTGTTTTCGTGCTAATAAATCTTTCATTGCATCAATAGAGCACCGTCGTCTAACACGTGGTTTTCTCTTTTCTTTCGGCAGCTTGCAGGAATTTCTTGGCTGTATGTCGTTCGGGGTCGGGAAGCTGGTCAGCGAGTGTCGACTGACGCAGGGCTGGTTCCATCTACTCTCGGACGACGTCGGGTTCAAGAAACATCAGCAAAAGGTTCCCAAGCAGCTGACGTCCACCAGAATCGGCGAACCGGAAACAGAAATGTTAGTATCGTATAAAATTGAATAAGGAATGTCACAAAATGAGGAGAATTTGACAGATTGGAATTCCTTCCATATCATTTAATAACTTCAGTTACACCCAGTAGATTTTAGTGCATTTTACTTCCTCTGGCGTAGCAATTTCGTGGCCGATAAACCTTATCAAAATTCTTAGGATTAAGCCACCATAGAAACTTGAATCTCTTTGGATATAATTGTTTCCAGTAGATTTTAATACATTTTACTTCCTCTTGTGTGGCGAATTCGTGGCCGATAAACCTTATCAACATTCTTATGAATAAGCCACCATAGAAACGTGAATATCGTTGGATATAATGATTTACAGTTTTAAAAGTGAATTTATTCTATTCTATCGTATGTGTCTATGTCATTTGGTACGCGTATTGGCATGTAAATAAATTGGAATTTTGTTCACATTATCTATCTTTATTTCCCCAAAATTATGCGTTGTCGCTTTATATACATACATGCATGAAAAATTCATATATTTTAAGTTGCGCTAATTCAGATGACCATATATATCAGACTGCTCCAAATTGAAAATATTATTATACAACGTGTTTATGTATTTGCAGTTATTCCACACGAACCATCGATATGACGAACACAGTCATCAAACGGAAACGATATGACGGCTACAGCTCCGAGACTGACCACGAAGGCATCTCATACGATGACACGAAGGAGTCAACACGATACATTCCGTTTCCAAAAAGGGTAAGAATCAAATTTTAACTGTACAATCTCTCAGTTTTTATAATAAAAAAGGTCATTGGTATATTTCGGAACGCTTGAGGCTACAATTTCGGACAAACAAGTAACCCCCCCCCCCCCCCCTTCAAAATATACCGATATAATATACTTGTTTCTTACACATGTACCAACAAAACTTTATAAAGAAGGACCCCAACACCATTATAATAGTTTATGGCTGTAGATGCGCTTATTTGATAAGCGCCACATGTACTACAATCTTATTCCTCTTGGGGCTGAATCACTTAAACCATTCAAAATCCATATCCATTGACCGAACACGTAACCATTACGCCGAAATTAATAACAATAACCCTATATATCTATCAGATAAAATATAAATATACTTATATACAGATCAAGACACTATTGTATACACAAACTATATTATATCTAAATGTGCATTCATGCAAAACTAAATTATATTTGCATCGATATTTGAAATAACTATGTTTCTGTTATATCTATTTTGATGATCAGAATACTAATAAATTGAATTGAATTGAATTGACACTGTTACCACATTGTGGAAACGCAATTTCAGAGTGATCACAAGATACAATTTGCTGCTCAAAGGTCATCTGTTGCTTTAACAGATATTTATTTTCGCACAAAGGCATATATACATATACAAAGTATTGTTCTTTATATACGTACAATATATTCTCCAATTAGCATCAGAATTTTCTAATTAGTTCAATCGGAACTGTTTGGAAACAACCTACATTTAGCAACACAAAAAAAACTCATTTTGTAAATTTTGTTGTCAAGACTCGTCTTAACACTTTTAATTAAAAATGTAAATACTTCTCGTTAAATTGTCACTTTCGGTAAACGCATTTCAAATGCATGGGACAGACTCTAGACGCGTTATCTCAGGTGTTATCGCAGAATTTGGTCTGGACACACAAGACTTGGCCCGTGATGATAATTAGTTAGAAATTCTTTCAAAATGACATTCTTTTGGAATGCTTTGACCTCACAAGTAACGCATCTAAATCCAGTTTATTGTTGTAATTATCACGGTTTGCTATCGGCGAAGTTAAAAGAACACAACTGAACCCGATGTAATTAAAATCCCATTTTACGGAACTATAATTTTTTGAGACACCGTCAATTAACTTCGATCGGTGTCATTGGTCATCTAACGGACGTTCATTTTCCTTTTCAGTTTTCGTCTGAGAACCCTTCGAGCAAATCACCCCTCGTCGACGAGTTTTTGACAGCGGAAGTGGGCCACACTGACGTCATGCACGTGGGAATTGAGCGATTTTCCCGCCCTTTACGCTTCTGCATCCTCTCCAAAACACAACATGCAACGCTGTTCCAGAACATTGAGAAGGTATATACGATCAATTTAATTAATATCAGGCAGCAATATTCGGGGTGTTAGAGATGTTCCAAATGATCTATAGGTCGACATTATTAAAAAATTAGCTTGTAATATCTTCATAATTCAATTATTTCGCACATGACTCATTATTTTCAAAATCCATATGTATTTTCAAAGCATCGATCCTTCACATTAATAGATAAAACGGACATGAAAAATACTTGCCACGGTCACAGCAATTTTCAATTGTTCTAACAAAAGTGAGAGAAAAAACGCTCTTTATTTCTACCATATCAGGAATAGACTAAAGTCATTTTGAATTGAGCATTGGTTTATATCGTAATAATCTGGCTGAGACAGGAATGTGTTGGCTCACTTTTATAATATCTTCATTTTATCCCGGAAATATTAAATCATAATAAAGGAATAACAATTAAAATCAGTATTCAGAGAATTTGTTCCTGTTTCACGAGCAAGTTCTCGTGATTTGTATACAGACGTTGTGTGATTCGCGAAATAAGTCACGCCAATTAACGCCACAGTCTTCTTTTATCTTACAGTTGGTGGTGATGTCCGAGTATATGGTTCAACTTATCCAAGAGGCAAGCAATAAAGAGTGTATGGACGAAAACGCCCAAGCAACCATCAGCAAAATATACTGCTCAAAGGTAGGCACACACACTAGTGAAAATCAGACCAATCACCAGAATGTAGCTTTATTTTCTTATCTTTTTGACAGGAAATTCGCGATTTCTTTAATATGGGAAACTTTGAATGGAGAATTCAATGTTAATTTCGGGAAAAGATTACTCAATACTTACAAAGCGCAGAAAGTGTGGTCATATATTTAGTGACAACTCGAAGTGGATTTTTTTTTTTTTTTTGTGAAATTTGAATTTCATCCATGGAACAAATATTTTTAAACAATCATGTACTGTTGACCTACTTCCTAATAATGTCCAAACTGAGTCGAAAATCGAAAATCTGCTCTGCATTATCACTAGATAAGCATTCAAGCTTTCCGATAAGATATGATATGGTCACATACGCTTTGTAAAGTTTTGGTTAACTTTCCACTGAATTCCCTATCCAAATGTTACTACTTTAATCACCCTCAGGGAGTTCTCTCGAGTTTCGGTATGAGTACGCACGGTACAATGGGTGTCAACTTTTTCTAACGGTGGATTGAAACTCGAGTACACTTATCAAGAACGTAACCACTAAATTAACGTAGGTGTTACGTCTTGTTTATATATATAATAACGTAGTCGCCATTGTGATAGCTGCCCATATGAAGGCGTGATATATCCGTGTCAGGTTTAAGCCTCGACTTGTCTCGGTCTCAAGTATCACTTTTCAAGTTCGTTAACTCAATGTTATTTCACTCGTCGTCTTGAATGCCTCTTGACCGCGAGCCATGATCAGCGCACTGACACTGATCTAGTTTAATTATATGAACACGTGTTTCTTTCGCAGATTGATCTATTGTGTCATGCGTACCAGTCATATCTGGATGGACTTCCGGCTGCTGACCTCGAGCTTCTTCAACTTCTCAAGAATGAAAAGTTCCTGAAATACATGAAGTATTCTTCCGCAGCATACTCTGACCATCTCGATATCAACACATTCCTTCACAAACCATTACATGTGAGTCCGCAATTGAATATAATCCAATTTTAAAGATGTCCCACCCAATGCCCACATCATAAAATTATTTTACGTAAGTTTCTGTATCCGAAGATTATTAGATACACGTAGAAACAAGAAAACCATATATCGACCACCACTTCTAAAGAGCGTTTATATTGTCAGCACAAAAACTTCGTATTTAAATGTGTACTCATTTTCTTTGTATCAATTTAAATCCATTTGGTAAGTTAACTCACTTATTATGTTATAGTTGTGAGCAAATTTCTGTTCCATATTAAGCGACGATTAGCCAGAAATTAGCAATCGAATTTTAATTAATTTAGTGTTAAGATCTTTAAGCCCCGTATCTTGACACTGAATTTGATTTTGAAATAAAAATTCACGGCGACACAAAGTCAGACTTTTTGGATTAACCTTTCCATGACTGGAGCTTCCTGGTGTTTTGCGAAAACCCTATACCAATGCATTCTCTTATATATGCGAGTCTCCCTAAGGGAGTTTCGCATATACACGAGACTACATTGGCCTACATTGACCTGTTTAGCCAGTGCATTATCTTATATATGCGAGGCTCCCTATATGAGACTCCCATATAAAAGATAATGCACTGGCACATTGCCGTTAATGGTGCACCCGTCGTGAAATAGTTAAACCCACCAAGCTTGTGGTTGAAGAGCATTCTGTCTGCAATACATCATAATATGTTTGTTATCTTTGTAGCATTTGAAAGATCTTCACGCTCTCTTCAACGATCTACGAACTAAAGCAATGGCCGACGCGAAAACTGTATGCTCAGATTTGCAGAAAGTCTCAGATGGTAAGTGTCAATCAGTCTTTGTGAGATTAGAAGATATATAACATGCCGATGATTAACACCATCTATACTAAATAGATTATCCCACCCAGTTGTAACAGTATATATTGGAATTGTCTATTATTCATTTGGAGGGGTGTTTCTGGGTGTTTAGGAAAAAATAGCAGACGACAGACTTACGAAAATTTCGTAGTAGAAGTGCAGAAGTTTTACTATTTATTGGTGGGAAATGTTCAGATAATAAGTTCAACAAACAACCTGATAACTTATTATCTGAACATTTCCCAAGGGAACTACTCGTCAATGAATATTTAGTATAGAAAGGGTTAAGTCAATTCGACACTCAGTGAAATATGTTCGTAAATAATTTGTTCTGTATACTGGTATACACCCATTGTACTACAGATATACATCTGAAGTATTTCAATTCTGACTTTTCAGTTGGTAATCCTCGATCGGTATATACGATGAATTAACCCTTTACCCAACAAAACGGCAAAAACGCCCAAATAAAGCTTCAACAGCCTAAAATATCTTCGGTCTGTCTCAATAACACCATACAAATATGGATATCATTGGAACCGGTTCATTGACCACTTGTGATGGTTACAGTTATGCCCTGTGCCAATGCATTCTCTTATATATGCGAGTCGACCATAGGTCGCCTCGCATATATAAGAGAATGCATTGGCCTAAAAAAAAAACTTTTTTTTCTTACATTCTTACAATTTTTATAATATTTTTCTACATTCTTTGACAATTTCATCATTTTAAATATGTGTTAAGCCAATGCATTCTCTTATATATGCGAGGCGACCTATGGTCGACTTGCATATATAAGAGAATGCATTGGCACATGGCCGTTCTGTTGGGTTAAGGGATAAAACTCAAGTAAGGAAGAATGCAACAATAACCCAACTCACTGGCTGGCGAACAACATGGCCAATTCCCTAAATTATACACAACCCATTGCCATTGGCACAGGTCAAATGTCTTAAGTAGCACTCGTTGGTAAACAGTCGACATTGCGAGAAGGTTTTGGTAAAAATTGTGTCAGTATTTTAGTTATTTTGAGTGTAATTACGTTTTTTTTCTCACACAATTTGTGAATTCCCCGACTAGATGTCATATACTTAAAATAGATGCTACTTCTCAACTTTCACCTCCGCGTGACCCTAATGAAGGAATCAATATACGACCAATTTATTTCGAGCATTGAATTCTGCGTCTGATTTTATATATTAGTTGTAATCCTTAAAGGGGTACTGTACGCCAAATGTTGTTGTTGGTTTCTATAGTCTCCGAGTCTGAGAATAAGGTAACACTTTTTTCATTATTTGAAAGTCTGTTGAGTACGAAGTAGTGTTACGGATGACAAATTTACCGGAATGCAAAAATACAAATTGTCGTTGTCGAGTAATTTTTGTACAGTTTTCAACAAAATGAATCAAATAAAAGTTATGTTATAGGCATACTAGTCCCATATAATCATTTAAGTTATTGTATCGTCGCTAGTCAGTGAGTGGCTTGAGTGTTCTCCCCGTATCATCATAATATTTTAAGCGATCGTGTGTGCGATCGGTTTAACAAGCCAGTATCCCTCATTTACTTTATTTGATTACGCAAATTCGTAATTTAATTGACGCCATTTTATGGCTCCAGTCATAAATTCAATTTATATCAAATTATTAACTTTTAAATTATTAAATTTTAAGATAGCCTATTAACCTGAGCGTTTACAGAATACATCTTCGACTCAAATTACTTATGTTTCTATATATTATCGATATTAGATCGTTGTTGTCACCGGAAATTTAATGAAAATGGCGTACAGTACCCCTTTAAATGTGCATAACATTCACACGTGCTATATTTCTATGAAACAAATGTTATTTCTTGAATATCTATAACATGTCCCAAAAATTATTTGTTGCACGATTATTTTGAGGAGAAACTCATATCTTCGAATTTCTTTTTGTAGCTCTATACCTGATCGTCGAGAGAACTTGTTACAACAGGAATACCAGCCTGATGTCACACCAGAGCAAAGACAGCGGAACTGGCACTATGCGCATGTCCGACAGTTGCTTCTCTTCTGAGTAGTACACATGACCATGAACTCGGAAGAACATGTGATCACGATTCCATTCAAAGAGCTGATCGTTGACTTAATAGTGTATGGTTCGATTGTTGGAATGAATTTGAATGTTGCAAATTCTTATACGTTCAGTTCCGAACACACCCTATAAAACTTACAAGTAATTTGCTATAAAACTATTTTCGAACTGAAGACGATTCGTCTTCAGTTGGTTAAAGAGTGCTGATCATATATATAAAACTTGTTGATATCCTTGCGGAATTGTATAATATGTTGTTTTGTATAGCTTAATGTACATTTTTACTGTTTTGATCGCTGGTTGCAAAAGTTGAGAATTGTGACACCACATACCGTGGTATGCAGCGATTATTTGTTAAGTTTGTGCAATTATATTTATTAGCAATTAATAAATTATAATACATTCAACT
Source organism: Siphonodentalium dalli (assembly GCA_032622095.1). Taxonomy (NCBI): domain Eukaryota; kingdom Metazoa; phylum Mollusca; class Scaphopoda; order Gadilida; family Siphonodentaliidae; genus Siphonodentalium; species Siphonodentalium dalli. Next base: position 160,310,759 of record CP136069.1, on the reverse strand, counting down.
GGCTGTTGTGGCTCATCACTGCACTTAGGGAGACGGGATTAGAGGGTATCCGTTCTGGGTGTGTCCAACATATAATTTCCAACTGCATCCCCCCCTATAGCCAATATATTTTTTTTAAATGCTTGATTTACACCCCGACCCTATTTGTAGTCCATCATCAATTTTTTGGTTTTATTTCTCACGACTTAACCGTCAAATTACATTTCAATGACCCATTAATCTGTCTATTTTTTTTTATCAAATTAGACAATCCAAAATCACCTTTTATTATATTAGATAGGATACTGATTCAATATCAAGAACTGCCCATGACCATTTCTGTTAGGAAAAATAAAATATAAAAAATAAAATTTGGCCTCCCGTCCCATTTTTCTGAAAAAAAATGGATGTAAATCTAGCAATTTATTAAATTTGGCCTAAACGAGACTCAAATCCCAATGTCTTGGAAATTCCGTTTGCACACATTTGGTCGCAATATTACAACTGGTACCTTAGCCATTCCAACTGTTGGCAAAATCCAACTTAATTTCCTCTGTTTGGAAATTTGCAAACTAATGGCCATTTCCGATAAATTATTAATCGAAAGTAGCAAAATATTTGAGTTGGTAAATCAAAGTGTCAGAAGAATATCAGTTTATTGAGAAATATCCAACTGATTTTGTGCAGACATGACCTTTCGAACTGTTTAAACATTTTGACCAACGTTGGGGTGGGAGGTCTCCCTAACCACACCACACTCTTTTGCCACATGCACCTTTGCCATTTCCCTGGTAGTTATTAGTATTGTACTGTCGGTTATGACATATTATTAATTATATATGGCATTTTGTCCAGAACTGCCTTTTATTGAACAATGTGAATATCGCTTCAATCTGCCCTTAAACCGAGCAATATCAGTTTACGACATCAGAAATCCGAGTAATATCATTTTACGACATCAGAAATCCGAGTAATATGGTTTTACGACGTGCCGGAAATATACTCTCTGTTAAATAATGTGTTGATATAGATTTGTGTGATGTCACCAATTTGTCATTTGTCAGTTACTAAGAGGCGATCTAATTAATTAATATGTAGGATATTACTTTGTTGGTGTGATATTAGGCCTATATCGGCCCGAGGTAACTTCATGTCAGCTTCGATCTCATGCTGGTATGATGTTACATAGGGCCGATAGCGGCCTATAATATCAAACCAATCAAGTAATATCCTCTAAATACTTTTGCTCTATTACCAGTGATAACGTCTCGTCCACAGTGTTAATTATACACTTGTTTTGAACATTGAGTATTGAAGATAATCGGGCCGACTTGACAACACATTAATCAAACTATCCCAGGTAAAGTTCCGGCTTACCAAGAAAAATTAAAAGAAATACTACTTGCAAACACTATCATTAAAATTTTGTTTGGCTCGGGCATCGTGAAAATACACAAAAGCATCTATCAGTTTTACGTTACGTGATTGTGTAATCATGGAATACAATCGTAATTAAATTATACGAATATGTGTAAGTCTCTGAGTATATGGTGTCTAACAGCTGCCTCCCTTATATATGTTGATATTTAATATGGTAATGTTGATTTGAATCCTTAAAATTAATTTTAATTATGTTATTCACATGTTAAAGACTCATTAAGGGCTCCATAAATTTAAGTTTCCAGTTTATAAAATAACACAATTTGAACAAGAAGTGCATGGCACTTGATATGCACATTGAACGATGTGTACAATTGTTTCCATTAATGGCAAAAACAAATATTATTTTTATTTTACTTATATTTACTCATTTATCTTTCTGTAAGAAAGTGGCATTATATATGTCTATTATCCAATACAGGTATCGACTAAATGTCATATAATTAACATGGAAGCTTTCAACGTGTTATTCAGCGGTAGCGCGTATTACATTTCACATCTTGTAACTGAAAGTCTGGAACCCTAAATACATCTTTAAATGTCCGTAAATATATTGAATCGCCGTGCTGTTTTCCCGCACCCACATTATGTTATTAATTCATGTTCCGTATTACCATGTATTATTGGTTATTGGAATAAAATTATCAAACAGCGAAAAAAAAACAGTAAACGTTGAGATTGAGAACGCACACGAACGATCCTTATTGAGAACGCTCTTTGTTGTCTACTTTGTCGGGAAACGGAGCATGGACGCTCTTTATCACAGACTATATATCGTTGGATGATTTGCTAGCCTCACCTCATTCCAAACGGGAACTTTAGGCTCGATAATGTTTTTAAATAAACTTTATTTTAAGACATATTATGCATTTATATGATTGAATATAAGCAATCAGTTAGTATCAAAACACTATCCCCATTGGAAGAATGTACCAATGATTTAAAATTGTAAAAAGTTCCAACCACATCGACTTTAACATTTTAGAGAACACAACGTTTGAACAACACACACATGTAAATATTTACTTCTTTATTCGGGACGATTTATTCGGCATAAACATCACAGCAATGATTGCGCCAACAATTGTCACTGCGTATATATAAATCGTTTGTAACAATGAAGCTGTTTTCTGACTATTCGAATATTTGAATATCAAATATATGAAAATAACTTATTTTTGGCATGAATATGTCTTATTCCGTCCGGAACACCTCCAACGGAGTGTTTCACATCACTTTAAATTGTTTTATCGACTGAGTAAAACAATTTTCCAAACATATATATATATATATATCAGCTCCATAATTAAGGAATGTTTAATGATCAATACGGATGTTAGTGACTTTTGGGGGCGGTGTCTAAACAGGTGGTGTAAAGATAAAAAATGGCAAACAGTCCTGCCATTTTTGTCCCCCACCCCCTGCTGTACACAGTCTTTCTTCAGGAAATAAATCTACATTTTACACACATCGCCATTCGTCGTGCAGCCCCCCCCCCCTCCCGGGACAAACTGCATCTTTGTGGAGATGGTCTGTCTGTTTTATACCAAGGAATTAGTTCATTATATGTACATACAATTTCTCGAATATATTGTTCGCACGCGGGTATGCTCGTGATGAAGAAATTAAGCTACTACTTACGTGAATTCTTCGAACAAATGTATACAAATATGAAAGTTTTCAGAGATTATCACGAAAACAAGAGCACATATATAGTTCGGTGGATAATTAACGGTGCGCTGGTTTTAATTATCGTAGTGATCTATTCAGAGTATATTATATGATTACGGATGATTAATTGCCGTGTGCAAGTTTGTTACGTGCAATGACACCCAATTTCAGCGATTGAATATCCCCACACAAATAGAAAGTCGTGTAAATAAAAAAACACACAAGATTTTGTTAATCGATCCGGCCATTCACACTCATTGTAAATGTTGTATGTATGTTCTGCGTCGTTCTATATACTTTAAATATTAGCTGATGTAATAAAGCATTAATTCATTCAGAAGTGCACAATGTATAGGAAAGCCGGCGCCACTTTGAAACATTTAAGCTGCACCATTAGATTCTTTATATCAAGGGTGTATATATATATATATATATATATATATATATATATATATATATATATATATATATATATACTAGAAGGTGACCCGACTTCGTCCGGGCTTTGACCTGGAATTGTCCATTTTGAAGGTCAAGTGGGGTCACGATTTGACCAGTCCAAAACACTGCCCGGACAAATGTACCCGACAAACGTGCCCGTCGAAATCCATCCGGTTTTACCCGATTTGACCTTGAATTGATCATTTTGAAGGTCAAGGTAAGGTCGGGGTCACGGTTTGACCCGCCCAAAACACTCAGTGGACAAAAGTAACCCTAAGTATAAAATTTCGTCGAAATCCCATCAAAATTGGCGATTTGACCTTGAATTGACCCGATTTCAAGGTCACGTCGCACGGGCGCATGAATATGCTTATGAGACTCCCCATATGAAAGTACCCCCACATACCAAGTTTCATCGAAATCCCGTGATATTCGGGCGTTTGACCTTGAAATGACCCGATTTCAAGGTCAAGGTCACGTCGCACGGGTAAATTAATAGGCCCATGTCACTCCCCGGCCGAAAATACCCCCACATACCAAGTTTCATCGAAATCGGCTTGGCCGTTTTCGAGTCCATCGATTACAGACAGACACACACACACACACACAGATCTTCCAAAATATATAATAGACTAGAAGGTGACCCGACTTCGTCCGGGCTTTGACCTTGAATTGTCTATTTTGAAGGCCAAGGTCAAGTGGGGTCACGATTTGACCCGTCCAAAACACTGCCCGAACAAAAGTACCCGACAAAAGTACCCGTCTAAATCCATCCGGTTTCACCCGATTTGACCTTGAATTGATCATTTTGAAGGTCAAGGTCAGGTCGGGGTCACGATTTGACCCGTCCAAAACACCCAGTGGACAAAAGTAACCCTATGTATAAAATTTCGTCGAAATACCATCAAAATTGGCGATTTGACCTTGAATTGACCCTATTTAAAGGTCACGGTCACGTCGCACAGGCAAATGAATATGCTTATGAGACCCCCCATACGAAAGTACCCCCCACATACCAAGTTTCATCGAAATCCCGTGATATTCGGGCGTTTGACCTTGAAATTACCCGATTTCAAGGCCAAGGTCACGTCGCACGGGCAAATTAATATGCTTATGAGACTCCCCATACGAAAGTACCCCCACATACCAAGTTTCATCGAAATCCCGTGATATTCGGGCGTTTGACCTTCAAATTACCCGATTCAAGGTCAAGATCACGTCGCACGGGTAAATTAATAGGCCCATGTCACTCCCCAGCCGAAAATACCCACACATACCAAGTTTCATCGAAATCGGCTAGGCCGTTTTTGAGTCCATCGATTACAGACACACACACAGACACACCCTCACACACACTCACACAGATCTTCCAAAATATATAATAGATGTATTTGGCTAATCCGAGCGATGTGAGCAAAAGCCAGTGTCTGTATGGAACATCCAAGAACATTATGTATTTCATAATATATTAATAACGGTGGCGCAACAACCAACTCAGCCATTATTAAAATATTAGTAAAATCCAAGATGGCCGCTGGCGGCCATGTTTTTGAACGAAATTCAGGGGGGGGTTGATGGATCCCATGCAGCTATGGTCACCCCGAAGATCCACATGAAGCTTTGTGACGATCGTGTGAAGGGTGTGGTCTGTATGGTTTGCCAAAGGATTTAGTCATGCAAAAAGTAAAATCCAAAACGGGGGCTGGCGGCTATGTTTTTATTTGAAATAAGGAAAAATTCGATAGTTCACATCTAGAGGTGATCATAAACACGTCTGTAAAGTTTAAAAATAATTTTCTCATAAATGCGGGCTGCAGGATGTGTCAATGGATTCAAATTTTGAGGGAAATCGATGTCTCCCATCTAGCGATCACCCTGGAAATCCTTATGAAGTTTGGTGATGTGATCGGTCTAGGAAGGTGGCCGCAAATAAATGCGGGCTGGAGGGTGTGGCGTTGGATTCAAATTTAGAAATCCAAGATGGCAGCTGGCGGCCATGTGTTTTAAGAAACTTCGTGTAGGGTTGACGGCTCCCATCTAAAAGTCGCCCAGAAGATCAATATGAAGTTTGGTGCTGATCGGATGAGGAATGTGGTCTGAAGGGTGTGTCAAAGTAATAATTGTTGACGGACGGACAACACACACCAACCCATGGCAAAGTTTTGAACTGGTGGAATCACCCCTGGTCCAGTGGTCCTGCTAATGTGCTACGATGCTGTTAGGGCAAACTGATGCTGTTAAGAAAAAATAGCGTTATTGTTCTATACATGTAATTTTCGCAGTGTTCGGATAATCTGAACATATCCAGAAAAATACATGTGTATGAAACATTCAAAAACATATAAATTGCGAAATATTTTAATACCGGTTGTATTAGTTATTGTAAATCGACTATAATCAGGATTGCTATTAACGTCGTTTGCAAACACAAGCGCAGACATTATTAATATTTTTCAAAAATATGAATGTTCTTGAATGTTTCATACAGACACTGTCTTTATCTTAAATCGCTCGGATTATCCAAACACTGCGAAAATGACAACTTTAAAATAAAGTCATAGCATAGCAAATTAGCAGGACCCGCCAGCATCATAGTAAATCATCAGGACCCACCAGCATCATAGAAAATCATCAGGACCCACCAGCATCATAGTAAATCATCAGGACCCACCAGCATCATAGAAAATCATCGGACCCACCAGCATCATAGCAAATCATCAGGACCCACCAGCATCATAGCAAATTATAGCAGGACCCACCAGCATCATAGTAAATCATCAGGACCCACCAGCATCATAGTAAATCATCAGGACCCACCAGCATCATAGGAAATCATCAGGACCCACCAGCATCCTAGCAAATCATCAGGACCCACCAGCATCCTAGCAAATCATCAGGACCACTGAAACAAGGTGGGAATTATGATCGACGGGCGCAGCCAGAGTAAAGATGCATGACGTTATCTGGCGGCCACAGAGATTTCAATCTGTTGAGTTCACCCATTGTGAGCCTCGCCACGTTTGCCTGGCTAACATCCACAATCTACCCGGCTTGTGCCTCACTCGGGTATAATAACTCGATGATTTATCGATCGAGCTTCACTGCTCCATATACGGTCATTAGTTTTCCGTCTGCTTCGCGTCACTTTTTGCGTACTGTGTGCACCCGGAAACAGTAACTGTTGGTAATGTTTTGACAAAATGCGCGAATACATGGAACGTCACAACAGGTAAGTTTTATACTTAACGTTAAAACACTTTGATTATACACCTGTATATGGGTACATTCCCGGCCATGTCATGTGGTCTATATGTACACATATACCTCTTTATCGCCATCAATTTCACGTTTATTCGAAAGGTAAATAGCTAAATACGGGGCACTAAAATGGGTTATGATTGATCATCGACGTATATAGTACAGGTCGATGGATTGATGATGTGAACAAATTCATTGATACGTTCCTAATTTGTTACATATCGCGAATATCACTGCTGTTGTTTGTCGTCGTAATATATCAGGGAGCGGGGGGGGGGGCTTGATTTCTACAATTAATGAAATCAGGTCACTTTTACGGACAACATGCATGGCAATTGCTTCCCTCACACACATTTTAGTGGACATTTGATTTTGTAAACGATATTCTTAAGTCAATATTTGTACGCTTTGTGTTTATCTATGGCATATATATGACGAATAATACATAAATGCCTGGGGTAAAATGGAGTCCCCTGATCAGGAAAGAGTAGGGTCGATTTCATATTGACCCTCCCGATGTGGAACAAATTCAGTGTATCGATGACGATTTCTGACCTGATTATCTGACCTGATTAAAGGGAACTATTTTAAGCATTCAGTGCACTATTCCCACAGTTAGTCCAAGCGTACATACTCCACACGACACCTTGAATAACTTTTGATGAATCGAGCTCTCTTGGGAGTCCCCCTCCATTTTATACAGTACCTCATACTTTCCCTATGGTTGGGTGCACATTTCAGTCTACACATATTTGTACACTAGGTCGATTGGTTTGAAACTCGAACTACCATAGCATAAATTAGACATGGAATGACATAACACAGGAATATATTCCCCATATCCAACAAGCCCACGGCGATACAAGGTACACACCTCATTCAACCCGTATACACCCGAATCATGCAGCAGTATATTGCTTGCTTTGTCACTGTAAAGACATTGCTTGATATTATGTCAATAATAATTGCATAGCAATTGTAGTTATTTGTGGTAAACGTCACTTATCTGATTCCAGTTTGGGAGAGGAATGAACCATGTGATGAGGCCCAATGGATACAGCTCTGTACTTCGGCGTCCTGTTTGTTTTGAGTAAGTAGCATAAGTCATATATACCATACTAACTATAACTGCCATTTTAGTTAATTCCGACCCGAATTCAGGGACGTCCGTGATAATAACAACTATTTATTCTACCATTATAAAACGAAACACTATGAGAAAGGCCAGGTAAACCATGGTTTACATGGCTCTATATACTCGGTAAAATATGGTAATGTCAGGTAAACAATGATATACTCTGATAAAACTTTTACTTTACAATGGTATGCCCTTTTTACATGGACTTTACCATGGCTTTTACAGTAAAAACCTTGTAAATTTCATGTAAAAAAAACACATAATACCACTGTGAAGTCCGAAGTAAAGGCCTGGTGCACCCACTGTATTACTCTCTAAGTATACTCTCGTAAAATGCTGATGAAACAAGACATACATTGTTAAAAACCCATGTAAATCAGAACATACTCCAGTGCATACTCTACTAAATCATGGTGTAAAGAGATTATACTTTCGTAAAACCCGCTTTACTCTTGTAAAATGTTGGCGAAACGGGATATAAATGGGTAAAACCCATGTAAATCAGAACATAAAGTTGTAAATTCTCGGTTACACACTTCTTCTGAAGAAAAAAACATGCTCTTTAAATTTGTTTTTATTATTTCTGTATATTTCCGTTATTTAGTCAATATAGATCTCTTCGAAGAAAAAAACGCTCTTTGAAAAACGCTTTACTTCAAAAGCCCTACGTTACTTCAAAACCTGGCACTACGACGATGGTGCTTTGATATATGGTATGGTTCCAGTCAGAGATGGATTTTGAGAATAATTTCATTATGCATTCCCTATAGCATTAATGTTATGTGGCAAATGGTAATTGTCTTTTTTTGCTAACATTAAATTAAATTAAATAAATTTAGTAAAATACAGTGAAATTATTTTTTTAATTATTGTTTATTACAGTTTTGCGCACGTTGGCATCTCTCTGAGTGCATTCTAGTTAGCCTTACCAACGACTGTGCGAGTTGACATTTGACACACAAATATCTAGTTCAAACTCGCAGTGACAAGACGTTAGGTGGGCCGGGTTGTGTTTATTGTGTTTTATACATTTAAGTCCAAACTGGAAACAACTTTGCAAGGTGAAGTCCAATCAATCTCAAATTTGGTGGTGCATATATAGGCTCCCATGTTAATTACAGGTACATAGGCTCCCATGTTTGTTAATGTTTTGTATATAATGGTAATTAATACACCAGCATTTACAAGATTATATAAAGTGGGGTACACAATGTCTTTACATGGAATTTACGAGGATATGTCCTTATTTTGCATGGTTTTACATGCCTTTTTACCGGAGTATATTTACACGGGCATGAGCGATAACGCTATTTCACAATAGAACTTTACGCAGCTGATGTGTTTTCTGTGTCTCTTTTGTTTTGTTTTTTAAGAATACATTTTATTCGTTAATCAGTGGAAAATATTTGTAACCGGTGTTATACTCAAAAGTTAACAGAATGGGGCAAGAATATTCTTATAACTAAGTAGGCTTAAGTTCAGAAGAGTTTAACACCTTATGTAATCACATGCGCCATTCATGACTTCCAATCTGTTCTCGACATGTTAAGTCTTCTAAAACCGTAGCCCGGTACTATAAATGTACCGTGATAAATTGCCTTAATATCGATGTAAATCACCCTGGTAGAATTAATCTAGTAGAACCACCACATACATACTTACATCCCAGTAAAATACATTTGGTGAAATACATGGATGGGTCCATTTCACTAGAGTAAAAATACGTGGGTGGGTCTACACGTGTGCGTATAATATGATGACGATTCACTGGACAAATTTTACCAGAGTAATGTCCCGGTGTCTAGGGTTTAGATGTTGAATTGGCCGTGTCGGGAACATTGATAACAATAACTGTCCGTAGCTTTTGATAACTTTATATGTGTATAAGTCATAATGATAAACACAGCAGGAGCATCGGTAAAAGAGGTCTAGTCTGATCGGCTGATGGAGAGAGAGTCCTTCGTATCTCTCGACGCCAGTAGTTATTACAACGTATGGTGTATAAATTATAATATCATGCATCCTAATAAGGTATGATGTATATGATACACCTACCATGTGACGTGTATCATGCCATCGGTATGGTGGAACGATCGTGGTCTGATACTTCCAACATATAAGATGGTAGTACATGTCACATCCAATTTAGAATATGATCTTGATAATTATGATTGTATCTATTCTATTAGTTATATCTCGATGTGCTGTGTTTATCTGTACAATACGTTATAGCAATAACTGGGAACATAATTATATATCAACCGATATCTTCTGTACTATCGGACAGTAACATGCACGCTCTTGCTCTGTGTTCTGTAAAGTTTGTTAAATCAATATATTAGACCAAACATAAGACAACAAATTGGGATTAAGCCAGCAGACGAAACATTCATAGCCGACATCTGGACTCCATAAGTGGCAATTCTCGGAACAAATGTCCTTAAGCATTTGTATTATTGTACATAATATGTCATCACATTTCAGCACTGTCATACTGCTCTAGCCAGAACCCCACATGGCAGGAAGTTTTCAAATCGAACCCTAACTGGGAGGGCAGATACGTCTACAAAAACGGGTCCTACTGGTGCAACCTGTACATCCACTCGGTAGATTCGTCAAGTGGTTACGTCATCAGCACGTTCACGGATGGCAATGTCTCCATTGAACTCCACGGTGAGTATAACAAGATATCCGACAACTCCTACGCCGATTAGCCACAAGTAAATAGTCCGCCCGACAACTATAACGCTTGTTAGCCAGAAGTAAATAGTCCGCCCGACAACTCCTATGACGATTAGTCAGAAAGTAATAGTCCGACCGACAACTCCTACGTTTGTTAGCCAGAAGTAAATAGTCCGTCCGACAACTCCTATGACGATTAGTCAGAAGTAAATAGTCCGTCCGACAATTACTATGACGATAGTCAGAAGTAAATAGTCCGCCCGACAACTCCTACGCTGATTAGCCAGAAATAAATAGTCCGCCCGACAACACCTACGCCGATTAGCCAGAAGTAAATAGTCCGCCCGACAACTCCTACGCCGTTTGGGCCAGAAGTAAACAGTCCGACCGACAACTCTTTTACCGATTAGCCAGAAGTTAATAAATAGTCTGACAACACCGATTATCCAGAAGTAAATTGTCCGTCCGACAACTCCTATGCCGATTAGTCAGAAGTAAATAGTCCGCCCGACAACTCCTACGCTGATTAGCCAGAAATAAATAGTCCGCCCGACAACACCTACGCCGATTAGTCAGAAGTAAATAGTCCACCCGACAACTCATATAAATGCCGTTTAGCCAGAAGTAAACAATCCGACCGACAACTCTTTTACCGATTAGCCAGAAGTTAATAAATAGTCTGACATCACCGATTATCCAGAAGTAAATATTCCGCTCGACAACTCCTATGTCGATTAGTCAGAAGTAAATAGTCCGCCCGACAACTCCTACGCCGATTAGCCAGAAGTAAATAGTCCGCCCCACAACTCCTATGTCGATTAGTCAGAAGTAAATAGTCCACCCGACAACTCCTACGCCGATTAGCCAGAAGTAAATAGTCCGCCCCACAACTCCTATGTCGATTAGTCAGAAGTAAATAGTCCGCCCGACAACTCCTACGCCGATTAGCTAGAAGTAAATAGTCCGCCTGACAACTACTACGCCGATTAGCCAGAAGTAAATAGTCCGTCCGACAACTACTACGCCGATTAGCCAGAAGTAAATAGTTCACCCGACAACTCCTACGCCAATTAATCAGAAGTAAATATTCCACCCGACAACTCCTACACCGATTAGCCAGAAGTAAATAAAACAAGTTTCTGAAAAGACGTTGGTATACATTTCTCAAAATCCGCTAAACACGTGGTGACAGTAATTTTTACTCCAAATTAGACTATAGCCCGTGGGGGGCAGTGGTCAGGCCAGCGTAGCGACGGGACAGAATTATGCCTTGCACTTTGAGCGTGGTCATAGACACCACATTGTATACTTGTTAGTATTTAAATGAGTAATATTTAATTTAAATTTCGTGGTCCGATTTGATGGCAAATCATTCCAATTTCCTAAGCCATTTTGTTTCTGATTACCATTCGTATTACACATGCGTCGCGAAAAACCCACTAAATATTCCATACGTAATACATCGAAAACCCACTAAATAATCCATACGTAATAGATTGAAATGATCGCAATAACTCATAATCGACGACGCTCTTTATTATCTACCGATTTTGGGTCACGGAATAATGGACGCTCTTTTACAAAGGCGATAATTGGATTGATCGTTAGGCCGACAACATTTCAATTCGTTAAAATGTCCTCATTTGGAATTCGGTGTCTGGTCGTCAAAACGATTATGGAGCTGTTCAAACATGTATACTCACTGGTACATATATGGGATTAGCGTAAACGGTTGCTATGAGACAAGGCGTCTGCAGAAATAGTTAAATTAGTTTAACATCGTTTGCTCTTGTGCTATAATACATCCAAGAAAATACGTTCTGTTCGCGCCTTTAATATTACCAGTGTCATGCAAAATGAAAAACAGTGTTACAATCATGGATGAATTTCCATCATCATGGCACAAATATAAATGTAAGTACAGTACATGATTTGACAACAAAAAAGTTTGTTTGAATAAAGGCAATTTAAGTTTCGGGTTGAACTTAGGTCTGAAAATGGCATGTGCTTGTCCCTCACACACTAACAAGAATATTTCTGCAAACGGCTGCCAAAAAACTAAAATATGTAATGAAAAATGTTTGAGTTAATTTGAATGATTTCATAGACCGAGCGCATACCCTCGTTGGGTTCATAGTCTAGATAATGCAGTGTATGTTTTTGAAAATATTTCCTGTTAAACTCTCCATCGAGTCATCAACCTGCCTCAATAAATCTGGGGTTTTTTTTAAACCCACTTTATATTTTACTTAATTTGAATATATCTCTCATATTGTGAGGGTGAACAGATGTTGTTATACTACTATACCATACATCGTACCATACATCGTACCATACATTGGTTATAGAGGATAATGATTTTCCCCTTCAAATTTATAGTTTGAAATTGAGAGGTTTTTTTTAAAATTCACAAATTGGGCGCATATAATTGGACGTATATACACATATTTCCATATTTACATCTATCACAGGTCAATCCTATAACAATGTGACGATTTATCTGGAGAAGTTCACATCGTGGCACTTAACTTCGAAGGAGCACTTCAGTGATATATTCAAAGATGACGAGGATATACTCATCGTGGGGCACCTAAAACGATCAAACAACGAGTGGCTGTACCTCGGAGAATTCCAAAAACCGTCAACCATAGACTTCCACTCTATATACCTAAGTCCTGACGGTGAGATGTCTAATTTAATTAACCATTTATCTAGACTAATAAAACTAAATTTTGTTTGTTTGTCCGCTTTTGTTTGTTTTTTTTTGGCGATCAAATAGCTGATTTTTTTTTATATAGGGGTAATTTGACTCGGTGAGTATTATTAGATAGGTCCACTTGACGTCAGATGTCTTCAAAAGAACAGCTGAAACTCAGCACGGAGTGTAGTTAACATGTTGCGCACATAAGCGAGCAAAACGCTCTTTATCAGGATAGATCAATAGTGAACGCTCTTTATCGTTGATCTACACAGAGACCGCCATCAATGTCACACACCGCCTTGAATAGCATAATCGATCAGCTGAACATTCTTTATCCATACCATGTCAGGAATGGATCAACAGTCAACCGGTTCTCCCATGATTCAGTATCATGAATCGTATGCATTGGAATGTTGTATTATTAAAGATGGATAATCCGAATTAACGCTCGCAAATTTCTATTTCCTTGGCTTCGGGGGGGGGGGGTAAAAAGATTAAAAAAACTTTTGTTTAGTTTTAGCTAGCCTATATTTATATGTATATGCCACCATCAACACTGATGTCTCCAATAAAGAGCGGTTAATATTGTATCAGTTCTTTGTGAATCATAAATCTTTAAGGTTATTTCATCTATGATATCACCAGCCCTTTTATTTATTTATACACGTAGTGATAGGCCATGCCCAAAATAAAATTAAAATTAATCAGTGGGGTATATACGTGCATATGTGTGCTATGTAAACTAAGCAACTGATTGCTACTATAAACGGCTTTCAAGGCTGAAAAACCTTAATGTAAACTCACCAATGATTAAAGTTTATTGTATAACTATATTCATATAGAGTTTTTAGAATTGTTATGAAATACTAGGGAAATGCTATTTAGCTACCGCAAGAGGGTAATCGCATTATGCCGCTAGCGACAGAATAGCCTTTCCCATTCTATATGGTTCCTATATATATCCTAGTTCAACATTAACAATTCAAAACTGTATGACAAGCAGGACGTTCAATTACGCTATTTTGTCCCCTAATTGATTTTCTGAAATATGTGACACCGATCAGTGTGACTTTAATAGATAAATAGAAAGCAGATTATATATTGTTTCATTAAACTGCTTCTTACTACCAGTTCCCATACAATGGAACATAAACGCTCTTTATTATAAGTGTCAGTTTTGTAGTCCACTGAGTCCAATTTTAAATACACGTACGCTCTTTAAAATAGAGTAAGACTGATGCTATATGTGACTCGCCATATCAAATCCAGTCGTAAGTCGGGATTTTTTTTACCCTGTGCCAATGCATTCTCTTATAAGAGAATGCATTGGCCTAACAATTTTTTACAATTTTAATAATTTGTTCTTGTATTCTTTAACAATTTCACCCATACAGAGCCCCAGACAAACATGAGCAGACGACACTCTTCTATATGCTTCTATATATGTGTGGGGCTCCCTGCAGGGTAATGGATGTTTTTTATTTTATGTCCTAAAAATTGTAAGAAACATTTATTTTAAAAAAAATGATAAAAAATTGTTAGGCCAATGCATTCTCTTATATATGCGAGGCGACCTATGGTCGACTCGCATATATAAGAGAATGCATTGGCACAGGGTAAAAAAAATCCCGACTTACGACTGGATTTGATATGGCGGGTCACATATTATATGATTTTCTATTGCATTTGCACAACATAAACGTCGCATTTTACGTTTAATGTTGGCAATCAAATAGTTTTACCCAATGTACCTTCATACGCTGAAGACTGACCCTGAAAACAAACTTAAGATGGGCTGATATTTCTATCATAATAGCGTACCAAGGGGAGAAACTCTATATTGCAGGTAGGTCATTTGGCACAGTGGTATGTCATGGGAACCTGTGTACCTGCGATTATGATGTCCGTCTATAATTTTAGTGGAGTTATTCCCCCTTTTCAAGGCAATTTGTTGGCAACCCTTTTACTTTGTCCGAGCTTGTATTTTCGATTCACTTATTGGTCGTTTTTTTATTTTGGCGGGGGATATAGGAATGTGCTCCGTCCGTCAGTCCGTAACAACTTTGAAGCTCTATAGATCTTGGTTATCGTCAGTCGGATTTTAATTACCTTCCGACTGAGGGAAAGATTATTAACAAACAGTGGGTTTCTTCCATTGATAATTTCGGAGTTACGGCCCTTATTGGGTAACGGGACTCCGTGTGAAAATCGATTTTACTCTTTACATGACACAGGGGCCTGTAACGCGCTCCGCTGTCCGTCCCCCTTTTGCACTGCCCATATACGCCGCTCTATATACGCGCCTTCTTCGCGTTAATGGAACATTATATAGACAAGGGGCTCTGTAGAAATTCAACGTTTCACCATCGCTCGGGAGTCGCACAAATTTAGCCCATTCACCCCAGTAATGATAACGATATATACACGGATGGATCGGCAAAGAATTCATCTTTCAATAAATACCCTAAACTCCCATCAGAAACATTCATACACGTTGCATTTGATAAAATTTTAACCACCGAATATTGTCTCCGGAGAGCGTATTTTTTCGATTTGATCCGGCTCAGACAGCAATGGACGCATGTGTATCGAAATTCACCACCCATGCAGTTTACTATCATTAAAAATCGTTCAAACGATCAACTAAATATCTGGAACTTAGTGATTTATTGTCGGCTAATAATTTATTTACTCATACAAATCAACACATTGTCAGTAAACAATTCTAATAGAGGAGAAATCTGTCGATAATTCCAACTTTAAAAAAGAAATTTGTCAAGTGACACAGTTCCTATAAGTTTAATTTTCATTGTGACCTGACCTTTCTATGACTGACAGAGTAGAAACAGCCAATCACCGCTCAGTGTTAGAATCGATGTCAGGTCATAATGAATATTAAAATGAGGACCTCGATTCTAACACTGAGCGGTGATTGGCTGTTTCTACTCTGTCAGTCATAGAAAGGTCAGGTCACAATGAATATTAAACTTAGGAACTGTGTCACTTGACAAATTTCTTTTTTAAAGTTGGAATTATCGACAGATTTCTCCTCTATTAGAATTGTTTACTGACAATGTGTTGATTTGTATGAGTAAATAAATTATTAGCCGACAATAAATCACTAAGTTCCAGATATTTAGTTGATCGTTTGAACGATTTTTAATGATAGTAAACTGCATGGGTGGTGAATTTCGATACACATGCGTCCATTGCTGTCTGAGCCGGATCAAATCGAAAAAATACGCTCTCCGGAGACAATATTCGGTGGTTAAAATTTTATCAAATGCAACGTGTATGAATGTTTCTGATGGGTGTTTGTGGTATTTATTTAAAGATGAATTCTTTGCCGATCCATCCGTGTATATATCGTTATCATTACTGGGGTGAATGGGCTAAATTTGTGCGACTCCCGAGCGATGGTGAAACGTTGAATTTCTACAGAGCCCCTTGTCTATATAATGTTCCATTAACGCGAAGAAGGCGCGTATATAGAGCGGCGTATATGGGCAGTGCAAAAGGGGGGCGGACAGCGGAGCGCGTTTCAGGCCCCTGTGTTACATGACTAAATCCTTCGGCACACCCAACAGGCCATATCCCTCATCCGATTGTCACCAAATTCCATATGGATCTTTGGGGTGGCCTTAAGATGTGTCTATTTTTCCCCCAAAATTTTGAAAACAGGCCGCCAGCAGCCATCTTGTTTATCTGGAAATTTGGATTTTTGTCCCTCCGTGCATATATCTCAACCAATGGATATAGGATCTAAATCAAATTTTGTATGGAGGTTCACCATCATGAATGCTTTCAAAAGAGGGGCAAATGACATTCACATTTTCCATTTTAGAGTTATCCTTCTTTGTTTAATGGAAATTATTACGCCACCGTAGTGTGGTGTTTCTAGCTTTTGGTTTTTTGATATCGCATGGTCGATCGATAATTCACTGGGTGATTGTACATTCGGCAAACCTCGTCAGATTCCGTCACCGTTTCATCGTACCGATAATTACGAGAGTACAACTAAGATTGGCACATATGTTTACGTCACCGGTGTAATTGTGGGGACATGCTTCTATTATGAAGGTTTGCTATCCCGATGGTCCGCTATTCCGAAGGTTCTCTATTCCGAAGGTTTTTGTTATTTTTAGGTTAATTCTATATTTTAAAGTATTGAGACTAATTTGAGAGGGTTCATTTTCACAAAGATTCTTTATATGGAGTGTGCGCTCACATCCGAACTGATCATGCGCGCACACCGATACAGATACAGGAGGAAATAACTTAACTTAGAACATTAAATGTGATTTTGTTTTGTTTTCGCTGGTTTTCTTGAGATTTTATGTCATTACGTGGGCCCATACCTTTGAATTCTTGGCATATACTATGAATGTTGTGGTATATATGGACCCTCCCGCATTGGGACATGACATAGGTTCAGTTGACTTATGTGGTGTTCTGTGTGTGCTCCAATTTGGAGTTCAATATTTTAAGGGCCAAGTTTAGAATTTTATGGGTCCATACCTTTGAACTCTGGGCATATAATATGAATATTGGGGGGCATGTCTCTATTCCGAAGGTTCACTATCCCGAAGGTCCACTATTCCGAAATTTCTCTGAATGTTCGCTATTCCGAAGGTTCACCAATCCGAAGGTTCGTTATTCCGAAGGTTCTGTGTTCCAAAGATTTTTTTTATTTTAAGGTTAATTCTATATTCTAAAGTAACGAGAGGGTTCATTATCACGAAGATTCTTTTTATGAAGGAAATAACGTAAAACATTAAATGTGATTTTGTTTTGTTTTCGAGGGTTTTCTTGAGTTTAATGTCATTACGTATGACCTTATTTCTCATTACATATTCACGCCAAGGAGCCCACACAATTGCTATGTTACGATGCGATTTAATGTGATTATGTGTGACCTAATATCTCAATAATCTGAGGCAAGAGTACGCCTGCTAAAGGCGAATTATAACAGTTGGGGGTATAACGCTCAATAAATACTGGAGGCTATAACAAACTGCGCAGTAGAATATCGCTGAATGGACGAGTATGAGATGAGCCTAAATGCAATTGTGACTTTGTTTAAAGGCCCACTTAATTTTCGAGTCATTAATTTTTTATAGTATATACGGTTTTAATAACAATTTATGCCATAAAATTTGAATAAACTACTATAATTCATCACCATTTGAAAGGCAGAATACTTCTATCTCCTAGTTTGAAACACCTTCAAAATACCGCGTCGTATATCTAGCAATTAGCAACCAACATGTCCTCCTCGGCTTTCCATAGAATTCAACGTAATTTTATACTTATGGGTATTTGTGTCCGGGAAGTGTTTTGAACGGGTCAAATCGTGACCCCGACCTGACCTTGACCATTAAAACTGTCAATGCAAGGTCAATTTGGGTAAAACGGACAAATTTCGGCGAAATTTGATACCTAGGGATACTTTGGTCCGAGGAGAGTTTTGAACGGGTGAAATCGTGACCTCGGCCTGACCTTGACCTTCAATATGGCCAATCAAAGGTCAACTCGGATAAAACGGATAGATTTCGACGAAATTTGATACCTATGGGTACTTTTGTCGGGGGGGGGGTGTTTTGGACGGGTCAAATCATGACTCTGACCTTACCTTGACCTTCAAAATTGTTAATTAAAGGTCAAGTTGGGTAAAACGGACGGATTTCGACGAAATTTGATACCTATGGGTAGTTTTCTACGGGTGGGGGTGTTTTGGACTGGACAAATCATGACCCTGACCTGACCTTGACTTTCGAAATAGTCAATTGAAGGTCAAATCGCACCTTTCACCGGAAAGCAGATGGGAAACAGCCCGGGTGAAGTCGGGCCTATCAGCTTGTGTAATAAAGAAGACAGTTTGATGAAAGTAATGTATGCCACGAGAAACGGGAAAACTTGAAATATGGAAGTACGCAAATTTCCCGCATAAAATTTGAAAGCTAGTTTATAGAATAATTGTATTATTATTTATATTTATGGCTAATAATACGATCTTGGTGGCGTTACCATTTCTGACTATGGTTTTCTTGTTTCTTTTTGTCTGTTCGCGCAGATATAATAGCCATGGGTTATCGAATCTGAATGGAATTTGATATGGAGGTTTTCCATCACGAATGCTTTCACAACACTGCCCAATGACGTTGTTTGCATTTTCATTTTGTCTGAGTTATGAACGTTAGTTTGTCAATTTTTCGTGATTATATATTTTCCCGGCTTCATAACTCAAACAGATATGAACCGATTTCAATAATGTTTTGAATTCATGCAGGGTTTATTCAATCATCACAGGCCAAACTAAGACATCTTTTGAAATTAAGCCACATCAGAACACGAATACCTCAGCGGAAACCACCTTGTCGGGGATACTCTAGGCGGTGCACTTGTTTTAATTTGCACATTTCTTGACCATCATCGGTAAACTCTATGCAGGGTTTATCTCGATCCCAAATATACAAATGTTAAACGTAATAGCAGAAATTGTAAAATATTATAAGTTACAGGACGCTTAGTGGTCGGATATGGTGTCATGTGAGGCGAAGTGAGATCAATATTAATATTGATCTCGCTTAGCCTCACATGACACCATATCCGACCACTAAGCGTCCTGTAACGTATTTATTATGTCATTGGTCAAAGTCCAGCATATCCCTTTAATTATCATCGCTGTAATTTATTGTTATTTGGTAAGTTAAATGTGTCGTCTATGATCATTAACTTATGTAACGTCACATGTAGTGACGCGCCATTGGCGTTGAACGTCAACGAATTGAGTCAATGGCTAATCACCAGAAGTAGGACAACTTATTGAGTTTGATAGTTAATTTATGAGTCTTTAGAATTCCTCAAATATATCACATGCATGTTTTGGTACATGGTACTATGTCTGTAAATTCGCAGAAAATTATTTCCCTTTCTTGGCGCCAAAATACACCAAAAATATTCCCGAGGCGACAAAGTTTATGAAAACAAGATGGTGGATAAACATTGCTGGATTTACATCCATCTTTTTCAGAGAAATTGGGCGGGAGGGCGAATTTTATTTCTGATAATTTATTCTTCCTAACACAAATAATGTTCATGCATGCATGGGAAGTTCTAGATATTGAAGCAGTATCTTATCTTATATGATACAAGGTGATTTAGATGGTCCAATTTGATCAAAATAGAGAAATAGACTGATTAATGGGTCATTAGAATTTAATTTGATTGTTAAGCCAAAAATCTAATTTGCATATAGAAAGATATCCAAATAAAAAAAAATTGAGGAGGGGATGTAAATCTAGCGTTTACTTTTTATTGGCCTTATGTCCATGATTCGCCTTGTTATTTGCAGGCGCGGCTTTGACACCACATAACAGCAAGGTACCATGGAAACAGGCTCTACCATTAGCGTTGTCGCTGTCTGTAGCGGTCGTCGGCTTGGCTGTGATGATCGGGATGGTTGTTTGGGCGAGAAGAAAAGGATATCTTCGTCACGTACCGTTCTCGTACAAAACATTTACCAATTCCGGAAGCAACGACGTGAACTACAATAGTAATGCGGAAACTGTGCATATATAATATGCATGCATGATTCGTGATCAGGGACGTAGCAAAGGGTGTGGAGTGTCTCAACCCAAGCTGCAGAGTTCACCCCCCTCGCTACGCTCGTAATTAAAATAAGAGCATATATAGTATTATTCCTTGTTCTTCTTAGTGGAGATGGTTGAACAAAAGATAAATTTATGATTTTTTTCATATTTACCCTTTTCGAGTACCTTACTCGTTAACAAATCGCATTGACTGGATATTCTTAGCAACGATCACATATATATCAAGGATGTCGAATCTACCCCCAGTATATAAACCACCGGATTACATTATTGTTCCGTCTAGTGAATATCACTTTTGTTGTTCTAAAACACGGAAGTTGGCCATGTTCAGAATATTGAGCATGCATGATTAACATTTTGTATTGAAATTTAGGGAACAGTTAGTTATTTCCATATCAAGATTTTGGACTTGATGGGGGGGCGGGACAAATGTTGTACTTTTTCCCACCCAACTGTTCGTGAAAGTTTCAAGTTACGTCTTTAACCCTTTCATGACGGGACCTACGCTGGTGCAGCATTAAAGATCACGTGCCAGTGCATTCTCTTATATATGAGTCTCCCATAGGGAGCCTCGCATATATAAGAGAATGCACTGGCTTACAAGGTCAATGTTGATATTGTTAGGCCAATGCATTATCTTATATATGCGAGGTGCCCTATGGGCGACTCGCATATATATATAAGAGAATGCATTGGCACATGGTTTTCGCAAAAATGCAGGAAGCTCCAGTCATCAAAGAGTTAAGGTTGAAACCCGATAAGTGCGCATGGAGTTTACTTAATTTGAATAATTGTAAATTGGCTTGTCGTCCAATGGGAGCAATTGGAAATCGGAGATAAATACCCCCACAAACTCGAGCCCTCCTAGCTGCGTCCCTGTTTCCTGACAACAAAGCTTCCCTTTACTTGGACTATTACTAGATAATTTAACCAGAATGTATTCACCGGAACCTCTCATTTATAAAAAAAAAGGAATGCTAATCTCAGACTCGGAATTATGGGATTTGACCAACATGATATATCCAACGGGATCAGTTAACGGTAGAGGGGAGGCAATTTGTAACACCGGAGAACGAACTCGCACTGAGAACTCTCGAAAATATTTACGGCGTTATAGAATTATTGATAATCAAGATCAACTTATATGTGACCCGCCATATCAAATCCAGTCGTAAGTCGGGATTTTTTTACCCTGTGCCAATGCATTCTCTTATATATGCGAGTCGACCATAGGTCGCCTCGCATATATAAGAGAATGCATTGGCCTTACAATTTTTTTTTAAATAAATGTTTCTTACAATTGTTAGGACATAAAATAAAATACATCCATTACCCTGCAGGGAGCCCCACACATATATAGAAGCATATAGAAGAGTGTCGTCTGCTCATGTTTGTCTGGGGCTCTGTATGGGTGAAATTATAAAATTGTTAAAGAATACAAGAAAAAATTATTAAAATTGTAAAATATTGTTAGGCCAATGCATTCTCTTATATATGCGAGGCGACCTATGGTCGACTCGCATATACAAGAGAATGCATTGGCACAGGGTAAAAAAAATCCCGACTTACGACTGGATTTGATATGGCGGGTCACATATTATAAAGTATAGTTCTATTTTAACAGTTGACTAAGTACATTGTTGTTCTGTGAATTCGATGATGGAGGGATAATCCGAAATCATATTACACACACGATTCAAAATCAGTGCCGCGTGCACTAAATCGGTAACGTGTCAGTTGTTGTGATCAAATAACATTTCTCGATCCGTGTGAATGATTAAAGGATCAGACGCTCCTAAAATACTATTTCTTTGGCTTCGGGGGTAAACAAAATATTTGATTCGAGTCGAGGAACCCACCCATCAAAGCTCAGAGTGATCGGATATCGATTTTTGAAGTTTGTTATTTCTCGAGATGTTTAATAACAAGCGGCCCAGAAACACGTGGTCAAACGGACGGTCTTGCGGGTGAAGATAGATAACTCTAAAATCTAAGATCAAGCGTCTGATCTGATTGAGTACCTTTAATCATGATGGCACAATGACAGTGATGTCAACTGACATTCAATTGGTCTAAACATTCATTTATATTGTTATGAAGGAGGAGCAATTGAGTGGCCATGTTAATGGCATTTAGAACGGCACCCTAGTATCATTATTACCAATTTACGCAATATTGGATCCACCAGGTCCGGTTACGTGGTTTTAGTCCTACAGGTCAAAGTTTTGGAGTAGCATTCTATATATGGAAGACATGAATAATTCAAAATCTCCATATATGGAAATGCTACTCCAAAACTTTTACCAGTAGCACTAAACCCACGCAACCGGGCTGGAATTATCTCTTAAGCCACGGGACGGAGCTGGATGAATCCAATACGGCCGCGACCCAGTGACCTCGCTTATCGGGCGAATAACATAGGAGCTCCAGGGTATTATATGAGGGGAGGGCTTTATTTTTAAGTGTTTAGTTGAATTCAGGATGTGCCCGACCTGATATCTGGAATGATATCATTATGGGACACGCTAACAGAACTGTGGAAGAATCCACTATAATGTGCAGGTAAATCACTGATGCTGAAAACTAGGATAGTAAACTGGCCTTCGTACACGCACAACCAGATAGTAAAGTGGCTTCATGTGACTTATATTGGAAACATGAGTCCTGCTGCGTGCATGCATGTTCTAGAAACCTTCCAGAAACCACATCCATTGAGTGCCTTTATGGTTTACATTCGTTGGATGCTATATATCCGATATTTAAGGAGCAGGGGATCTCACTTGACCGGACCACATGTTTACCATGGATAATAGACAACTTTAATTTAATTGCTCCAAATATATATTTTTTATAAGCAAACATATTTTTTGGGATTCAGTTTCACCACTTTTATTTGCTGAATGTGCAATAATTTTAGTTAAAGAATAGCAAACTTACTCAGAGCACATGTTTAACGTGTATCGGGAAACAAGAAATTTTGCAGTCAATGTAAATTTCTTCTTTATTTTTTGTTAAACACATTTGCCGCCTTTTATATCTCTTTGTATGTATCATGTATGCATGCTTTTCAGTTGGGCCAACTTGTGTGCTGTTAATTTAAATTTGTTTATTGATAAGTTTTCCCCCAGTTAAGGTCCCCTGACCCTGAATTCCATACTTTATCTGTAGATCTGATGCGGTGGTCTTGCAAACCATGTTCAAATGACCACTATTTACATTATTTTCTATGTAATAATACCTTTTGATATATATAGTTCGCTCTCAGAGTAATGTCCATTGTTTAAATCTAAAGTATATCTTGTTTTGCTAATATTTTTGTCTCTGTACACTGACATTTCGACATTTTAAAGATTAAATACAATTTCTTCTATTTGTGTTTCTCTTAATTGCTATACGCTCCATTGAGTATGGATGTTGGTTTGGTTGTTGGTCTTCAATTGTTATTTATATGGGAGAGTGTCATCCCCTACTATAACATCATAATTTTCACACATTTGCTGGGGTAATCAGGTCTGGGAGAAGCACTGATCGATCTATAATAGCCCTATATATCGGGCTATTATAGACCATTAGGTCTTTCACAGCCAGCATGCATCTGGGATAACGGAGTCACTCTAAATTGTTCTAAATTTATCTTTCAACCGATAGTTTGAAAAAAAAATTATTCTGATTTCTTTTTGAAACAAAATGTTCAATATCAACATGTACAAATCTTCGAACAAAAAAAATTCAATATTCAAGAAATTTAGAGTTCCCTCTCTTATTAACAGTGAACACTGTGCCAGGAAGACCAATCGAACTATTTTAGCCCGATCGGCCTATTATAGATCGATCGGTGGTTCACACTGACCTGGTAATCAAGATGTATGAGACTGAATTACATTAAAATATATGGAACACATTCCCGTTCTAAACAACATGTCAGATCAAACTTACATCCATCCTCCATGGAACGTAAACAAATAAACAACCATTTCTTAAATACTATGTTCAAAGCGGAAACAATTAGAATGATAAATCCCTTATAATCGCCCACTCACCCGGCGGAAACAATTAGAATGATAAATCCCTTATAATCGCCCACTCACCCGGCCCTTCGCTGTTCAAATCGAGCTTCTGTATAATCATTCGGCACACACAATGTCCCCGAATAATGTGGCGGAGTGTAGGCCATTTTAGCAGTTTTTTTTATCGGGCAGTTCATTATATCCAAGCCAATTTGGATGGCTTAATTCAAATTAAATCCGATTAGATTAAAATAAAAATTAATCCATATAATTGTGTGTTGCTGTTACAACGCATGCTATAATTATATTGATATATATACCACACATTGTACGAGGTTTTCAATGTCGGTGAACAAGGGATATATCATGTGTGAAATATATCGTTGCGTTGAACTCTTGATATCGGTCAACATATAACGTCATTCATGTATACCAGTATAAAGGACATATGAGTATTAAGTTCCTTTCGGATTATTGTGAAGAGTGACCTTTATTCGAGGTGGTCCTTGTAGCTGAGCGACGAACAGTCTGACATTGAATGGTAAGTTTCAGAAACCTATGTGTAATCCCTTTATTTACTATAAATACTCACATTTTGATGAGTTGTTCCATAAGGAAATGTTCAGATAACAAGTTCAACAAACGACCAGTTATCTGAACATTTCCCGCCAATGAATATGAATAATTGGTAGCGTTTATTCGAATTATGCATCTTTTACAACTGATATGCCACGGACGTGTCTACAAAATGACAGCAGTGACTCAAAAGTGAAGATTGAGTTCATTGCATGTCCTTAGATAATGTTATCAGCTTAAAGATGCACAATCCGAATAAACGCTCCCAAATTACTATTTCTTTGGCTTCGGGGGGTAAAAAATATTTTATTAGAGTCTCCTCTCGAGGAATCCACCCATCAAAGCTCAGAGTGATCAGATATCGATTTTTTTTATTTTTTTTTTCTCGAGATGTGTAATTTTTTACAGTCTGGTAAAAAGTCGTCAAACCAATTAACGGTCTCGGACCAAATTGCGGATGAAGATGGGTAACTCTAAAAGCACGTGGCTTTTGATGTCAGAAATTCAACAATCCGACCAGATTTTGTTGAACAAAATATTGATAAATAACACGTTTTGGGCCATGTTATGCTATAGATGACTGTCGTTAGCATTATTTTTGG
Source organism: Siphonodentalium dalli (assembly GCA_032622095.1). NCBI lineage: Eukaryota > Metazoa > Mollusca > Scaphopoda > Gadilida > Siphonodentaliidae > Siphonodentalium > Siphonodentalium dalli. The sequence continues at coordinate 160,284,651 of CP136069.1, read as the reverse complement.
GCAACTAATCGATTCTGATAACTGAAGCGGCATTTCAAAAAAATGTCGTCGTCGTTATTGTTGTTGTAATCTGATATGGGGACCATCGGATCGATTGAGTATAAAAGGTATTGCAGCCAAATAGCCAAACACATGTTCAGTTCACCGTGTATGTATATAACTGACCCATGACCATTTCTAAATAAACTTGGATGGGTCTATTATTCATCTGCATGGAGAGGTGCTCATGGAAAATGAGCAGACGACAAACAGGATCAAAGGATTATACATTGGTGGGGAAATGTTCAGATAATAAGTTCAACATTGGTGGGGAAATGTTCAGATAATAAGTTCAACAAACTATGACAATCTAGTGATTTATCTATATTGACCTAACTACTCATTGATGAGTAGTTCCCTTTGGCCAAAATGAATTGGATGTGTGTTTCCGGTATCCGCCCGCACAATCTAAAGCGCCGCGCCCAAAATCTTATCATTGATTTTGTCATTTTTCGTCGATAAACGTTTTTTTCTTAAGTTTTGTGAATCATCGATTCATCGCCAGATCATGCATATTTATAAGTTTATCATGCAGTTTACTGCACACTTCAACATTATATTCCGATAATTATCTCACAAGACTTTGTGTCACATGCATGTCCGATCATTGCTACCTGGTCTATTTAAATAGTAATAGTGTGTACTTTTAGCAAGCGAACAGTCCTCTATTTGTTTAGTGTTCCAACCAAATGTCTTAATTTTCCACGATAAAAAAAAAAGTTCTGATCGAAATGTCGTTGCTAACAACCGAATTATTTAAATTAATATATGCACCACGAAGAGACTATGGGTGTCAGACCGGTTTTCCGAAGACCTATTACTACGAAGGCCCACAACTCCGAAGACCCGATTCTCCGACGGCCCATAACTCCGAAGATCCGATTCTCCGAAAGCCCATAACTCCGAAGGGCCGATTCTCCGAAGACCTATAACTCCGAAGGGCCGATTCTCCGACGGCCCATAACTCCGAAGGTCCGTTTCTCCGAAGGTCCGATTCTCCGAAGATTTTGTTTTATCGGGGTATTATCGTTTACTAAATAGTGTACAGTCCAGTGGCGAAGCCAAGGGGTCCCAAAATTGCCACTGCCCCCATTAAACCTCTACTTGCTATTTCAGACAATATGGGCCCCTACCAAAACATGTCCAATGTCATGTAAACGCCCGGAAATCGTTCATGGGGCATCAAAATATTCAAACTGTTCCTACTGCCCCCACCTAAATGGGAATCCTGGCCCGCCACTGACTATACACCAGATACTATAACATGAGATGCCAGAGTAAAATGTACAGGGGTGAACGGGGAAGAACTTGTCGCCCCTGTGCATGTTAGGCTACTCTGACATTCTTGCAGCGTTTCGTTATAATATACCCGGTGCACACCAGTGGCGGAGCCAGGGTTCACATTTAGGGGTGCACATTAATTAGCATATGTGGGGGATATGTAGGGGATATATCATGCATATGATATGCCGAAAGCATATCACGAAGGCCTGATTTGGGGAGCGCATACATGGGAGGGGTCGCCCCCAATCTTTGGTCTGGGGGCTCCCCTGGGCAGGAACACTGTGAATATCTGAATGCCTAGGAGGGATTTCCTGACGTTTACATGACATTTGACATGTTTTTTTGGGGGCGATCTTCCCTAGGGCCCCATTGACCCCGCCACTGGATTGTACACTATTTAATAAGCGATAAAACATGATCTTCGGAGAATCGGCCCTTCGGAGTTATAGACCTTCGGAGTTATGGGCGTTCGGAGTTATAGGCCTTCGGAGTTATGGGCTTTCGGAGTTATGGGTCTTCGGAGTTATGGGATTTCGGAGAATCGGGACTTCGGAGTTATAGGCTTTCGGAGAATCGGGGCGTCGGAGAATCTGACCTTCGGAGAATCGGACCTTCGGAGTTATGGGTCTTCGGAAAAACGCTACGTAACCAGACTATGTTAGTTATAACTGATAACATAGTTATAGTATATAGTTACTCTCCTTTCGTCACCAAAAGATTATCTTAAATTGTTAAATCTGAGTCCAATTTCCAAAATTCGTGGCTAATAAAAATTGTGACAAAATCAGACAGACATTTTGCGAGAATTCAACGTGATCCAGTGTTCCAGGCCTGCATATTTCCAAATTATGCGTAAACCTAGTTTTCGTTCGCCTGGTCTGTGCATTGGTAACCCATAGGTTACCAGAATAGTTACTCAAACTGTTATAATCACTATTACTACTATCGACTACTATAATGGGCAACTCACTGAAAGTTTATAATCTTGAGTGTCTCATTTTGGGTCGTAATTGAGCAATAATTAAGGTGAGAATCAGTGATAGTGAGACCACGTGTACAGAAACCTTTGGCGTGACCTGTTTTTCTGTTGCGGCATTTTTATTCTTTGTACGTGTAACACTCCAGGCGAACTGAACGGTAATTCGCCTCAAATTTGCATGCCTGGACGGTTCGATTAAAATTCTAATACATAATGCATGTCTTGTTAAGAGTCTTAACTTAAGACTATGTCAAAACGGGAATACTATGCAGGTAGCAGTCCTCTCGTCCCGATCGTTCTTTTGGCATTCTACTCACGCAGAGCGAACAAACCAGGCATTATTTATATCTTATAATATATACATGCATGTACACGTACCAGTAAGGCTGGTTTAAAGCTGTGATAGATAAACGTCACGTGTGAGCAGTGACGAAACAAAAACAGTAAACTGTTGGGTACATGTACTAGCATTTGACTGAATTCCATCGGAGATAACATAACAAGCAGACCAGATCTCATGCATTTAAAGGTACTCAATCCGATAAAACTCCTCTCAATTACTATTTCAATGGCTTTGGGGGTCAAAAATATGTTATTCGAGTCGAGGAAGTCACCCATCAAAGCTCAGATTTGTTAGATATCGATTTTAGAAATCTATTATTTGTCATTATCGGGAATACTTTCTGGCCCAGAACTCAGTCAAAATTGCGTTATTATTACCTCTTGATTTTAGAGTTATCCATCCTTGTCTGTTTGAATTGTGTTTTGGTGTTCACATCTCGTGCAGGTTACAAAACTAACGGCAATTATTAGTACTCATCTCGAGAAACTAACAAATTTCAAAAATCAATATCTAATAACTCTGAGCTTTGTTTGATGGGTTCCTCGACTCGAATCAAATATGTTTTACCCCCAAAGCCAAAGAAATAGTAATATAAGACCCTCTAATCGGATTGTTGTTGTTGGAATCTGTTGAGATGGGGACCCTCTGTTCGGATTGAGTACCTTTAATAAGTCCATTATGGTCCCCGGTGCCATTCTGTCACATGAAAGGTCATATACAACGTATTTGGAACTTCGCGTTTATAAGCCGATTTATTTGTAAATATTGCTTTCGGATATTATTGCATGTACCCAGTGTATCAATTTCTCTCTTTCTCATGTCTGACTTCATAATTGCTGATTATGTTCGGTTGTTAGTTAAATTTGGAAAAATAAAATGAAAAAATCGCCCACCCGTTCCAATATTTTTTTGGACCGGTTACTAGATACACACACATTCATGTTATTTTGGCCTCAGGAAAATGTCCAGATAATACATTCAACAAACGAGGTCGTTGTACTTATTATCTGAACATGTCCCATCAAAGAACATGAATACTTCTGCACTTCTATTATATTCTAAACATACATACACTGCCGCCTGCAAATGTTTCCTGAACACCCCTCCAATTGAATACTAGACCATTCAAATTTACTGTTATAACTGGGTGGGTGGGAGAAACCATTTACTACAGAGAAGATTAATACAAAAAGTTATCATATAACTGTAATAGTTTATTAAAAAAAAAAAGTATTCAAATTGTAAGGCAAGGTATAATGGTTAATCATTTAACAAATGGAACTATTTGCAGAATCGTGAATCATTCAATTCATTTTCGACATTAAATCATTTTCTTCGACATCTTACACCAGCCCTCGATGTCGATGTGCACAAACAAGAAATGTGACAAGCGAAGTAACTCTAGTATCTGCACAGCAATGTAGGAAATTCTGGCTGTTGCTCCAACACAAACTGAAAGGCAGAGTTCAGTCCTCACGTTACACTGGTCTGACCACTTCCATGCATTGCGTTCATTTTCGGAATAAATTCTAACATTCTTTTATTTAAGAATTTTGTCAGCTGCAATGGATTCTGGCCAATTTTAAAATTAATATGGTCAGTTCGGTTTCACAGTATAAAACAGAATGAATTGTAACCAAGCGAAGTCTTACATAAATAAGCGAGATCACTTGTCACGGCCGTATTGGATTCATCCAGCTCCGTGGTTTTGTAGATTCTTCCATCCCCGGTTCCGTGGTTTTAGTGCTACATGTAAACGTTCTGGAGAAGCATTTCCATATATGGAGTTTTTGAATTATTCATGAATGCTACTCCAGAACTTTGACCTGTAGCACTAAAACCACGGAACCAGGCTCCAATATGGCCGTGAGTTAGTGACGGGGCGTATCTGGAAATGGGTTGTCCCAATTGGACTATAATTATACCCCCCTCAGCAGGCAGTTTGGGGAACTGTTTTACGCACTGACGCTATGCTCTGGAAATTAAGTTGAAACGTCGAAAAAGGGGGATAACTCCACAAACAAATTAGGAATAAAATCTGACAAAAGTTGCATCTACGGATGGACAGACATACGGCTCGACAGACGGACAGACAGACAAGCCGATTCCTATATACCGCCCTCCCCATATACAAATGAGATATTTCCTCACATTCTTTGTACGTGATGGCAGTACTCAAAGACCAGCGTAACAGGGGCCTGAACTCTGACTTGCAGTTTGGTTTCATCTATGAGTGATAAAATGGAGAAATGAGACGGTGCATGTGTTGTTGAAACAAACCACAGGTTCACATGCCACAAGTTAAATATTAGATCAAAATCAATGGCTCTGAATACTTTGACCATGCAACCCAGTTAGGTGGAATGTAAGTTCTATAGAAAGTTGATTTTGATGCAATATGTGGCACGCAATCTAATTTCTTGACGGTTAATATCTTGAGGGGGCAGGCTGGCCTATAGTTATGTTCAAGACATTGTGGACTGAACATTTATAGGCTATAAAGGGGGACTGTACACTAAATCCGGCCATTTATGGGAGCATCTCCTATTATACTCAACATAATATAGGCAACAAATGAATTAATTTGAGCTTGAGTGCAATATACACTCAATTGTTTGTATGAACGATGTAAACAACATTGTAATTATAATGGAAATGAGTTTATGACTCAAGTCATTAACTCATTGTCATCATAATTACTATGTTGTTTATATCGTTCATAGAGCACATGAGTGTATTTTGCACTCATCCATGGTTCAAATTCATTCATATGTTGCATATTAAGTATACTAGGAGACGGTCCCATAAATGGCCAGGTTTAGTGTACAGTAACCCTTTAAGAAAAAGTGCACATTTATCAAAGATTTGTTTTAATAATATTAGTTTTATTACTGAGTATACTAAAAAATAATGATTTTTTTTTCTTCTGGTTTCAAAGTATGTTGTTTCAGGTACAGAATTTCAACTTTTGAAAGTGTATTGCACTGTGCCCACATATAATTACCATCGTCATATGAAATCTCTCTGGTGTGTGCAACATCTACCAACATAATATATAATTATAAGTTGAGGTGGTTACTTCTCATGATGTAATTATAGACCTATTTACATCTCGGGAACGTGAAAAGAGAGTAATTTTAGGTTCAATTGTAGCCTGGAATTTTGTTAAAGATACTCTGTCTGATTTTACACCATAAAACCACCATCTTTTTATAACAGAAAATAAATAGATCGGACAGATGAGCCCAATAATAGGTTTTGGTGGCGTCATCCCTTTATTCCAAAGGTCCTATAGTCCAAATGTCTGATAGTTCAAAGGTTCAATACTCTAGAAGGCGAGATATCGACTTTCGAAAGAGGAAGTTTTAATACATTTTGAATTTATGAAAGTCTCTTATAAAGAACAGCCATGGCAGCCATGTTTTTTTGGCCGAATGACCTCAAAATGACTCATTCCTATTTACATGTCCATGTTAACATCCATGATAAATAGTATGCACAGAAATTCATATACAGCTGTTTACAGTGAATTTCCTCCCGCAAATCTCTGTTTTAGTGTTAAAGGGGGGGGTGGGTGTCAAAAAATGGTCGGAAAAAACTGCCGTAAACGGAAAATAATTTGGCGGTGGGGGTGGGTGGGTACAAAAAATGATCGAAAGGGAAAAAATGCCATACGTGCCTGAAATTTGTTTCCGACCCCCCCCCCCTTTATTCTTTGGACGTGTAACCCTCCAGGCGAACTGAACGGTAATTCGCCTCAAATTTGCATACCTGGACTGTTCGATTAAAATTCTAATACATAATGCATGTCTTGTTAAGAGTCTTAACTTAAGACTATGTCAAAACGGGAATACTATGCAGGTAGCAGTCCTCTCGTCCCGATCGTTCTTTTTGCATTCTACTCACACATATCGAACGACAACCATGCATTATGTATATATATTATAATATATACATGCTGTACACGTTCTAGTAAGGCTGGTTTAAAGCTGTGATAGATAAACGTCACGTGCGAGCAGTGACGAAACAAAAGCAGTAAACTGTAAACACTAGCATTTGACTGAATTTCATCGGAGATAGCATAAAAAGCAGACAAGATCCCATTTTTTATTTCCATTATGGTCCCCGGTGCCATTCTGTCACATGAAAGGTCATATCCAACGTATTTGGAACTTTGCTATTCTAAGCTGATTTATATGTAAATATTGCTTTCGGATGTTATTGCATGTACCCAGTATATCAATTTCTCTATTTCTCATGTCTGACTTCATAACTACTGATTATGTTCGGTTGTTAGTTAAATTTGGAAAAATAAAATGAAAAAAAAAATGAAAAAACCCGCTCCCATATTTTTTTGGACCGGTTACTAGATACACATTCATGTTATTTTGGGCTTAGGAAAGTGTCCAGATAACATGTCCCATCAAAGAACATGAATACTTCTGCACTTCTATTATATTCTAATCATATATACACTGCCGCCTGAAAATGTTTCCTGAACACCCCTCCAATTGAATACTAGACCATTCAAATTTACTGTTATAACTGGGTGGGTGGGAGAAACCATTTACTACAGAGAAGATTAATACAAAAAGTTATCATTTAACTGTAATAGTTTATTAAAAAAAAAAAAGTATTCAAATTGTAAGGCAAGGTATAATGGTTAATCATTTAACAAATGGAACTAATTGCAGAATCGTGAATCATTCGGTTCATTTTCGACATTAAATCATTTTTCTTCGACATCTTACACCAGCCCTCGATGTCGATGTGCACAAACAAGAAATGTGACAAGCGAAGTAACTAGTATCTGCACAGCAATGTAGGAAATTCTGGCTGTTGCTCCAACTCAAACTGAAAGGCAGAGTTCAGTCCCCTCGTTACACTGGTCTGACCACTTCCATGCATTGCGTTCATTTTCGGAATAAATTCTAACATTCTTTTATTTAAGAATTTTGTCAGCTGCAATGGATTCTGGCCAATTTTTAAATTAATATGGTCAGTTCGGTTTCACAGTATAAAACAGAATGAATTGCAACCAAGCGAAGTCTTACATAAATAAGCGAGATCACCTGTCACGGCCGTATTGGACTCATCCAGCTCCATTCCGTGGTTTCATAGATTCTTTCAGCCCCGGTTCCGTGGTTTTAGTGATACATGGAAACGTTCTGGAGTAGCATTTCCATATATGGAGCTTTTAAATTATTCATTACTTCCATATACGCAATGCTACTCCAGAACTTTGACCTGTAGCACTAAAACAACGGAATCGGGCCTGGTGGATCCAATATGGCCGCGAGTTAGAAACAGGGCGTATCTAGAAGTGGGTTGTCCCAATTGGACTATAATTATACCCCCTCAGCAGGCAGTTTGGGGAACTGTTTTACGCACTGACGCTATGCTCTGGAAATTAAGTTGAACGCACACATATATGGATAGACTGACATACTGATTTTAGTGTTGCGAAAATGATGAAGTCGAAAAAAGGGGGATAACTCCACAAACATCGTCGGAAAGACCTCATATATGCAGACGCACAGGTTGCCATGGTACTAAATATCTGTGCCTTCCAAAAAATGACTGAAAATTGTAGGAATACCAGATCTGACAAAAAAACGGAGAAATATTTCTATGTCGAAAAAGGGGGATAACTCCACAAACAAATTAGGAATAAAATCTCTGACAAAAGTTGCGTCTACGGATGGATGGACAGACAGACGGCTCGACAGATGGAAGGACAGACAAGCCGATTCCTATATACCGCCCTGCCCATATACAAATGAGAGATTTCCTCACATTCTTTGTACGTGATGGCAGTTCTCAGACCAGCCTAACAGCGCCTGAACTCTGACTTGCAGTTTGGTTTCATCTATGAGTGATAAAATGGAGAAATGAGACGGTGCATGTGTTGTTGAAACAAATCACAGGTTCACATGCCACAAGTTAAATATTAGATCAAAATCAATGGCTCTGAATACTTTGACCATGCAACCCAGTTAGGTGGAATGTAAGTTCTATAGAAAGTTGATTTTGATGCAATACTAGTATGTGCCGCGCAATCTAATTTTTTGACGGTTAATATCTTGAGGGGGCAGGCTGGCCTATAGTTATGTTCAAGACCTTGTGGACTGAACATTTATAGGCTATAAAGGGGGACTGTACACTAAATCCGGCCATTTATAGGAGCATCTCCTATTATACTCAACATAATATATGCAACAAATGAATTAATTAAAATTTAATTTGAGCTTGAGTGCAATATACACTCAATTGTTTGTATGAACGATGTAAACAACATTGTAATTATAATGGAAAAGAGTTTATGACTCAAGTCATTAACTCATTGTCATCATAATTACCATGTTGTTTATATCGTTCATAGAGCACATGAGTGTATTTTGCACTCATCCATGATTCAAATTCATTCATATGTTGCATATATTGAATTAAGTATACTAGGAGACGGTCCCATAAATGGCCAGGTTTAGTGTACAGTAACCCTTTAAGAAAAAGCGCAAATTTATCAAAGATTTGTTTTGATAATAGTAGTTTTATTACTGAGTATATACTAAAAAATTACGATTTTTTTTTCTTCTGGTTTCAAAGTATGTTGTTTCAGGTACAGAATTTCAACTTTTGAAAGTGTATTGCACTGTGCCCACAGACAATTACCATCGTCATATGAAATCTCTCTGGTGTGTGTAACATCTACCAACATAATATATAATTATAAGTTGAGGTGGTTACTTCTCATGATGTAATTATAGACCTATTTTCATCTCGGGAACGTGAAAAGAGAGTAATTTTAGGCTCAATTGTAGCCTGGAATTTTGTTAAAGATACTCTGTCTGATTTGACACCATAAAACCACCATCTGTGCATTTTTTTTATAACAGAAAATAAATAGATCGGACAGATGAGCCCAATAATAGGTTTTGGTGGTGTCATCCCTTTATTCCAAAGGTCCTATAGTCCAAATGTCTGATAGTTCAAAGGTTCAATACTCTAGAAGGCTAGATATCGACTTTCAAAAGAGGAAGTTTTAACACATTTTGAATTTATGAAAGTCTCTTATAAAGAACGGCCATGGCATGCTAGATAATAAAAAGCATTGTAAATTATAAGCTTTTGTGATCTTTTTTGACGTATTACTTGTGGGCGATTTGTGGATTTCCATGATGACCGTGGCATATGAATGATATTGGTTTAAATACAATTTTCATTTTTCTTTTGCATGGTAAGCTGAACATTTTTGTGACAAATCAAAACAGCATCTTTAATAAGGGAAGAAGTTAAATGGTAATATAGGACCCTCTTTACGGATTGAGTACCTTTAAATGGTAATAGCTTATTTGAACCTTCAAACTGAGTCAATGCAGGCTTTATATACACTCTGAAACACTTGCCAAATTCTCATAAATGTTCCAGCTGTTTTTAATTTTCTCAAACAATAATGATGCAAACACTCTTTATTGTTACCATATCAGACTAAAAACGAACAGTCTTTATTACTCCACACTCAACCGTGCTGAAAAGTCGGGACTCGATTTTTCTTAGTTATAATTTACAAACTTGAGTATAAATCTTCCTGTTGGTTGTATGCCCATGGTGTCATAATGCAGTGAATATATTTAAGCTGTTTTGGTCTGACATCAGATAAGGTCACTTATTAGTGCAAAAGTTAAATCAGATTTTCTATATCAGATTTCATTTGAAATACATTGAAAACAATGATAAATAACATCAAAATGTATCTGGTTATATAAATAGAAAAAGCATGCGTATGAAAGGTATGAGTACTGTGTACAAATGGAAAAAATAACTTTTAACAAAATAAGAAACAATATGTCATTATCTTATTAGCCAGGTTCAGCTACACGTACATGTTACTGGTAACACATGTTAAAGACATATTATGTACTTGTTCAGTTATGTGAAACTGACACGTTATCATTCAGGCGCTATGTTAACTGGAGAAATGTAGCATTTTAGCAACATCGCCGAAAATTTCAAGCAAATCGGCCGTACCACTCCATAGAAATCATCGTCTAAACTACCCTCAATTGTAATATTTACTCTCGATTTGGGACGCAACTATCTGCGATAAACTAACGAAAATGATTTCACCTTCGAGAATCACTGCAATTAATTAATATATAAGAATGACTATGTGCGTTGTCAATTTGGATATAATATTTGTAAAAATAACCCCATTTGAGCTAGATTATTCTCCATTTATATTTGATCACCCTATCCCAGTGTTTCACATCATTTAATGATACACAATCCAAATTAATGTCTGTATATACAATGTTTGTGTCATATATAATATGTTACATAAATTAGACAAATAAATATGTTTAAACTAAACTATCCAAATGAATTCTCCTAAATTACTATTTGTTTGGCTTTGGGGGTAACATATAATTCATTTGAGTCAAGGAACCGACACATTAAAGCTCAGAGTTATCAGATATCGATTTTTAAAATCTGTTATTTTTAACTACCTGGAATATTTGGAGGTCTAGCAAACATGTGTGTACCTGAACCTTGTTATTGTCAAGAACTTTATGTACCTGCTACATAAAGGGGGACTGTTGAGCCATAAACTCATTTTCATCGTAATTACCATGTTGTTTACATCGTTCCTAGATTACATGAGTGTATTTTGCACTCATCCATGATCAAATTCATTCATTTATTGCATATATTCTGTTGAGTATAATAGGATATGATATCATGATATCATAAATGGCTGGATTTAGTGTGCAGTCCCCTTTAACCACCATAAATTTGTGACAATTATCCCTTTCATGACGGGAGCTGCACTGGTACAGCATTAAAGATCATGTGCCAGTGCATTCTCTTATATATGCCATTCTCCCGTAGGGAGCCTCTCATATATAAGGGAATGCACTGGCTTACGAACGTCAATATTGTTAGGCCAATCTATTATCTTATATATGCGAGGCTTCCTATGGGCGCCTCACATACCTTTTTGCTGCTTGTTTATTATTATCTAAGCCTCCCCATATATGAATGAATGGGAATCAATTAAATACCCATCGGCGAGCATCCAGTTATGAAAGTGTTATTTCTCGTAAGGAAAACAATATTGAAAAACAGTAGAAACCAAATGAATTTACATACAATAATATCCCTAAATAATCGACTCCTTAACCACAGCAGAATTATGGTTAACTTTTCAGGATTTAGTCGGAAATATGGCTTGTTGCCATTCATCAGAAAGCTCTCCCCTAGAGCTTTCCGATGAATGGCAACAAGCTATATTTCCGACTAAATCCTGAAAAGTTACCCATAATTCTGCTGTGGTTAAGGAGTCGATTATTTAGTGCATTACTGTAGCTAACCTTATCAGCACTTTAAATGGACTCAATGCCTTCAAAGTGGGATCATGCGAATTGACTCTCATATATAAGGGAATAACTGGCTTACAAAGGTCAAGGTAAATATTGTTAGGCCAATCTATTATCTTATATATGCGAGGCTTCCTACGGGCGCCTCACATATATATCAGAGAATGCATTGGCACAGGGTTATTTGCAAAATTCAGCGAATAGAAGGGTTAAATAGCATTCAGAGAAAATAAATATAATGCCATTCAAATTTTTCTAAATTTGTGACAATAAAACAGCATTCAGAGAAAATAAATATGACATTCAAATTTTTTCTAAATTTGTGACAATAAAACAGCATTCAGACAAAATAAATATAATGCCAATCAAATTTTTTCTAAATTTGTAACAATAAAAAAACAATCAGCGAAAATAAATATAATGCCAATCAAATTTTTTCTAAATTTGTAACAATAAAAAAACAATCAGCGAAAATAAATATAATGCCAATCAAATGGGATATTTGTAATGAATGAGAAGCTTAATATACAGCTAATTAATATATTCAAAAACTTATCTGATTAATAAGATAATTAGTGGGATATGTTCAGATAACATTTCCCACTGATGAATAGGAATCCTTCTGTAATCTGTTCATCTGTCTGTCAGATGCTTATATTTCCTGAACATGCCTCAAGGTGAATAATAGACCACACCAATGTACATGAATACTTTTATGAATGATGGGAGAAAGCATTCAGTAAAAAATGGTTTAAAGGGGTACCATACACTAAATCTGACCAATTATGGGACCATCTCCTTTTGTACTCAACAGAATATATGCAACAGATGAATGAATTTGAGCCATGGATTAGTGCAAAATACACGCATTTGCTCTATAAATGATGCAAACATGTTAATTATAATAAACTTGAATTTATGACTCCAGTAATTATAATTACCACGTTGTTTGTATTGTTAATACAGTAAATGAGTGTATTTTGCACTAATCCATGGCTCAAATTCATTCATTTGTTGCACATATTCTGTTGAGTATAAAAGGAGATGGTCCCATAAATGGTCAGATTTAGTGTATGGTACCCCCTTAAACAGAGATGCTTGAAATGTCATGCAGTAGAAAGGCAGGACTCTATAGCAGAGATCAGAATTGAGGGGGAAAATACAAGATAAACCCAAAATTAAATTGTTATTAAGTTTGGTCTCACTTGTGTGATATTATTTAATTAAGATTTGTTTTTTTGTTTTTTGTTTTTTTTACCAAGCATATCCTACAAAACCAACTCCATTATTAAACAAAATTCAAAATTCAGAAAACAGATGAAATCTACAAAGGGGTCATCTCTGTTCATCTGAACATTGCATGTATATCTATTATTTTCAGGCCTGAGAATATGGTGCCTGTCATTTGCAGAATGAGGTCCCCCAGAGGGTAAATTTAGTGATCTATCACTCATAGTGGGCTAGCATAACTAAATTCACCCTCTGGGGACCTAATTCTGCTCAGGCCTCATCTTCTCTGGAATGTTTCTTTATTATCAAATTTCTATAGAAACTTCTTCACTTAGATTCTATTTCTTTATAAGTTTAGTTTCTCTATATCCCCAAACTGGCAGATGACACATTGCATAATCGAGGTTCCCGATGGGTGTACATCACAATATTCACCATTTGGGAACTTCAATCTAAGTCTATGTCTCCCATAGCAGACGAGGCCATGCAGAATGATGTCCCCAAAGAGTGAACTTGGTGAAGCTAGCCCGCTATGTGGGATAGCATCACTAAATTCACCCTCCAGGGACCTCATTCCTCTAATGACAGGCACCTTATTCTCAGGCCCATCGGTAATTGGGTTTAATAAATTTTTTAATCTCAGTAATCTATATCTTTGACCTAGTCAGAAACCTTTAACATGATTAGCATTAGTATCACATAAAACATAACAAGAGAGACCAAACTACAGTAATGATCTAAGTAATTGACTCCTTCACCACAGCAGAATTATGGGTAATTTTTCAGGATTAAGTCGGAAATATTGCTTGTTGCCATTCACCGGAAAGCTCTCGCTGAGAGCTTTCCGATGAATGGCAACAAGCCATATTTCCGACTAAATCCTGACAAATTACCCATAATTCTGCTGTGGTTAAGGAGTTGATTACTTAGAGCATTACTGTATGCAATAAATTATATGTATTTATAACATAGCACTAAGTAAACCTCAGTCTGAATAAATTCCCTCATTCTTGGTGGATAAATGTAAAGCTTTCCGATTAAAATTAGGACTTATCAATTAAACTGAAAGCGCTGTCTGTGCCTTGTTAAAAAAAAAAGCAGGCAAAATTTTAGAAAAACAGTAGTATGTCATTTGAAATGGGAATGTTAATTAATGTCATTTGAAATGTGTATGTTAAAGAGACATGCTCGTTTTTAATTATATTGTTTTTCATTTGTTTTGGAAGTGCTGGGAAATCCCCTTTGTTACAGTTTGTTAATCAAAATCCATTCGTACATACAGCAATGTCATAGCACTGATCAGAATATAATGCTGTAATTTATTCAGACTGAGCAATCCTCCAACCCATCACCTCAGAAAACAAGAATGCATATATAAAATATGTCAAGCACACACATAAATTGGATTTCATTAATTAAATCACATGTAACCGATACCAAGTGATAGAATTGTTGGACGGAACATTCATTTTCAATATGTGAGACAAGCAAGCCCCCCACACCAAGGCTGCAAATGTGTCTGCATTAGTGCATCGATTATGCATTTTTTTATTCATACAAGCTACCAAAATTTATGCGTCATGGGTATAATGTCAGTATAATTCGGATTTCTGGTAAATCATATGTTTTATAATTGAATATAATAAACAGTATAACCATTTTATTGAACCGGTGACGTGAAATAATTCACTCAAGGCAGGGACTATTTTGCAAAACACTCTAGCGCATTGTGACTTGTGTTTGTGTATCCCTGCATCTCATAAATATTTCACATCACCAGTTCAATCAAGTGATTATTCTCTACATGTATTTTATGGCATCTGAATTAGTAGATCAATGGCGTCCAGCATACGCAGGTCAGGCATACATCACAAATACAACATCTAAGGCCAATATAAAAAAAATGCTAGATTTACATCCCCTCCCGACCCTATATTTTGTCCCGTCCTCTTTTTTTATTTGCATATCTTTTATGCACTGACAGTCTATTTAACCCTTTCATGACTGGAGCTGCGCTGGTGCAGCATTAAAGACCCTGTGTCAGTGCATTCTCTTATATATGCGAGTCTCCCATATGCATTATCTTATATATGCGAGGCGCCCTATGGGAGACTTGCATATATACGAGAATGCATTGGCACATGGTTTTCGGAAAAAATCAGGAAGCTCCAGTCATGAAAGGGTTAATCATCAAATTACATTTCAATGACCCATTAACTAGTCTGTTTTGATCAAATTGGACAATCTAAATCACCTTGTAATAAATAAGATAGGATACTGGTTCAATATCTACAACTGTCCATGACCATTTATGTAAGGAAGAATAAAATATATAAAATAAAATTCGCCCTCTCGCCCCATTTTTCTAAACCAGTTGAATGTAAATCTAGCAATTTATATTGGCCTAAAAAGGGAGGTTGTGAAGGTCACTTGTCTCACATGTGCTTAGTCTGAGTGAACCCTGACTATTGAACAGCTAAACATAGCTGTTCAATAGTCTGCAAGCCTTGAAATGGTGTGTGTCATTTGCATAGTGGGCTAGCATCACCAAATTCACCCTCTGGGGACCTCAATCTACTTAGGCCTTTTCTTCTGGAAAGTATCTATAGTCTCAAATTAACATTGTATTTAGTTACGTTTTCCCTTCAGTTCAGTTTCTATATCCCCTAATTTGCAGAAGCTAAAAGATATAATCGAAATGACTAATGGGTGAACATCTCCAACTTCAAATTGGGAACTTCAATCTGATCCTAGATCTCCCATAACAGTTGAGCCCTAAAGCCCGCCGCACACGATGCGATATTTGTTGCACGATATTTGTCGCAGACCCTTACGATGTAAGATCTGCGTACGTACACGGTCCGATTTTAGTCGTGTGACTTCTGTTTTTATCACTTACGGTAGACCACTGCACACAATGCGATCGGATCGTACGATCTGGTTGTTTACTTTCTCGTGAATGCAACGGGTTACTGTATTATTAACGTGGTATATAGGCTATATGTATAGGTCTATATTTGTATTTATCGCAGATATTAAATACTAATTTCCAATAAATATTAATATTACAAGTGTTTGTAGTTCTATAGACTAGTAGGCCCTGTACCTGATTTAATTCCCCATACAAATTCACAATAAGATATTATTTTTACACCAATTTGCCTCGTCCATGCAGTCCATGCACCTGATTCAATTGTAGTTGTATTCTAGAGGCATGAATGTATTCCGCCGTCCAAAATATCCCGCTACTCTGACTTTGAAGGACACTGTATGGACGTCATGTTGTTGTGAATGAAAACATGTGATCGCCACGTGATCAGATTAATAGTTATATCTGATTGGCTACTTCGAATAAATCGTACAACTCGATCGTAGAAAATCAAAATTATTTGATTCCTTGCGGGGCCGATCGTACGACAAAATGTTGTATGATTTTCCACCGCACACGCTGCGATTTGACCCGTAAGGGCCTGCGACAAATATCGTGCTACATATATCACATCGTGTGCAGCGGCCTTAAGCAGAATGAGGTTACCAGAGGGTGAATGTGGTGATGCTAGCCTGCTGTCTGGGGTAGTGTCACTAAATTCACCCTCCAGGGACCTCATTCTGCAATTACACACTATTTCAAAGCTTAAGTTCACTCAGAATGCTAGGTACTGAGATAGGGTTGTATATAAGTGCATTCACCGGTACTATCCATTTTAAAATATCATATGAGTAACAGACATGTACATATAATAAACCATACATGTGATGAGAATGCTTTTTTGATGTCAGATATACAATGTATGCTTATATAAAATGCGTTGGAATTCAAACCTAGTACAATTCTTGACAAGTTCCTAGGCCAAACTTCAAGGCAGAGTTCTGTACCCTAGCTACGCTGGTCTGACCAATGCCATCACATACAGAATGTAAGCTTTTTCTTACATTTCTTTATTAATGACTTTTGTTGGTTATTATTCATTCTGCATTATTCTGAGTAACTGAACTGTATGTATTCAACTGAAAATTGGCTGGATCAGATCTAAATTAGTTGGAAATTGTCAGATAAGTATGCAAAATGGTTTGTCTCAAAACTCCTACCCCGATTTAGCCATAAATAAATAAAAACATGTTTCTGAAACGAGCTTGACATACCTTCTTCTAAATCCCCTAAACTTGAATTAGTAGGAAATGTCTTCTTTGGTGTATTTATATTGAATGAGCTTGAATCAACTTGATTAATCTGACAAGAAAACATGATAAAAGGATGCTCACCCAAAGTCCCCCGAAAAAGGTGCCAGTTTTGTGGAGTTGGCTTTGTTAGGTAACAAAATAGTCAATTTATGGCAAAAATCTTCCAACAAACTTTTATTTCAAATGACCTCGACTATCAAAATCACCGAACCATGACTATTTTTTACGACATGACCTGAATCTCAAATGTGAATGAATACCAAGTACATGTATCATTAAATCTGTTGAATCTTACTCAAGTTATAATCTGAACAATCCAAATCTTATTCTATTTAAGTCGAAAATGTGGCACAACTCTGTCAAAATCACTGAACCATGACCATTTTTAGCTTGACCAGTGTCTTCTCAAATATGAACCACATTAAATAAGTAACAATAACTGGTCAGAAATGGTCAGACTGCACCAAAATTCGAACTTGATCGGAATTTTTCATATGAAGAAACGATACCAAGATTCATGAAATTCTGTCAAATAGTTTTCATGTTATCATCTGGACAACAAACATAAACAGCAAATGCTAAGTCAAAAAGGCGCATAACTCTGTCAGAGCTTATACTGGACCCAAATTAATACTTGATCGGGACTTTCTCATATGAAGACCATATACAAAGTTACATAAAATTCTGTCAAATAATATTCAAGTTATCATCTTCAAATCAAACATTTTGGAAGGGATGGACAAACTGACGTACAGATGGACATTGCTCATTTCTAATATCCCAAATAATTATTTTTCAGGAGACAATTAGATACAATACATTGATGCGTGGTCCCGTTGTGACAGCCATTTTTGGCAGATTTTATGGAAATACACATTAGCATGTGATGGCAGTGATCAGACTAGTGTAGTGAGGGGGCATAACTCTGCCTTACATTCGTTCCAATGTTAGGCACTAAAGATGGGGTCTCTCTTCATGGTGCTTTCTATAAAGTCTTAAAAACCATGCGCCAATGCATTCTCTAAAATATGCGAGTCTCCCAAAGAGAGCCTCGCATATATAAGAGAATGCACTGGCATACAAGGTAAAGGTACATGTTGTTAGGCCAATGTATTCTCTTATATATGCGAGGCACCCTATGGGAGACTTGGATATATAAGAGAATGAATTTGCACAGGGTTTTCGCAAAATTTCAGGAAGCTTCAGTCATGGAAGGGTCAAGTTCTGCTTTTAGTACTGATACAGTAATGCTCTAATTAATCGACTTCTTAACCACAACAGAATTATGGGTAACTTTTCAGGATTTAGTCGGAAATATAGCTTGTTGCCATTCATCGGAAAGCTCTCAAGCTATATTTCCAACTAAATCCTGAAAAGTTACCCATAATTCTGCTGTGGTTAACAAGTCGATTAATTAGAGCATTACTGTATATCAAGACAAGAGACATCTTGGAAAACATTTGAAGCTTTTAGAGGGTGTTGTGCAAAGTCACGATTGAAGACAATCACATATTCAAGAGCAATGTTAGAGCATCTATTTTTATTTTATTCCAACATGATATCCTTATGGCTATTCATACATGTATGTCTTACCAGCATATTTTAAATGCAATATTGAACTAAGATTAATTTTGATTGTCTTCATATAAACTGTAATAAATGCAATGCTTTGACTGTGAAATCAACTCATTCTGAGACATTACGTTTTGAAACAAATATTCTTGAAAACACTAAAAGAAGAATTTAAGGGTAGGCGTTTAAAAATAGGTTAGCAGGAAAACCCCAACCCCAAATTGTTTTTGTTTGGACGTATATGTTGTTCTATCTTTAAATTTGAAAGTGACCCCAATTTTCAAGGTTTACAAGCTACACCAAGCACCATTCAGGATAAAAACAATATTTTGATCATTCATGTATGAACTCATTTATCTAAGCCCTTCAATGGTTAGGACAAGGCCACTATAAAAAATATCTATGTTTGCAGTCACCCAACATGTACCCACATTTTTTCTATGTGGGGAGGTAGGTAGGAAGACAAAAAATTTGTTGGAAGCCTGTATATGCAGAGTCTTTTCAGTAACGCCCTAAGTAATCGACCTCTTAAAGGTACTCAACCCGTAAAGAGGGTCCCCATCTCAACAGATTCCAACAACAACAATCCGATCGGAGGGTCCTATATTACTATTTCTTTGGCTTTGGGGGTAAAAAATATTTGATTCGAGTCGAGGAACACATCAAACAAAGCTCAGAGTTATTAGATATTGATTTTTGAAATTTGTTATAAACTCGAGATGCGTACTACTAACTGCCGTAATCTGCTCTGGATGTGTTCTCCAAATCTATTCAAACAGACAAGGATGGATAACTCTAAAATCAAGTGGTAATTTTAACGCAATTTTGACTGAGTTCTGGGCCAGATAGTATTCCCGATAATGAAAAATAATAGATTTCTAAAATCGATATCTAACAAATCTGAGCTTTGATGGGTGACTTCCTCGACTCGAATCAAATATTTTTTACCCCCGAAGCCATTGAAATAGTAATTGAGAGGAGTTTTATCGGGTTGAGTACCTTTAACCACAGCAGAATTATGGGTAACTTTTCAGGATTTAGTCAGAAATATGGCTTGTTGCCATTGATGAATGGCAACAAGCCATATTTCCGACTGAATCCTGAAAATTTACCCATAATTCTGCTGTGGTTAAGAGGTCGATTACTTAGGGCATTACTGTAATTTAGGTTTGAAGTGCTGATGTGAACTTTTATCAGGTGTCACTTTATGTTTTAGCACCGGCACCTTGTTATTACAGCGAACAAAATACAGATAAGTGCATTTATTTGTATACATGCCTGCTTCTTTGCAATATCGTCTGTGAGATTCGAAGAAGTAGTAAAGCCAAATACGCAATTGTTCAGGAGAGACAAAAAACTTAAACCGACTTATTTACGACAATTTAGAATTTTCATTGTTTCCATGTTTTAGGAGGTTTCTTAAGTTGAATATATAAAAATTGATCCCACTTTGCGGTGGATGTGCTTGAGTGTGCATGTATGTATTTGTCATATAGGTCCTGTCAAATCTCATTGGGGTGTGATATAAGGGGAATGCCTTTCGAATTCCATATCCATGACTCCTGGCTCATGGTAATTTGAAAAGAAAATGTTGTATAATGTTTATGTCATTTTCGATCTGGATTTTTCGGCCAATCAGATTTATGAATTTTTGTCACATGTCGAAAAAATCACACTTCTCACACTTCCGATTGGATATTGTAGTCACAATTTAATATACCCTTTGTAATCGAGTCTGCTGATTTCGAATCTGAAATAAAAATGTTCATGCCAAAACATCTTTACGACCTCTTCGAATCTCACTGACGATTTGTACATCATGTAGGTTTACATCAGACAGCAGATCAAATCTTCTTGAGAGGACCAAAACATAATTTGGGCAGGTTCCATTTTGAGGCCAGCAAGTCATGTGACTGCAAACAAACCATATTTTATTATGGTCGAACTGTGAAGATCCAAGTCCGAAAATAGTGTGTGTCTGACATTTGCAGAATGAGGTCCCCAGAGGGTGAATTTAGTGACACTATCATGCACGACAGGCTAGCATCACCAAATTCACCCTCTGGGAACTTCATTCTGCTTAGGCCTCAAATGCAATGGGAGACCGAGGATCTGATTGAAGTTGCTATGTTGAGGTTGGTGATGTTCACTCATTAGTCACTTTGATTATGCATTTTATCTTGTGCAAATTAGGGGATACAGAAACTGAACAGAAGGGGGAAAAATAATTAAACACGATGTTAGTTTGAGGCTATAGATTTTAAATTTTCTGACATGCAAAGCATAATAAGGTCCCCATGCAGAGGGTGGTGAATTTGGTGCTGTTAGCCTGCTGTGTGGGGTAGCATCACTAAATTCACCTTCTGGGGACCTCATGCTGCATATGACAGACACACTATTTGCAGGCTTGGTGAAGATAAACCTAAAGCAACAATTTATGTCTGCACTTGATATAATTTTACAAGGCAATCTCACAGTTAGATACAGTAATGCCATAATTAGTCGACTCCATAACCACAGCAGAATTATGGGTAATTTTTCAGGATTTAGTCGGAAATATGGCTTGTTGCCATTCATCGGAAAGCTCTCCCTTGCCATTCATCGGAAAGCTCTCCCCGAGAGCTTTCCGATGAATGGCAACAAGCCATATTTCCGACTAAATCCTGAAAAATTACCCATAATTCTGCTGTGGTTATGGAGTCGATTAATTAGGGCATTAGATATGTCCTCCCACATCTTCACCCGGAATTTCAGAAACTGACAATAGTTTTTTCATGTCTGAACTTTCAGACGGTTGCCGTTTCTTGAACATGACATACCCTAAGGTACAGACAAGGATCAATGCACCCAGACAAATAAGAGCATATTGGACAATCTGCGTTATCAAGATTGGGGTTTTCAATTCATTCTTGAAGTCGTTGGCAGACTTGTCGTCAATCATCGCAGTTTCATTTAGCCACAGTATTGGGAAGACTACAGGTGTTATCTTCTCAGTTTGTGCAATATGACTGACGTTCTTCAGATATATGTTCAACTGTATTCTTTTCGCCGCATACATCACAATCCCTGTCATCGGTTCGATGTCAAGCACCGTATCATGCCACGGTTCGTAAGGCGGCAGAAGACCTGTTATAGCATCGATCACAGAAGCGGCACCATTTAAGAAATGTGGTTGCGACAGAATAATAGGCATTCCCAATTTGCAGGCAGAGACATCCAACAAACCATCTGGTAAGCAGTCTCCCAGAGGGGTGCAGAAACCAGCATTGTCTGGATTGCCTGGCCAAGCCTGAAAGAGGTTAGGGGGTGGGAGATAATGCCACGTCTCAATACCTTTGATCGTTGTAGTCGAATTGTAAGTAAGGTAAATGGATCTGCATAGGTCGGTTGAGTAGAGGTATACCGTGTTTGACTTGTCCAGAAATGGAGGAAATGTCGTGCCATCTGTACCATTGAGCATATTCGCATAATTTGTTGACCAATAAGGTAAAGACGATTTTCCATTCCACCTGTAAATTATAAAGAGAAATTTACAAAAGAAATCCAACACTCAAGGTACATTGTACATACAAATGGTGAGCATTGGTTTAAACAGAGTTTATTCGACACTGAAAACAATTAGCATTTAGACAAAACATTAAACATTATGTTTGGAAGAATACAGGAGCAGGAGAAGTCCGCCCCGCATGAAGTCCGCCCCACACGAAGTCCGCCCCATACGAAGATGGCCACATGCAAAGATGGCCCCAGAGAAGTCGGCCCCATATATAAATTATTCTTTATTTATTTTATGATATGATATATGATGAAACTGATAATAATAATCACAAAATAACATAACAAATGAAATTAGATGATTTTTGGACCAATTTAAGTTGAATATCCAAATTATGGTCAAATGTTTGGACTCGTATGGCCATCAGTTGGGAAAAAATCATATCAATGTCTGATGTAGATGTCTGATGAGGTGCTCTGTTGGTGGTTGTTGACTGGCTGGTTGCTCAAAGGAACATAAGCAGGTTGAAGGAGGGCATGGCATGTGTTGAGATTGTAGCATTCTGTACAAAGTTTCCAAGGATGGTCTTGGATTGTCATCATGGCGTGTTGGAGAGACAGGTCGTATTTGACGGCATGGATACAGTATGGATGGCAATCCTTTCATCAGGATCTAGGTGTATTTCTTTGTTTTGTTATAACTAAGAAAACATTGCTGACTTCACAATTAGACTACATAAATGCTACACTATCTCAATCCAATTAAGTTGCTGACTTCACAATGAATTAGCCAAATTAAACATTAAGCTGATTTAATCGCTTCTAACTAATGGGGTCGGGTCGTCTTCATATGGGGCCGACTTCTCCAGATACCGTTTTGAAAATGGCAATCGCCTATGCCCAAATATTCTTATATTCCAAAAAATTATTTCTAAATTCTATCTTTTTATTGATCATTTTTATGAAGATTACATAGTTTTATGTCAAATTATGAGTTTCTATTTGTGTTTAGTTTATAAATATAGACACTTAAATAGAACAGTAACGAAAACAAAGTTTCATACAGCTACTGGCAGTAATGAGATACATGCATACATGTACTTATATAAAATAATGCAACGCGAAATCGCTGGCATACAAAGGTCAAGGTAACTTCCTAACTTCCTGTTCCAATTCCTGTTAAAAATATAGAGTTTTCTCCATTCTATTGTATTCTATTTCCACTCTGCCCAGTCATTTCGTGCTCTGCTTACATAATCCTACTATAAGTTGTGTTATTAAATCTTTTGTCAAAAAACATCAAAATACTTTCCCTCCCTGACCGCAAAACTTCAAACATTTATCTCTGACATTGCTTATAAAATATACAAAACCAAATTCAACCATGATACATTATCCCTCAAATACAGTACTTTCTGCATGAACTTGAGAGATCCCGGTTAGGGAAAGATATATAGCACTGAAGAGAGATATCGTCATCCGCTTTGATTTGGAATGGTCTGTAAGGCCAAACAAAATAAGATGCTATGTTTACGCACATCAACCGACCCTAAAAATAACCCGCCGACCCTAAACTTTTTATTGATATTTTGAGAAAAAGTCAAAATGGGCATGAATTTGGCAATTTTAATTTCATGAGAGTGGATCTCATGCCTGATTTACCTGTATGCCTTTATTGGGACTTATAGAACATACTCTTGGGTTTCAAATAAACATGCATGCACATTTATTATTTTCTTGAGAAATTTCCCCCCTGCACAGTGCTTATTTGGGTTTGCAAGTTTATTAATTTTGAGGCTATGAAAATTTAAATCAGCACAAACTCAAGATTTCTATATGATTCTGATACCAAATTGATGAGCTTATAACTTTATGCATGTACATATTCAAGTATACATGAATGGCATACATGTGAACATTTAAATATTGACTTCTCTGGTGTCAACTTCACATGTGCATTATTGTGCCATCTTCGTAGGGGGGCCATCTTCACATAGGTCGACTACTCCAGATACCCTTTTAAACCTTTGCTTGGGTAAGAACATGGGGACTTTAATAATGTATATTTAACTCCAAATTTATATACATGCTTTATTATGATGCGCGGCACAGAATATTGGTTGTATATTACTATTATAATAATTATTATATCTTTATTTCAGACTCTGTTGGTCCATATATAAGTATGTTATGCATGTATATATCAGTAATCATTAATCAATCATATATTGAATATACAATAATTCGTTCCAACAATGAAATATTTTGGAAAAGTATTTTAAATCTGAATTGAAAAACATAAAAATGATTGAATATGCATAATTTAGCATCAATGGGTGTACATTTGAATCCATATTCTTGTGAGTTCCTAACTGGTAGACCACGAGATGCTACTGAGAATCAGAACAATGATTCAGATTCTCATTTTAATTGTAGTAAAAAGTCTTGATTCCCTGTAGAAATGCCAAGATAAGATAAGTTTAATTGGCAAAACATCCTTAGAAGGACAGTATGCAAACATAATAACATATAATTGTACATTTTATATTGAACAATATAATAAATGATATTAATAGATGGTAATATATAACCTCAGTAAAGCTGAATGTGCATAGGATCGTCTCGTCTCTATTTACTCATTGATTTATGATACGATGCTCATCGCGTGCGGAAAATAATCTTCGGATTATATGACAAATTGAAGTGCATGTATTTGAAATATCGTTGGATAGGATTTTGACAAGCTGTTCGGTTTGGGTCATGTTTTCAAAGTCTGGGAACTGTGCCATCATAATATTTATGAGCTCGAGCCGTGGTGTGTGGTAAGCACTACATTCTAAAAGAAAGTGGTTTTCGTCTTCATTAGCATCATCGGAACAAAATATACACAGTCTTATTTCTGACTAAATCCTGAAAAGTTACCCATAATTCTGCTGTGGTTAAGGAGTCGATTATTTAGGGCATTACTGTAAGTGTACTAGTAAGTGAATTCTCACCTGTTTATGTTTGTAAACTGAGAGTAGTCACCATTGTCTCCAGTATAGATCGTATAGAGTCCATCATCTGTACCATTTGCGCCAACAAACAACCCCAATTTGTCAGGCACTTCAAAGCTGATGTTGTGCTTCTTCACAAAATTTGAGATAATGTCAATGATTGGATCTTCATAACCCCAAAGCATATCTCCCACTGACACATTTATGAAGAGTTCCTCTTTCTCAAAAATAAAAAGTAGTTCCAAAATTTCTAGCATCCAGGAATATTCTTTCATCAATACGTCTGCAAGCGACACCATCAGGATATTGGCCGTTGTAAAGTTAGTGCTCTCTGGCCCAACTGACATTTCAGGATCAAAAACATACGTCTTGGTTTCGCGGTAACTGACTGTCCCATTGTCATTAAAAGTGATATTCTCTTTCTGGTCAAACTCTTTGTATGTGAAAGGACCCATTTCGTTGAAATTGGGTTTCATCCCTTTATCGATTACATCCTCAGGATTTGTCAAATTAAGAACAAATATCTGATAATAAACTGGTACAGGGGGCACAACCCAATCAGTGTATGTGGTTGTTCCAGGTTTAATAACTGTTTGTTTTGTTATCTGGTTATGGATGATCTCTTTGAACCCCCAGATGAGTACACCTCCTGCGACAACAAATATCAGTCCAGTGATGGCACAGCAAGGCACCATACATTTTTTTGTCGGTCTTGCCATTTCTATATTTCAGAAAATATTGTTATTACACTGTCACTACAGAACAGGAAATTAGACTGGTGCCCCCTGGCAAGCAAAATTTTAAAGATTGGATGTGAATTGTAGATAATCAAGTGTCATTGACAATAGGTTGAATATGCAGCAAGTCAGTTTCTGAGATACAGATAATGATGAACTATGTCCATATAATTTCACTGTTGCACATATGATATCCAAGGACCCAGAAAGTCTTCCTTTTGCTTTTGCCGTTTTTTGAGTGTGACTGTGACTCACTGACTGATCATCTGATGGACCGTACCACGAATTATTAAAACGTAGTTTCTTTGCACATTAATATGAGAGCACCCTTGTCCTTTGTTTTATGTCAAACTGAATCTCGGTATCAATATGACTGCCACGTGCGTAATGGCGACGGATAAAGACCACAATCAATCAATTAAGGTCAGTTCAAACATTGTGAACTTTGTACACAGCAACAGTGTCCACAGCGTACACCGGAAATTGAAGAAAGTTGACCGAGACAATCGACGCTCAGCATAAATTTAATCTATATAGAGTAACCCCTCTTGTGTTGTAGCCTGTAGGCAAACACCATTGTCTCCAGCTGGTTGAAGCCCCCACCCCACCCCCCCCCCCCATGGAATACGGAATACCACTTAACACCAGGGGCGCCGGAAGAGGGGGGCAGAGGGGGCAGCTGACCCCCCTGCCCTTGACCAAGGGGGGCCAGCGGGGGCAGGACTTGCCCTTTTTCTGGAGACAGAAAATGCTTTTTGTGTGTTTAATCTCGTGTTTTTATAGCAAAATGTGACTTTTTTGGTCTAAATACCACCAATTTCACAAGGAATATAAATTTTTTGTCAATTTTATCACAAAACGGCCATAAAAACCGACAAATACCATTAAAATAGGGACTTTTGCCACAATGAATTTATGGTTATTTTCCCGAGTTTGCGGATAAAATGCCCTATTTTGCGGAAAAGTGCCCTTTTTGTAGGCTCTGCCCCCCCTGCCCTTGGATGCTTCCGGCGCCCCTGCTTAACACAGAGGGTGGAATACGTAATACCAGTTAACAGCCATATGGAATACATAAAAATATATGAAAACTTCATTTTTTGGAAGGTCGGCGTACGAATACCGGTATATTTGGAATACCGCATACCTCCTAACAGAGTGATCGGAATACGGCGTACCTCATAACAGGGCATGGAATACGGCGTACGAAAAGGGGGGGTGGGGGCCTCCTGGTTGTGCACACAATACTAGTTTTTAAAACTCAAGTTCTTCAAGTCCGTACATTTTGCAGAGTTTTCTTCACTTCTTTAACCCTTTCATGACTGGAGCTTCCTGAAATTTTGCGAAATCCCTGTGCCAATGCATTCTCTTATATTTATGCGAGTCTCCAATAGGGAGCCTCCCATAAATAAGAGAATACATCTGCCCAACAAAATTACCTTGCCGTTGTAACTCAGTGCATTCTCTTATATAATGCGAGGCTCCCGATGGGAGACTCGCATATATAAGAGAATGTGTTGGCACGGGATCTTACATGCTGCACCAGCTCAACTCCCGTCGTGAAATATTAACATCATACATTTAATGCATTATATTGTTTCGATGTTGACATGATGATTTATCAACCCGGGGAAGTTAATATTAATATTAACTTCCAAGGGTTGATAAATCCTCATGTCAACCTCGAAACAATGCATTATATAGTGTTTTATTATATCATTTATGATCTACCAATGTTATCTTCTTAGAACATCTTCCGATAAAATGCAACTCCCTGCAGAAGGCTTATGTAGGAATATTATCGCATTTGTGCGCACAGGCGGATGAGGATGTCGTTAAAAGCAAATATTGGTGAATTTAAAATAAGGATTGTGTATATTACAAGTAAAATCATCATGAGTAAAGTTTTAAAATCTGTTCTGTCATCCTCAGCTAGCCTGTTTTGAGCATCTCCTTCTGAAAGTCTTCCAGGGAGGTGCATGCCACTGCCTCTTCAGATAGGGCGTTCCACATCCGTGTGGCAGACGGAAAGAAGGAGTATTTGTATGCATCTACTCTCACATGATGTTGTGTGTAGCGCTGGTTGTGGCCTCGTGATCTGTCGTTTGTCTTGCTCTTCACGAGTGGAGTAGCTTGATTGGTGACGACCAGTCCTTTGATACACTTGAAGAACATAGACAAGGTGGCATCTTTTCGTCTTTCTTCAAGTGATTTCCATCCAAGGTTTTTCACCATCGTTTTTTGGGCTGCTCCTCCAGTGGTAGTTGTTCTGGACCATTCTGGCTGCTCTCAGTTGAACTTTCTCCAGTTTCTCGATGTTTTCCGCTGAGTGTGGGTTCCATACAGTCGATGAGTACTCTACTATTGGACGCACCATGGCATTGTAACACTGCTCCTTGATGTTGGGGCTGCAGTTGCAACGGTTAGATTTCTTCCAATGAATTAAGGCTGTTGTAGAATTTGCCTTTTTACAGATCTTAGAAACATGGTCGTTCCAACTAACATCATCCTTGATGTTGACACCGAGATACCTTGCAGAGTTCACACATCGTAGTGGTTTCCCATGAATGGTGTACTGGGTTTCCAAGACATTTCGTTTCCTTTTGTTTGTTATACGTATGATCTCGCATTTGTCCGCATTTAATTCCATTTGCCACTTCTTTCCCCAAAGTTGAAGGTTGTCAAGGTCTTCCTGGAGCAGTTTAGCGTCTTTTTTTGATGTTACTGTCCTGTACAGCAAGCAGTCATCTGCGAACAAAGCGGGGTGTAGCTGTCACACATTTGGGAAGATCGTTGATGTAAATAAGGAACAGTAATGGTCCCATAACGGTTCCTTGCAGTACTCGTTATCAAGCCCCATTAGGCCTGAAACACCTTATTGACCCGTGCATATACATGTATGTAAATGGATCCATAAAATGCACAACAATGATGATACTTTATCATTGGAAAAACCCAGGAATTTACTATTTCTATTAATAAGTCATAATGTCGAGTCACTTAAATTGTTATTAACCCTTCTTTAGGCCTACTATTACATCACAATCCAGTAGATTTCGTGAGTTATCAACTTATTGTCCATAAGAGGGCACCATTCGGAGAACATTCAGTTTCGTCGCAGTAAATTGATATTAGAGACCTTTCGCAAAACTCACGTTTACGATTACGGATACGGATAGGGTACTACGTCACCAACATGTGTGTACTTTCTAATCGTTGTCGTATTTTACTATCCGCAATAACGGTTACGATTTCATGGTTTCTAATAAGCTCAAATAACACCTGAAATTTATTTTCTGCAATATATCACTTTACTCCGTTCGAGACTGTATATCATGTAATCCATCCAGTTGTATTGAGCTACAACCTCGGTGTGCTGTTTAGATTGACAATCACTGTACTCGTCGTCGTGAATCTCGAGCTTCCCGCGAAATAAGATCGCTATTCACAACGGATAGTAATCGCTGGCTGCGACACAACACTTTGCAGTAATATATAGAAGTACACTATGAAACCAGTCGCCAAAAATACACGACTGACATGGATTTGGTGGTACCATCGATCTATACGTCGATGGTGGTACTAAAAGAATATTTGACACACCCACCAACATTTGTTACGATTTGATAGGACAAATCAGAAGTGATGCACATCAGCGAGCACAGCAAACTTATGTCTGATTTCCTAAACCCAAAGAGGTGATAGGCCTGGATAGGATATGATATTTGATTCCCAATACACATACACAGAGACGTAGCGACAGGGGGGGGGGGGGTTGGGGTGTCTCACCCTCCAACTTTGGTCAAAATTTTCAACAGTTGGAAATTTCATACCTGACACAACATTAGTTGGAAATTTTACATCAACAATAGGTTGATAATGTTCTTGTAGTTTGATTTTCAAACAACTTATTGTGGGGAATTTATTGTTTTTGGACCAATATTTGCATATTTTCCTTCTTTTGATAAAAATTTTGCACTGAAATGGCCATCAGTTAGAAATTTTCCAACCTTAGGGGTGTCAGGTTGGAAATTTCCAACACTTGGAAAGCTTGTGTCTTGGTCCCTCCCCGTGGCCAGTCAAAAACTTCTAGTTAATTTAAGAAAATAATATTGTCCTACATTTGGTCAAAATTGTCACTGGAATTGTCATCAGTTGGAAATTTCCAACTCTATGAATGCTTGAGGCTAGTCTAGATGCCAGGATTTTGCGATTTTCTTGTTCACGTTTAAAAAAAACTTTCGCCCGGTGTGTCCTCGTCCCTCCCCGTGGCCAATAAAAAACTGCTAATGAATTTAAGAAAACAATATTTTACTACATTTGGTTAAAATCGTTGACTGAAAATTTCCAAACTAAGGGAGAGTATGAGGTTTGAAATTTCCAACACTAGGAAGGTTTGAGGTCAGTCTAGATGCTAGGATTTTGCGATTTTCTTGTTTAGTTTTCACAATTTTCTCACACCGGGCCGAACAACCATGATCGGCCCGGTGGGTCCTGGTCTATTGCCCGTAGTCGTGTGCACACCCCAACGGAAACCCTCTAGCCACGTCCTTGCACATACATATTACATAATAATGATGACAATTATGGATAATTCTGTCGTAAATTGTGGGGGATGGCATAATCTGGCTAGACTGTCTTTCTGCAGAAATCGCGTTGAAATGAAATTGCGGACTGAAAGGGTCTTGAAGTGGTGGCGTCGTGGTTGATGTGAGGTCCAAATTTAGGAACCGCTCTTCCCCCATCAGCATAACGCCTATCAGGTCATCCATATGATAACAATGAACTGAATTTCCACCACATATGACCTGGCATTTATACCTGTATTGCCATAATATATCACGAGAATCCCGGGTCGTACGTTGTGACTGGTCGAATTATTGACAATATAAACAGGTCATGATTATCGCATTGTTGCAAATGAGACGATAAGTGAAGTATCAAGGGACTGTATACCAAACACACGCTTTGAGTTGTAAAAGTGGTACGAAATAATGATGGTACGTGTTCGTCAAAACTCTTACGCGTAGTCGTTTTGCGAAAGGACTTTTTGGCCATACGGATAGACTTACGACTACGAATAGCTATCCATATTCGTAACCGTAAACGTGAGGATGCGAAAGGTCTCTATTAGCACAATACGAATTTCAAGCTCGTGAACTTCTAAATAAAATAGAGTGATTCCCCTTGCACCGTATATTGTGAAGACTGGGGCACAGGGGCGTGTCGTTAAAACGAGTAAAAAATAATTAATACTTCAGACGCTATATAATTTTTTTATTATATACCATACGCATGATATATATACAAGGATGCGTTTTTTAAAGTGGCGCGCTCATTTTTTTTTATTTATATTTTTTCTTATATATACCAGTACTTTATTTATATTTTACGCTCAGGACTGTGGTAATGTGAACTGAGGTGTCCGTTTATCAGCTGAATGTGCGCGGTACCGGTACCCAAAATCAATAGTTCGGATCATATATATCACAATCAACAGAAACATGCAACCTAAGGTTGGTCAATTCAGGTTTTTTTCAAATGAACATTGTGATTTCAGGACTTTAAGATGTCGTGATTTCAGGTACGATACCATATGTGTGGCCCCTTGGGCTTTCGTAAATAATTTAGTTGAGAGAATATATCAATTTTCAAAAGTGCATGGCTTAGGCCCTGTGTTGAATTCTAGTTCACGGGCTACAGTGAAAACACATACCGTATATAAAGAGCGCACACACCTGCTGCAACATATCCTCGTGTAAATACGTTCATATTGGACTTTTAATTTTTTATTTATTTAAATTAAATTTGTTTAAATTAAAATTTTTAAAACTATATATATAGGGTCAAGCTTCGTCCCTGTTGGGCCTTCGAATTCCAACTACAGCACCCCCCCCCCCCCCCCCCCGCCCCGGACGAGTGGAACCAGGCAACTTAAGACTAAAATATATTCAGCTTGTTATGTTAAAGCAGCGTATTGAAATATTTACGGGTGTTAGGTTCGAATTGCCCCCCCCCCCACCCGACAGCTGGAAGTAGCCTAGCTATAGTTGTATGAACGTATCAGCTGGCACATTCCAACTAAAGGGGAGCAAGAGCAAATGTGAAGTTCCCGTGCACGCATAGCTGGGAATTTCTATCTGCAATGAGAGGCAGTCTATGTTAAATAAATATATAAATAGTGGGTCTGATTAAAGATACACAATCCGATTCGATTGTCTCCATATCACCGTATTCCAACAACAACAACAAAATTTCTTGAAATGCCTCTTCAGTTATTAGAATCGATTAATTGCCCCAAAAAAATGCCATAACATAGCACTGTCAACTATAGTATAAAATTGCCCAAAAAGTGTTATATATCAACATTTTGTTCAAAGCAATTTGGTATCGAGAGTATGTCGGTCGGCATTCGTCGAATATTTTTCAGGCCGCCAAATATTCCAGGTGGTGAAAAATAGCAGATTTAAAATATCGATATCTGATCATATCTGATCACTCTGAGCTTTGATGGGCGAGTTCCTAGACTCGAATACAATATTTTTACCCCCGAAGCCAAATAAATAGTAATTTAGGAGCGTTGCATCTTTAAACATATATATATTCTATTTGCGGTTCCGATACTGTATGCTATACGCCGAAAGCAGATGTGATATGTCCCGTCTGTATGCGTCTACA
Organism: Siphonodentalium dalli; assembly: GCA_032622095.1. Lineage (NCBI taxonomy): Eukaryota > Metazoa > Mollusca > Scaphopoda > Gadilida > Siphonodentaliidae > Siphonodentalium > Siphonodentalium dalli. Next base: position 160,251,742 of record CP136069.1, on the reverse strand, counting down.
CCACCACAGTTCACCAACATCAGTCCCGTACCTATAATCACCGTAATTGGAATTTCTGAGAATATTGATATTTTCTAAAGAATTAAAAACAGTTCAAGCGTCGCCCGCGCCAGCAAAAAGGGCAATTTATCATTTCTGACTCCGGCAAACACAGACCGCTCAGTAATTATGAACACTTTTTAACAATAGAAAATTTCATCTACAACCTGGGCGATTCTGCGGTCCTTGTTTATGGGGGTAATGTCTCTCCATTTACATTATTTTCCTAACAGTATTTTTAAAACTGATAAAATCGCAGATGTTTTCAATGTTCCAAAATGCATTGTTTCGCCCGACTAATGATAAGACCATGAGAACAGTTAGACATTCATGGGTCTACTGAGCACATTGCTTCGATTTTTCTTGCTTGATTTTCTAATTAGTAGTGTTCTTTTGTAGTTTAACTTTGAGGCATTGTATAGTGTTGATTTAATTTGTTTATCACTTTCATGTCTTAATGCTGATCGGCGACAGAACGCCAGTGTCGCAAAAACAAAACGCGCACCTGTCCTTGCAAATTGATCAGCGTTATCAGGCATCTATGCACATTGGCTTGTAACGGGCGTTCCACTCCCGATGTTCAGCCCTATTTATATACACAGAACCACACATCGTACATGTGTGCGAATGTGTGAACGTTATATTACACGAGTTTACATGTTGTTGCGCGATGTTAAAAACCTGAGTCCGAGTTGCGGCGTACAAATGAGTGCGGTGAAGTTAACCTTTTCCACACACCAGACGTCGTCTTTGCATGCGGTTCTGTATTTATTACACACCAGCAGTCAATAATCTTTAGCGTTAAATTGTTTGTTTGGTTTCCATTCTAGTTAGTCATCAACTCAACACAATATGATACTGAATCATTATAGTAGTTATAATAAGTTATAATAAGCCCCTGCCTATACGTACATATACAAGTATCGCGTCCCGATAAGCGAGACCACTGAGTCGCTGCCATATTGGATCAGCATATTGGCCATTCCGCAGTTTAAGCGCTATTGGCAAAAGTTCTGGAGTAGCATTCCATATATGGAGCTTTTAATATTCATGATTTCCATGGATCCAATATGGCAGCGACTCACAAGAACGTAGTTTTGTGGTGCAATTCTAGATATTCTTAATTGTACCACAAACAAATTTTGTACAATCAGTGCAATGCTGCCAGTGCGTTAAGCTTTCAGAACGCTCATAATTCAAAACACAGGTGAATTGGTTAAAGGTACTCAACCCGTAAAGAGGGTCCCCATCTCAACAGATTCCAACAACAACAATCCGATCAGAGGGTCCTATATTACTATTGCTTTGGCTTTGGGGGTAAAAAATATTTGATTCGAGTCGAGGAACCCATCAAACAAAGCTCAGAGTTATTAGATATTGATTTTTGAAATTTGTTATTATTCTCGAGATGAGTACTTATAACTGCCGTAATCTGCTCTGGATGTGTACTCAAAATCTATTCAAACAGACAAGGATGGATAACTCTAAAAGCAAGTGGTAATTTTAAAGGTACTCAACCCGTAAAGAGGGTCCCCATCTCAACAGATTCCAACAACAACAATCCGATTAGAGGGTCCTATATTACTATTTCTTTGGCTTTGGGGGTAAAAAATATTTGATTCGAGTCGAGGAACCCATCAAACAAAGCTCAGAGTTATTAGATATTGATTTTTCAAATTTGTTATGTTCTCGAGATGAGTACTGATAACTGCCGTAATCTGCTCTGGATGTGTACTCCAAATCTATTCAAACAGACAAGGATGAATAACTCTAAAATCAAGTGGTAATTTTAACGCAATTTTTACTGAGTTCTGGGCCAGATAGTATTCCCGATAATGAAAAATAATAGATTTCTAAAATCGATATCTAACAAATCTGAGCTTTGATGGGTGACTTCCTCGACTCGAATCAAATATTTTTGACCCCCGAAGCCATTGAAATAGTAATTGAGAGGAGTTTTATCGGGTTGAGTACCTTTAACGCAATTTTGACTGAGTTCTGGGCCAGATAGTATTCCCGATAATGAAAAATAATAGATTTCTAAAATCGATATCTAACAAATCTGAGCTTTGATGGGTGACTTCCTCGACTCGAATCAAATATTTTTGACCCCCGAAGCCATTGAAATAGTAATTGGGAGGAGTTTTATCGGGTTGAGTACCTTTAATATCATGCAAGCTATCTAGACGGAAGAGAGGTGGAATGGCTACCTGCTAATACTATTTTTTTTATTTAAGATAGAAAAAAAAAGTCTCATCTGCAAAACTTTTTCCAAAGGGTCAACGAAAATGAGTCGCCGTTCAATAGTGACGTCATGTTTGATGTTAGAGTTCTAAGAGAACTGTTTGTTGGAATACCACGCAGAGATAAAAACTGGGCTATTACATATAGCAGGTAATTGCACGTCTGTCACTACAGTTTCGACGAAAATATAGGCGAATTATTAAAAAATACACTGCGCATCGGCGTGTATATGTCGAATTTGACTACAGAAACTGATTGTAGGACTCGGCTTCGCGTCGTCTCATTCCGCGTCGCGTCTTACTATATATATATATACTTATATCTTGAGGGGTGTTTAGACTTTTATAAATTATTCTTCAGAAATTTAGTCAACTATAATAGATAAGATTAGCTGTTATTAATTAAATCTTGAAAATTTCTTCTCATAGATGGTATAATTTTGACGAAATTGTTCAAACCTCTCGATCGAAGAGGCGGCTTGGCTCTTATATGAAAATGAAATGATATTGTAAAATAGATGTAATATGAAGAGACTACACTGTTTCCCATAGGCGATACCTGTCCCTCCGCCTGTATAAACACGTCCGCTAATATGTTCTGTCTGTTCAAATCACCTTACCTGACCCCGGTTCACGCTATTTTAATTTCTCACAATCATATCGAGTGATATCCAAATAATCTAGAGATATGTCGACAATAAGTGATAGGCATGGTGTGGTTATACCCACTCGGCATGGGTAAATGTGTCTCAATTGTACTTGATGGAGCAATACAAGAAGAATGAGATGACTCCATCAGGTGTCAGTCATGCATGGGTGTGGTCAGGGATGCTGAAGAGTGGGGTTGCAACTGCCCATGTTGCCCTCCACCATGGAGAGCACAATGTGCCCTTTCATTCTTCATAAAATGGTATAATAAATACTTATTGTTGTAACCCTTCCATGGTTGGAGCTTCCTGAAGACTCTTAAGACTGTGGTCTAATTCCAGGTGATTGCTCTTTGCTTGAGTGGACCACACTGCATATCAACAAGTGTTTTCAGTGGGCTGGAATATTTGTTTATTCGCAAAGCCAGCATTTATGACATTATATTATGCAATTACAATTTTAACTCAACCGTATAATTGAAGCCTCCTCTCATAGAGCCAAGACAATAAGCTATGTTGGTGATTGTACTGTTGGGTGAAATTATTAATTATTCTATAGTTGGTACATAAAGGGACAAAAAAAAAAAGAAGAATATTTTCAACCACTCAAATGTATTAAAATCCGTTGTTTGTGTTGTCTTTTAATAAATGCTCACATAATATATACACAATGAAGATGATGATATGTGAAATTCAAGATTTTTCACCAGATAGATTCAGACAAATTCTGTGTTGAAAAATCTCTTGCAATTTTTGGCTGGATTTATGCAAATCATGCGTCTGCCCCTTAACCAAACAAAATCCCCAACTCAGGTAAATTTTATGTGTGTCCACCCTCATTCAGCCAGTCAAATTTAAAGATGCATTATCCTTTCTTTGGCTTGGGTGTAAAAAGTGTTTGATTCGAGTCGAGAAACCCACCCATCAAAGCTCAGATATCAATTTTTGAAGTTTGTTATTCGCGAGATGTGCATTAATTTGTGGCCCAGAAACATGCATGTGGTCAAACGGACTCTCGGACCAAATTGTGGATGAAGATGGATAACTCTAAAATCAAATGGTAATATGGCCAAATTTTGTGATACTTAAGTGATAATACGGGCATATTTTATTGAACAAAATGTTGATAAATAACACATTTTGGGAAATTTGATACCATAGTTGACAGTGGTTGGAATTATTTTGTGCAATAAATCGTTTCTGATAACTAAAGCATATTTTTGAAGAAATGTTGTTGTTGTATCTTGATGATATGGGGACCATCTAATCGGATTGAGTACCTTTAACCCCCAGTACAAAACCAATATTTTAGGAGGATTTTTCAAGCCTCCTAAATAATTGGGTGCTTTTATATCATGTGGGTTTTAGTACTTTAGACTATCAATTTAGACTGTGAAGATGTTCTGTTGATTATAAAACCGATTTAAAAGTATCTGTGTTCAGAATAAAATATATATGACTAAAATTAAGAAAATATTCAACTCTAGTTTCCAACTCTGGTTTACAAAAAAAAAAAGTTTTGAATTTAAAATATCAGAACAATTTCAACCTATTTTCCAACCTGAAAATCGCAACTGCAAACATAAATTCAAGCCTGGATATACTGTGTCTGTCATTTGCAGAATGAGGTCCCCAGAGGGTGGGCTAGCATCACCAATTTCACCCTCTGTGAACCTCATACTGATTAGGCCTCAACTGCTGTGGGAGACCAAGGATCAGACTGAAGTTCCCCAATTGAAGTTGGTGCTGTTCACCCAATAGTCACCTCGATTATGAATTTTATCTTCTGGAAAGTAGAGGATATATAACTAACAATATTGTTAATTTGAGACATAAGATACTTCCCAGAAGATGAGGCCTAAGCAGAAGTGAATTTGGTGATGCTAGCCTGATTTGTGGGATAGCATCACTAAATAACCCATCTGGGGACCTCATACTACAAATGACAGACACACTATTTCCAGGCTTGTACAGTAATTAATGCTCCAAATAATCTACTCCTTAACCACAGCAGAATTGTGGGTAATTTTTCAGGATTTAGTCTCCAAGCTTTCCAATGAATGGCAACAAGCCATATTTCCGACTAAATCCTGAAAAATTACCCATAATTCTGCTGTAGTTAAGGAGTCAATTATTTAGGGCATTACTGTAACATAATTCAAAAACATAGATTGTCACAAAATCCACAGATTGGAATAGGATAGTTTTCAGGTGTACAGTTTATTACTTGAAATGTGTTAAAATTAGTTTTTTTGTTCAAACAATTTAATTTACGACCACTAATTCTTCCCACCTATGGTCTGAGACTATAAAGCTAATTTGAAAAGAAATAAACTTGCCATGAAGTATTTTGCAAGTACTATACATTTCAGCTCTATGCTGGCCAGGTGCAAAAGGTTACATTTGTCTGGGGAATTCAAGAGTAATGATCAGTAATAAGATTTGGAAGAGGTGGCTGTCATTTGCAGAATGAGGTTCCCAGAGGGTGAATTTAGTGATGCTACCCCGCATAGCGGGCTAGCATCACCAAATTCACCCTCTGGGAACCTCATTCTGCTGAGGTGTAAGCAAAATGAGGTCCCCAGAGGGTGAATTTGGTGATGTAGCCTGCTATGCGGGGTAGCATCACTAAATTCACCCTCTGGGGGACCTCATTCTGCAAATGACAGGCACACTATTTCAAGGCTTGGGTGTAAACACATTAAAATGTCATCAGTTTTTATATTCTAAGTACTGCTGTCCCTAGAATGCTAGATGCAAAGAATTGGAATATCTTCATCATTGTAGTTGGGGACACAAACCATCATAAAACAGAAACTTTTTTTCAGTTTGATAATCAACGGAATATCAATGTTCAATCTTCAGTCAAAAGTCTGTTAACATGCACTAACAGCCCACATATATACGAACACTGCCCCCCTCCTTCGGTCCATTTAATTACTTGCAGTTTTATTCCTCACCAAATTTACCTGGGGATCTCATTCTGCTTAGACCTCATCTTCTGGGAATTATCTATAGTCTCCAATTAACATTGTTTTTAGTTACTTTTTCCCTTCTTGCTTATCATATTTATTTGTGTTGATTCTATAAAATTTAATAATGATATCTATTCATTATGTTGTGCATAACAATGTTATATTCTTTGTAAAATCTTCAATATCTGGAGGAAATAAAGATATAATAATAATAATAGCAGTTGAGGCATACGCAGAATGAGGTTCCCAGAGGGTGAATTTGGTGATGCTAGCCAACTTGCAGGATAGCATCACTAAATTCACCATCTGGGGACCTCATTTTGCTTAGGCCTCATCTTCTGGGAAGTATCTATAGTCACCAATAACATTGTTTTTAGTTACTTTTTCCCTTCCGGGAAGTTTCGATATGCCCCTAATTTGCAGAGGATAAAATGCATAATCGAGGTGATTAATGGGTGAGGATCACCAACTTCAACTGGGGAACTTCAATCTGATCCTAGGTCACCCATAGCAGTTGAGGCCTAAGCAGAATGAGGTTCCCAAAGAATGAATTTAGTGATGCTAGCGTGCTCTGCCGGATAGCGCCACTAAATTCACCCTCTGGGGACCTCATTCTACAAATGACAGACACACTATTGCAGGCATGGTGGCCCCATATGCAGCTTTACCTTTCATTTTAACAGTAGTATTAACCCTTTCATGATGGGAGCTGTGCTGGTGCAGCATGTACCAGTGAATTCTCTTATATATGCGAGTCTCCCATAGGGAACCTCGCATTTATACAGTAATACTCTGTAGGAGATTGAATATTAAATAAATCCACCAAAATGCAATGAAACAATTGAAATAACTTCAAATAAGTGAGAAAGTGACCCTACTAAGTTAAATAAGACGATATACGGGTTTCACAACTATTGCATGAAACAAAATGACTTTGTACTGATATTATTCTACCGGTACGTATATATACAGTAATGCTCTAATTAATCGACTCCTTAACGACAGCAGAATTATGGGTAACTTTTCAGGATTTAGTCGGAAATATGGCTTTTTGCCATTCATTGGAAAGCTCTCCCCGAGAGCTTTCTGATGAATGGCAAAAAGCCATATTTCCTACTAAATCCTGAAAAGTTACCCATAATTATGTTGTGGTTAAGGAGTCGATTACTTAGGGCATTACTGTATGAGAATGTACTGGCTTACAAGGTCAAGGGTAATGTCGATAGGCCAATGTGTTCTACCTATGGGAGACTCGCGTATATAAGAGAATACATTGGTACAGGGTTTTTGCAAAATTTCAGTCATGGAAGGGTTAAATTGTTAGAGATTTTTTGACAAAAATGTATTGAGGTCTCTTTTTTAATATTGATTTCACAGGGGCTGTCTAGAATGAAAGGGGGCACTTTACACCAATTTCATATGGTTTCTGACTTCCACCTTCATCATTACCTTACAAAGAAAAGCATTGGAGGGTACAATTATTGTAGCGCGACTCCCACTGTCATAAAAATTGATTTCTGGTTAACAATTGAGGGTCACTGATTCGATATCTGTCTACAAGATCACAACATAATTTCCATTGTAATAAATTGATATTAGAATATTGAAAAGAGATTGCTCAGGTATCTCATATTCTCAGGTGTGCAGATGTGTGTGTGGGTTTCCTCAGGTGTGCAGAGGTGTGTGTGGGTTTCCTCATGTGTTAGTGTCCAGTTGTGAGAGGTCATAATAAACTGACTCGGGTCTACCAGAAGTAATGTGTAATTTGTGGTCCTTGATTTATTTAAGGGGTTTCCACGCCCGAGCTTTGTCAGAGGTGGAAAGTTTAGATGGACCTACACAAAAAAATACTTAATTGTTAAGCTAGTACACCACGTGAAGGAATCTATGCTATCTGAAGACCACATTAACATATTCTATAACAATAAATATGTAAACAGGTGACTTTAAGCATATTTTTAGAATGGCAATTTTGCGAAGAGCGTTCTCAGCTAGTATAAAAAATTATTTGAAATGAATAACTACCATAAAAAGTACATAATCTGAACTAGTAAAAGGCTCGAATGACAATTTGATAGAGAGCAACACTGCTTCAAGACTGTTAAAAGAATACTAAGTTTTTGGAAAATTATAAGCATCCATTTTGCAAGAACTCTTACATTCAAGAACCAGTCCAATTAATGCACATGTTGGTATGGAGGTCATTCACTTAACCCTTTACCCAACAAACCGGCCAAAACCGGCCAAATAAAGCTTCAACAGCCTAAAATATATTCGGTCTGTCTCAATAGAACCATACAAATATGAATATCATTGGAACCGGCTCCTTGACCACATTGTGATGGTTACAGTTATGCCCTGTGCCAATGCATTCTCTTATATATGCGAGTCGACCATAGGTCGCCTCGCATATATAAGAGAATGCATTGGCCTAAAAAAAATCTTTTTTTAACACTTTTTACCATTCTTTAACAATTTTATAATTTTTAATGTGTTAAGCCAATGCATTCTCTTATATATGCGAGGCGACCTATGGTCGACTCGCATATATAAGAGAATGCATTGGTACAGGGCCGTTCTGTTGGGTAAAGGGTTAAGAAGGGAGCAATCAACTGAAAATAGGCCACAGTATTATAGATAGCTGATCAGCTGGGGACTTGGCTATGGGTGTATGACCTAAAACTCATCTCAGCCCAAAGGTTTATATTAGGTCTTGGAAACTGGATGCTTACATTTTTCAGCACAAACTGACAGTCTTGAAGCAGCATTGCTCTCTATTAACCCTTTCAGTGCCAAGTCCGATTTTTGTATCAACTCATATTTCCTTGATCATTTTTCAAATTTATTGATTATAATAATGTGATACATTGATGGAAAGAGCTCTAAGAGTCTAAAAATCGGACTTGGCACTGAAAGGGTTAAATAGTCAATCAAGCTTTCTATTAGTTCAGATCATGTACTTTTTATGGCAGTTATTCATTTCCAATATTGGCTGAGAACACTCTTCCCAAAAATTCCCATCTAAAAATATGATTAAAGTCATCTTTTTGACATTTTTATTGTTATATAATATGCTTGATGTGGTCTTCAGAGAGCATAGATTCCTTCATGTGATGTACTAGCTTAACAATTAGGTAGTTTTCTGTGTGGGTCTGTCTAAACTTCCCACCTCCTGACATGGCTCAGACCTGTTGGGCCTAACTTTGATCAAAATCTGAACACATCATTGTAAAATGGTCCACAAAACAGATTTGAAAACAATACATTTGAATTACGATTCCCATAGGTGACTGGCACTGTAAGAGTAATGTATACATATCAATTATAAATGGTTTCGATATGCAAACTTTCATTATTGAAGAGTTGTCAATGACAAATATTAAGAACAAAGTTTATCTATTTCTCCATGTTCTTCTTGGTGATGTTTTGAACATACAGTAATGCCCTCGACTCCTTAACCACAGCAGAATTATGGGTAACTTTTCAGAATTTAGTCAGAAATATGGCTTGTTGCCATTCATCGGAAAGCTCTCAGTCCGATGAATGGCAACAAGCCATATTTCCATCTAAATCCTGAATTACCCATAATTCTGCTGTGGTTAAGGAGTCGATTTTTTAGGGCATTACTGTACTTTTGCACATTTATCCACTGAGAAGGACTTTTGACCTTTAAAGGTGTAAGCAGAATGAGGTCCCCAGAGGGTGAATTTGGTGATGTTAGCCTGCTATGTGGGGTAGCATCACTAAATTCACCCTCTGTGCACCTCATTCTGCAAATGACAGACACCCTATTTCAAGGCTTGATGGGACCATCTCCTTTTATACTCAACAGAATATATGCAACAAATGAATGAATTTGAGCAATGTATTAGTGCAAAATGCACTTTTTTACTCTACGAGTGATGTAAAACAACATGGTAAATATTTTCATTATGATTACTATGTTGCTTTACATAAAGTTCATAAAGTAAATGAGTGCATTTTGTACTAATCCATGGCTTAAATTCATTCATTTGTTGCATATATTCTGTTGAGAATAATAGAAGATCGTCCAATAAATGGCCGGATTTTATAGTGTACAGTACCCCTTTAGTTTTTTAACGTTGGAAATCCTCACTGTTTTTGTTCATGTCTAGACCTTTGAATTTCCAATGTTTTGAACTGCCAATAAGGAAATGAGACATCCACATCACCCACAAGCCGCTATATATGTTCGTTGCACAATTTAAAAAAAATAAAATGTAAAGGTTCTGCAACATTATAGGCTTTTCTTTACATAACAAATTGTACAAACTTGACAATAACATACTAATAACACAATATAATTGATTGGTATAAGAAAGTTGTTTATGGTGGTTTTAACTGATGTGACTATTTTTAAAGCAATACATGCCCACCGTGAAGGCCATTGGTGCCTTTAATCCTAATATACTTGTCTAACAATGCTTTCAAGATTATATAAAATGTCTTTAAAACATGCTTTTTTTCAATTTTGTTTTACATTTTCACCTTAATTTTAAAGAAATTTAAGTAGTTTTTAATATGACATCCTTTCTAAAAAAAAATTGATTTCTTCTCATGAATTCACTTCATTCTTTCTAATTAAATCATCGCATTCTGTGTGATCTCCATTGTATTCAAAATTTAAATAGAAATTCCTACGAACTCCATTCTTCACAGGTGTGGGTCCCCCACTGCTCTGTGTCAATCTGAAAAAAACTTCAGGTCAACCATTAATAATGAATAATGTTCAGTGCTTGATTTATCTAATATGGCATCCTTTAATATCAGAAAATTATAGTCTTCTTTAGGAATAATGAACAATTTAACATGTGATAAAACATGTTCTTTTCTTTTTTCTTGGACAATTTGCGTCAGTTTCCTTTCATTATTTCTTTCTATATGAGAGAACTTCAAACTAAACTTGATTTTCTTCGACTTCATTAACAGCTATATGATACCAGTCAGGTGTTATTGCTCTCGTGGGAGTTTGGGGTGTGATCAACATGTTCAGGTCAACCGTTATTAATACCCAATTAAAGTGCCACCTTCTTATTAAATTTGACACTCTGGCATTATAAATAAATTTTTTAGAGGCGTATAGTTATTTTCTACATAAACAATTGAATATTTCAGTGGGTATCATTAGGAAAGTATCCTATAAATGTGACACTCTGGTATTATACATAATTTTTTAGAGGATTTTAGTTATTTTCTACATAAACAATTGAATATTTCAAGTGGGTATCAATGAAAGTATCCAATAGCTATGCATTTCACTTCACTTCACTATCAAACCATGAGAAAGAATCAGGCTAGCAATAGTGTCAACAGGGCTGGAAGGAGTAGAACTTAATTGCCTCCTAAAAACTAATCTTTTTACAGCTTTTATTGGTTCATGTGCAATCTTATGTGGCAATTATCTTCAGTCCATATTCAAAGAACATGTGTCAGCACTGAACATTCTGTTCAAAATTTTGTTTGCCGATGAAAATTCTCTGAAAGTGTTTAATTTTGTTTAAAAAGAATATTTTCATGTCTTTGGCATATATATTTGGGCGAAAATTTCAAATAATATAATTTTAGATTTGTCCCAACCCTTATCTTATACAATCAACCAATCAATCAAGTTTATTTGTACGTTACACCATGTATGGTCAAATGTACATTAAGATAGAATAACAAGAAAAAAAATGGACAGATTATCTTCTATATATTTTGGAACTTCTGTCTGTATATACGTGTGTATGTTTGTATGTGTGTGTGTTATAGACTCGAAAATTACTCGACCGATTCCGACTCAAATTTGGTATGTAGGGCTACTTTGATCCCGGGAACAATATGGGCGAGTCCAATTTGATGTGTGAAATCCCTAAATAGCCCGGACGAAGTCAGGCACATCAGCTAGTATGAAATAAAATGAAGTAGTAACAACAATGATAAATGGGAATGTATACAAATTACAAGAGCCTGAGCTGTCTGTCCTCAGGGATGTATCTATATAAGGATAGCTATATGTGTGTCCCCCGCACTTCCCGGCCATGTGGACCAAAATTTCAATCTTTGGATATTCTAAGGCCTAAATGGCAAAGGCTGGAAATATCAAGGATAAGGATGCCACAAATTTGTTAGCTGAAAACGTCTACTTTTAGTAAAAATTCTGGAACAAAGTTAGATTTTCATTTCAAAAGAAGATGGCATATATGGAATATTGATAATGTAAGACATTTTAAAGTTACAGTCAGAATTTTCCTTTTCAAGGAAATATTTGTAAATGAAACTTCCCAAAAAGTTCATTCAATACCCAGGAGATGAGTTGGATAGCAGATAGCTCCACCCCTCCACCTAGATAGTCCCACCCCTCCACCTAGATAGTCCCACCCCTCCACCTAGACCTTCTAGATACTCCTAGGTTTGTCCTAGTAAGGAAGTAATTTTTTTTATTTTCTTCCTTTTGATTCTGGGATTTTCATAGCTGTACGGGCTGGAGGCCCTCCAAATGTTTCAAAAGCTTAAAATTCTGCCAATTTGGAGATATTTTCAGTTAAATTCGGGTAAATTTCTGGCAAATTGAATGGTATTTCAGGCGGAAATTGTGGCAAATTATGGTATTGTTCACATTTATGCTCGAATTATACATATTTCAGGTTAGTTTGAATCTATTTTGTTATATTCTACAAAATATGAAAATATGAATATATCATGTAAAAACATTCGGGCAAAAAGTCTCAGCCCTCCTAAAAATTTGGGCGCCCTTAACCCTTTACCCAACAGAAGGGCCCTGTGCCAATGCATTCTCTTATATATGCGAGTCGACCATAGGTCGCCTCGCATATATAAGAGAATGCATTGGCTTAACACATTAAAAATTATAAAATTGTTAAAGAATGTAAGAAAAAATGGTAAAAAGTGTTAAAAAAAGAATTTTTTTAGGCCAATGCATTCTCTTATATATGCGAGGCGACCTATGGTCGACTCGCATATATAAGAGAATGTATTGGCACAGGGTATAACTGTAACTATCACAATGTGGTCAAGGAGCCGGTTCCAATGATATCCATATGTGTATGGTTCTATTGAGACAGACCGAAGATATTTTAGGCTGTTGAAGCTTTATTTGGCCGGTTTTGGCCGGTTTGTTGGGTAAAGGGTTAAGGCTATGGATATTTTGGTATATTATGAGTCTTTGAGCAGTGATATGTAGAGATTTGAGTAACCCTGCTAAGCATGAACTTGATCCAAATGTATCAGTTATCATAAACAGACTTAGAGTTTTGATTTACTGATATATATATCACTGATATTCAATTCAATTCAATTTATTATTGTAAACTCATCGTCTAATATGACATTTATGAGTATATGGGGAATACACAGAAGAAAGTATTTATCAATATAAATATGAATATCATCCAGGGGGGTGTACCCATACATGTGTATGTGGACTTTCATATAAATATGTGTGTGATAATGCTATCTTATAATTATTGGGGTATAAAATGTATGTGGGGCGATTCCCTGTACATATGTTGTATGGGGGTGGGCATTTTTTTTTCATTGAGCCTCAGGAGTGGATCATTAGTGTTTGGGCCTTTTTTAGATATATTGATAGATTTACTATGATCTTTCTGTTATTTGTATCGAAGAGGTCATGCAATTTAATTGTGTTTGGTCGGTTGCGATAGTAGGCTTTCAGATATTATGTTCTGAGGGCAGTTAACCGAGGGCAGTTCATAACAAGGTGGTATTCATCGCCGAGTTCCTCCATACAAAGATTGCATCTTCGTTCTGAGTATGGGGTGTTTGTCCAAGATCCAGTTTCCACCGGAAGTCGGTGGTTTCTGGTTCTGAATCTCAGTAGTGGCAGGACGATATTGTTATCATCGATAGATAGGTATCGTGGTCTGCCGAAGTTTGGCTTTATGCATCTATAAAATGCGTATTTATTTTATATTTCCATAGACGCTCGCCAGTCTGATATATAGATGTCCATAGTTCTGGTTTTTATGGCATTGGCAAACATTTTTATGCTACTAACTGCTTGGTTTCTCCATGTATATGACATGCCCAGTTTATTCAGTTCAGTATTTACAAATTCTAACCAGGGGACTAGATTGGTGGGATTTAGAGGCAGAAACACATGACTCTAAAGATATCATAAACCAGAAGCCACCTGGGATTATACTATGGGTATGTGGTGAAAAACCTGGATTTACAAATGGAAAAAAATATATTAATGTCTACTTATTGGTAAAAATTCTGACACAGGAGAGCAAAATAATATTATTTTTTTTATAAAAAGAAGGCGTTGTCTTGAAACCTTCAGAAACAATCTTAAGTTACATTCTGAAAAGTTTAACCCTTTCATGATGGGAGCTGCATTCTCTTATATACATGAGTCTACCTATGGGAGCATTGCATATATAAGAGAATGCACTGGCTTACAAGGTCAAGGTAAATATTGTTAGGCCAATGTATTCTCTTATTTATGTGAGGCCGATTATGGGAGACTCGCATATATATATATGAGATTGCATTTTGGCACCAGGTTTTCGCAAAATTTCAGGAAGCTTCAGTCATGGAAGGGGTTATCTTATGGTAAGGAATACAAATGCATGGAATAGATTCCTCTTATAAAGATTGCAAATATATTCAATACGTAAGGGGTGGAGAATTAATTAGAGTTACAAATTAACTCCCAAATCAGGATCCTCTAACTTTTTCTATATTCATAATACATGTATTGGTAAAAAATAAATTAAGCTAAACAAGGTTTTTAGGGCACAGGTTGTGTTCTGAGACTAAGCTATATTAGGACGATCAGATATGTATCAGATTTATAGAGTCGCTCAGGGACGCCGGAAGCACCAAAGGGCAAAGAGGGCAAACCACTCAGGAGTGCACTTTTCGCCTACCCACTGGACTCCCCTGGCCAAGGGCTTGTACCCCCGCATGCCCCACTTCTCCGACGTCCCTGGAGTCGCTCCAGGCACAGTATGAGTATTCATTACTTCAATGTGCATGTCATATATGGTAATATCTAGAGATTTGAGTAACCCTGCTAAGCCTGAACATGATCCAAATGTATCAGTTATCATAAACAGACTTAGTGTTATGATTTACTGATATATATCACTGATAAGGGCACTAGATTGGGGGATTTAGATTTTAGAGGCCGAAACACATGACTCTAAAGATATCATAAACCAGAAGCCATCTGGGACTAGTATCGAATCTGGTGATGCCTGGTAGTGATGGTGGCATATGGAGTGGTACTGAATAACACTGGATTAGATTTTGTCACATCTGAATTAGCTGGTCCAGGGGTGTCATAATATGGGGGTGTAGTGGGGGAGGCAACTGCCCATTCTGCTCTTTACCAGGTGTATAGCCATACAGTTTTCTGTGTAGGTTCATTTAAACTTTCCACATCCTTACATAGCTGAGGCATGGAAATCTCTTAAGTCTGAATGTGAGAAATTTTATTTTCCCAATACTTTAACTATCTACCTGTATTAATAAGGAAACCAAATTGTAGCAAACTTATTTCGACTGAATATTCCCTTTGATAGTGTTTTGTATATTCTCATGCAAACAGAAGAACAAAAGAAGGACAAGATTATTCTATACTTTAAACAACTTAATGCACCATCTACAGTAGTGATATAATGACATTTTTCTGTATATTGTCATAACATTTCAAAAAGTAGCAAGTGTATACATTTTCTCCCCATTATGAATTATTGTCCCCTTTGAAATTCTATCTTTATTTAGATGACACTATTGTGGCATAATTGTGCTTCATTTTGTATGATGCTTTTATAGACAGGCAACTGTATCCTATAATTATCTATAGCTGTATATACACAAAAATTAAATATAAAGACTTTGAAGAGCATATTGTCATTCAGTTTGATACAGTAGTCCACACAGCTAAGAGTGGAGTTTATTGAATACAGATAGCTTTAATAGAAGCTCTTCACACAACCCATATCTAGAAAGGACCATAAAATTAGTTGATTGTCACGAGTTGTGGTCCTGACTGGAGTATATAGGGCTGCTGGAGTGTGGTATTTATGTTTGAATTTGCCAAAGCAAATCAGACTATTTGACACAATTATGGTGTCCATAATGTGCTTAGGTCCTTTGTTTGTGACATTAAGACTCATCTTTATCTTAAGATATCTCATAATGATACAACTTATTTGGCAAATAACTTTGTTTATCTCACACTATCTCATACCTTAGGCGTCAAGTGATTATTAGGATGACACTGTGGTAATGAATGATATACTAGTAAATTCAGAGACCTCTGTCTATGATACCAGAGCAGAAAACCCCCCAAAAATAGGGGGGGGGGTGCTAATGTAGGAGGATTTGGGAGGGATGGAGGGAGGCAAGCAACCATTTTTTTAATGTATTACAAGGCATATCTTGTAAACATTGTAAATTTTATAGAATTCATTTATCCACATTTATATATGCTGTGCAAAAATGTAATAGGTGTTCTTGTCCCAATACCTTATGTATAGGTCCAGGAGATTAGCCTAATTAAAGTAGAACATTTTAGATGAAAAGTGATGTGATTTATTAAGGATGCACCTGGTTTAATTGCCTGTTTTCATGTTACATGTTACAGTATTCTCAGTGAGTTTTTCCCCAGAATTAAAGTTACATTCCAACATTTCTAAATACAAATAAAGATTGAAAATAAAAGAAAATTCATGGAATTAAAACATCTTCCATGCAACCCAACCACCAGATATATATTCTTGTAAATGAATGTATCTAAATCTGATGTATTATATGACAGTTTGCAACTTTTGTGTGTGGAGTTTCTGTAGAGAGCAGTAGCCTAATATGAGCCTGATCCCGGAGAGTTTAAAAAAATATTGTATGATTACCAAAATTTCGGCATATATGCCAATAGCTCCCAGAAAAAAAGTGCCCTCTTCGGGAGTTGTGCCCCCTCGCCCTCAGTGCCCCTGAGAGGCTGAGTCCAATCCTACCAGCTGAATCCACACTGTTGAGCAGAATTCAGGCTATGTAACTAAACTAATTGAGCATTACTGACCATCACTCCACATATGACAGGGGGTGGGGGACACAAAGTTCCCTGGCATTCCTCATAGAATGGCAAGACATACCTCTTATATCAATTAAACCAGCATTGTTATCCCTTTCATGATGAGAACTGTGCTGGTGCAGCATTACATATCATGTGCCATAGGGAGCCTCACATATATTAGAGAATGCACTGGCTTACAAGGTCAAGGTAAATAGTGTTAGGCCAATGTATTCTCTTATACAAGGGGCAACAGAATGGCATCACCAATACCCCCATTTCCCATCCTGCTATTTCTGGTACAAATTCGGACACATTAGGACATATATATGTACCATCCAGAAAACATGTGCAATTTAAGCACCAATTGGCTGCAAGACAAAAAGATCAAATTTTTATATTAGCTATGTGTAATCTACCTATTAAGTTTTAGTTATGTAAAATAAGCAGTCAAAAATGGTATTTCTAAAATTGCTGAACTTTTGGAGCCAGACTCCACGGTTTAGGTGTAATTATAATAATCACTTGACGCCAGCATCCCAAAATTGTGTTAGATAAATCAAATCCCATTGTTTCTTCCCATCTATCTATAAACCCATTGTTTGATCTTAGATATATGTAGATAACAAGTCAGACCTGTTGCCAAAACAATAGATTCAACAATCGAGATATCATGACACATGCTGAGATTCTAATTTTTATTAAATCTCCTTCACTGTGTGCCTAATTTTAAAGCCTGAATAACTATTTGGAAAATACTCTAATTCCAGTGTCTGAAACTATTAAGGATATCAGTATCAATTCAGTAGGTTAAAAACAGCATTTGGACTCATATTAGTTAAAATAAGTTAGAATTTTTATATGAAGAAACAATCAGTCAGTTGCCAGACTCCACATTATGGGTGTCATCATAATAATCACCTGACACCAGTAGCCATAGATTGTGTTAGATAAAATGATGATCTGTCAAATCCTATTGTTTCTTCTCTTCTAACTATAAACCCATTTTTGATCTCAGATATCTTTAGATAACTAATCAGACCTGTTGCCAAAAAAATAGATTCAACAATACAGATATCGTGACACCCCTGATGAGAAATTAAATACCATCAGTACCGATAAAATGCTAACTTGACCATTTCAACTGAAAAAGCAGTTCTGTATATTTCCTGCAGAGTCATTCGCTGATGTACAAATTAATTAACATTTGAAGGGTATAATGTTTTCCTCTTTGAGATTCCTTTCTATTTTATGTGTTGGACTAGATCATGCATGAATCTCTACTCTGGCTAATGCCCGTTTAGATCATATTCCACCAGTACAAAACCTTGGAACTTTTTGAAGTTTTGACAGGGAACCTTATAAAGTTGAAAAATAATGAGGGGAATATATTTCTTAGCTATTGTCTGTTCCTTAATAATGTAGTTCACTGTGGAATAACTCAAAATTTAAAGATTTGAGTGAATTTGTGAGTGATTTTGCTTTGCAGCGCTTTCCATTATGGAATTTTTTCTGGGTAATAAATTCTATGTTTATTGCTATAGGCCTATATCGGCTCACAAAAGTCAGAGAAAATCATGAAATATTTAGTTGGGACATTTACCTACTGTGAAGTACATTATTAAGGAACAGATAACAGCTGAGAAATATATTCCGCGAGTAATATTTTCGACTTTATAAGGTTCCCTGTCAAAGCTTAAATAAGTTCCAAGGTTTTGTACTCGTGGAATATGATCTCTACAGGCATTAGCCAGAGTAGAGATTCATGGTATGATCTCGTGTTGGACAAGATATCCAGACTTGAAAATATGGTGCCGGTCATTAGCAGAATGAGGTCCCCAGATGGTAAATTTAGTGACCCTACCCCGCAAAGCAGGCTAGCATCACTAAATTCACCCTCTGGGGACCTCATTCTGCTTAGGCCTCATCTTTTCTGGTAAGTATCTTCAGAAATTTTCTTTTTAGTTTAGTTTAATCTATATCCCCAAATTGATAGAAGACACATTGCATAATTGAGGTGCACATCACAATTTTCACCATCTGGGATATTAAATCTTAGTCTAGGACTCCCATAGCAGATGAGGCCATGCAGAATGAGGTCTCCAGGGGATGAATTTGGTGATGCTACCTGCTGTGCGGGGTAGCATCGCTAAATTCACCCTCTTGGGACCTCATTCTGCAAATATCCAGGCACCATATTTACAGTCTGATGATATCCCAATGTTCTGAAGTCTTATTTCAATCATCATAGTTTGAGATATTCCCAGTCAAAATTTCACTTCTAAAATTATTAAAACTTTTAGAGAACAGACCACACTCTTCAGGTGTTATCATAATAATCACTTGACACGAGCATCCATAGATTGTGTTAGATAAAATGATGATCTGTCAAATCCCATTGTTTCTGCCCTTCTATCTATAAACCCCTTGTTTGATCTTAGATATCTCTAGATAACAAATCAGACCTGTTGCCAAACAATCGACTCAACAATAGATATATCATGACACGTGATGAGATACTAATTTTTATTAAATCTCCTTCATTGGGTGCCTAACCAGTTTCTTGACATTTTATAAAAAGAAAGTAAAAAGCCTACAATTGGCTGAAATTCTCTTATCAGATTTTACCAAACTCTATATGTAGTATGACGGTATTAAATCGAGAATGAGAAATCAAGATTTTTTGTAACATCATGAGCACATAACGATATACTGACCAATGATGGTATGATTTATATTTCTGGTTTTATTATAATTCTTTTCTAAGACAGGCAAGTTCAAATACTTTCACTTTATTACTTTGTCCAAACTTATTGGTCAGAATGTACCTGCTTTCCTGTTACTCCAAAGAGAGATAACTCTAATCTTATATGGACTTCTGCAACCTTGATGCACATCATGGGACTTTCCTTATATTCTTTCAAGTTTTGAACTATTTGACTGTCAGTATGACTCTTGGGTTTCGATACTCAGATTGAACTTGGTTTAAATAACTCTTCAATAATGAATCAAAATCCAAACAGTTTTGTTGTGAAATTATAATTTTTATGGATCTTGTTTTACTTTTAATTAGATTCTAGTCTGTAAAATATAATGTTTGTGACAAGAAATGCCGCAACAGAGACAATATTTTCTTTGATATTGAATTTTTTATGCATTTATTTTATATAGTTTTGATGTTTTAGAGGGACACCAAAAAATATTTATCAATTTATGTTAATTTTTCAATAAAAAAAATGATACTATTTTGTATTTTCGGTCTAGTTTATATATATGTCACATTTAGTTTTCAATTTTTTTTAAACAAAACAAAGCAAAAAAGCAATGTTTAATAAATTATATTTTTAAGGTCTGGAACCCTGAATGCATCTTTAAATGCAACCTAAACATTAATTATTAAGTTAAAACTACGGCAGTATACTACGAAACTGTAGTATATATAATTGTATAATCACTGTTCTTTGTTGAATTTATTAGGGTGCTCTGCACGCTAGCTCAACATATGAAATCCCATATCTCATTTATTACTTCATCTGAATATCAAAAAACTTTAACAAAACAATTATTCCACTTTTATAAATTTACGATGCCTGCATGTATCCAACAATGGGATTATCAGAATACCAGCACATATCGTTTTTCCAGAAACCCAAGACTCTATTAATCTCCAAGGGATTATAGTTTACTCCCAGATTGAGTTACCAGGGTCATAAAATGATAGTGTTTAAGTATAGGGTCATTAGAGAGATGGAATCATAGCTTACATGTTGGTTGTGTACATAAGATAGTGTTACAGCATCACCCATCAGTAGGCACCCTGCTGAGGAATCAATTCATACCAAAATCATCCCATCTTCACTTCCACACTCAAGACTCCACCACTTCCAGATTGTTTCTTGATCATTAAACACTGTTTGAATTTTGTGAATTTTAGTGCGGATATTTCATTGACATCGTTATTCATCATTTCCAGATCTGTGTTATTGGTTGATGTTTTCTAGTGAGATCTTCTGTTGAATATATCGTCTTGCTGAGTGATTTGTGCTTACTTCATGGTACAGACTACAGGCTGTAAAAAATATGAAGAAAATGTTCTCTTCGAAAACTGACAAAGGTGAGTAATTCACTGATTAACCCTTTACCCAACAAACCGGCCAAAACCGGCCAAATAAAGCTTCAACAGCCTAAAATATCTTCGGTCTGTCTCAATAGAACCATACAAATATGGATATCATTGGAACCGGCTCCTTGACCACATTGTGATAGTTACAGTTATGCCCTGTGCCAATGCATTCTCTTATATATGCGAGTCGACCATAGGTCGCCTCGCATATATAAGAGAATGCATTGGCCTAAAAAAAATCTTTTTTTTAACACTTTTTACCATTTTTTCTTACATTCTTTAACAATTTTATAATTTTTAATGTGTTAGGCCAATGCATTCTCTTATATATGCGAGGCGACCTATGGTCGACTCACATATATAAGAGAATGCATTGGCACAGGGCCCTTCTGTGACTGGCGCTTCCCGAAATTTTGATAAAACCCTATGCCAATGCATTCTCTTATATATGCGAGTCTCTCATAGGGAGAATACATTTACCTTGACCTTGTAAGCCATTCTCTTATATTTGTGAGGCTTCCTATGAGACACTCGCGTATATAAGATAATGCACTGGCACAGGATCTTTAATGCTGCACCAGCACAGCTCCCATCATGAAAGGATTAATACTGTAGTTAAATAGATAACAAACCAGAAATACTAACTGGTAGAGAGCAGATAGACATTTTTCCCCAATGAAAATTGACAGCCACTTTTATATCAGTTGTCAAAACAGAATGATATAGAATCAACCAAAAGTTGAAAAATCAGAATTAAAAACATGTAAAGAAGTTAAAAGAACATTCAGGAACTTATAAAAAATGAATTATCATTTTTGAAAATTTAACCACATAATTATTTGGGTGTTTTATAACCATAGATTCAAGCACCTGTGCAGTTTTCCATATAACCCTGCTCCACCAAACACATACTGTTTTCCCATGCACCCTTGTTCGTCATGGTGACATAGTCATCATCCATGTTCAGTACATCATCTCTCAAGTTCACTTCTTTGGCTTAAAATTAGTACATTATATCCCTTGAGACAATTTAGTGGCAATAAATCTAGCAATACACATGTATCCTAAAAATCATATTTGACATCAGGTGCTCTCTTTGCGGTGGCATTCAATCTCTTGCCCAATAATTTTGTAAAGGCGAGCAATATGTATACAATAATCCTTCCAACTTTTGAAGAATTAAAATTTTAAATTATGAAACAAAGTAAGTATTTTTGCCTAAATTCAAATTCAAAAGTGAATCAGTGAGCTGTTTTTATTTCGAAATTTCCTGTAAATTGCAAGTCAAATTGACCATTCATCAATATTCTCCGAGACTCATGTAGACATGTTAAATTGCACATTTTGAAACATAATTTCTATTATTAATGAAAATTGATCTGCCTGATTGATTTCAATTATTTGTCTAACTTTCCAAACTGTCACATAAATAGTCTGGTCGCACATAGCAATTTGTCTTATTCACCCTGGTTTATTATGGGCAGGTAATATCTAGTTTCACTCGATTGCCTTGTATGGCGATATGCATTGGAGCATTCCTTGTGCACACCTTCGGGAATGATGCGAGCATTGAGGCGGATAATTATAATGACCAAACTGCATGTGGCTGGAGCATTACCGCAAGTGGACTGTCTGCTGTACCCAGATAACCTCAACTCTAATTTAAAATTTTATCAATTTTAAAATTTAATCTGCCATAACCAATTACTGGAGTATCTTAGGTGTGACTGAGCAATTCCTTTAGGAGTTTGATCTGCCTGGATATTGATAAATGCCTGTAATACCAAGGAAAATAGACCTGTCTGGTTTAATAGGTGGCTTCCTCTGTGAGACTGTGTCTCAACAATATCAGGGAAAATCTATCTCGTCACAACCAATTTTGAATACAACAGAATCATAATTGATTTTTATGCACAAATCTGTTGTGCACAAGGTGTCATATCAATGATCACTTTAACCCTTTACCCAACAGAACGGCCCTGTGCCAATGCATTCTCTTATATATGCGAGTCGACCATAGGTCGCCTCGCATATATAAGAGAATGCATTGGCTTAACAAAAGTTGTTTTTTAGGCCAATGCATTCTCTTATATATGCGAGGCGACCTGTGGTCGACTCGCATATATAAGAGAATGCATTGGCACAGGGCATAACTATAACCATCACAATGTGGTCAATGAGCCGGTTCCAATGATATCCATATTTGTATGGTTTTATTGAGACAGACCCAAGATATTTTAGGCTGTTGAAGCTTTATTTGGCCGGTTTTGGCCGGTTTGTTGGGTAAAGGGTTAAGGCAGACACATAGGTAGGGATTTTTTATTGGGGACAGGGGGATATACCTCCAACTTCCAACAGCACCCCTTCCATTTGCATGCCACTTTCTCCCATTGACTTAAAACATTATACATTTATATTATATCATTGCTGAAGAAAGCCAGGTGGCTGACAACAAAGTCATCATGAAAGGGTTAAATTAAAAAGAATTATGCAAAACAAGGATGACTGCCATAATTATCAGTCAAAAGACACAAAATTGTCCACCGTCAATAATTAGAATAATCAAGTTTATTTCCGTCACAAATCTCAGCTTTTAAATCACAACCCCCAATAAAATGTGATGCATGATTTAGAGTCAAAACATTTTACAGCCTTCAAAAATCACTGCAATCAATTTTACTGCTCCACAAACTATAACAGCCATGATGAACCTAGTCATAAATCAACGATGGCACAGTTTTATATCTTTAACAAATCAGGACCTTGTGACAAGACTCAGTCCCTACAAATCAAGTCTAATAACTATTCTGTCTCCGCGGCACATGCCAAAAACACAATGCTTCGTACATTATGAATGAGTCCAGGGTAGTGTGGTCACCCTAATTACCATGATCAAGCCACAAATATCACCGCTTCCATATCAAGCCTAGGAAATACTATGGTGTCTCAATTGAATGTTCACACCTTTCTCGTTTCCAACTGAACTAAAATTGATATCAATATCACATCCGGCGATGACAGCAGCTCATCTTTTCTATTTTAGACACTTCTTTTTGGAACTCATTGTCATATCATATCATAAATCTAGCTACTTTTTCAGCCTAATTTGGCTAATGATCTAATTAGGATTCTGAACGACAGCCCCTCACTTGATCGAACCCTACATTATCACGCATGTGCCATGGATGATTCAACATGTAATTTTCTGAATGGTTCGGTTGCTTTACAAAAGGTTTTGCACCATTAAACACGCTTTATTTTCACTCAATTGTCTGACTTGGAGACAAACACTATTATATCTGTAGTACTGAGTCGGACAATGATTTCCTATTGTGGTGCATCTATCTTCTAATCTGAATTTATCAGCCCACTATCATCATTCTTCATAAATTTTACTGTGTTCTAGATATAAGTTCTAGTTGATTAATTGTGGGCTTTTAGGTACCTTTGAACAAGTATAAATATAAGAGCCCTAGATTATTAGAATTAGTACCCAAACCTTTTCCACCCCAAATATTGTCACACTAAAAGATATGATCTAAAGACAATGAGGGAAATGGCACCATAATTACTGAAATGCAAGGATCATAGCCTTCAGAATGGCAATCTTCACTGTCATGGTGGTAGAATTACTGAAAGGCAAGGATCATAGACTCCAGAATGACAATCTTCACTGTCATGGTGGTAGAATTACTAAAAGGCAAGGACCATAGCTTCCAGAATGACAATCTTCACTGTCATGGTGGTAGAATTACTAAAAGGCAAGGACCATAGCTTCCAGAATGACAATCTTCACTATCATGGTGGCAGATTTATGAAAGGCCAGAATCATAGCCTTCAGAATTTCAATTTTCACTGTCATGGTGGCAGAATTACAGAATGATATGGGGCAATGGTGGGCAAGAGGATCATCTTGGGAACAGGCCTCTTCCCTGTGAAAATATTATATGCACTGGCCAAGGGATAGAGGACCCGAGCCCTGTCTGCCCCCGCCCCCTGTTCTTCTTGCCCCTTCTTGCATGCAATGCATGAAGCTGTGAAAATTAACCCTTTCTATACTAAATACTCTAATTCCCTTAAGAAAAATTCAGATAAAAAGTTCAACAAAATTTGTTGAAGTTATTATCTGAATAATTCCCATCAATTAACCCTTTACCCAACAGAACGGCCCTATGCCAATGCATTCTCTTATATATGCGAGTCGACCATAGGTCGCCTCGCATATATAAGAGAATGAATTGGCTTAACACATATTAAAAATGATAAAATTGTCAAAGAATGTAGAATTTTTTTTTTAAATTGTTAAAAAATGTAAGAAAAAATTATAAAATTGTTAAAGAATGTAAGAAAAAATGGTAAAAAGTGTTAAAGGTTTTAGGCCAATGCATTCTCTTATATATGCAAGGCGACCTATGGTCGACTCGCATATATAAGAGAATGCATTGGCACAGGGCATAACTGTAACCATCACAATGTGGTCAATGAACCGGTTCCAATGATATCCATATTTGTATGGTGTTATTGAGACAGACCGAAGATATTTTAGGCTGTTGAAGCTTTATATGGGCGTTTTTGGCCGTTTTGTTGGGTAAAGGGTTAATAGAAATCCATCTGCCCTGAACATCCCTCCAAATGAATAATAGAGCATTCCAATGTATACTTTTATAAGTGAATGGAAGAATCCATTCAGTATAGAAAGGGTTAAGATAGAGAATCCCCCTCCCCTTCTATGATCTGTCACTTCTACATTAGGGAATTTATCTATGGGAAGAGAGACAGTACCATGTGAGAGGTGAGACACTTTGACACTGATTAAAGTGATTTCTATCACGTCATGCTGGGAAATCATTCCTTTCCAATTGAAACAAATTCAAACAAACAAAATTAAAAAATAAATACAAAAATCATGTGAATTCAGATAGGAAATTTGTATTTCCAGATTATTCTAATAAAAAATATTTATTTTAAACCATACTTCAATGATACCAAAAACAATAGATAAATATTTTTACAGATAGTCATTAAAAGTAATGGAGTTCTGTAATTGAACCCATCTAAGCATTTTTAAAGGTGAGGAAGTTTAGAGAATTAAGGTCCCCTACAGTGAAAACCAATCTGTTAACCATACAAAGCTGGCAGTATCATCCCTAAATATTAGGCTCAAGTTACCAAAAACAGTTCATCAATACCTCATGGAGGGTGATCTGTCTCTGTCCCAAGATGGCCTGTGATTTAGATCATGATACTTTCCTCCTCTTCAAATCCCCTCCCCAGGGGAATAGATTCAGTATCCTTGAATAAATATCCCTGGGCACCTGGGGCCACCTGAATGAGATTAAAGGGGAATTAACTGTCAAATATCCTGCTATTATCACTACTGTTCATTAAATACCAGGGCATTATTCCCTATTATGCTAAAGTATATTTGCTTAACTCACTAGTGATGTGTTAGATCGTATATCAAACAAATAATTGATGGTACATCATATAGACATAGCAGAACAGCACTCGCTCTCAATGTTAGCTGCAGATTATATTTTTTCAAGAAATATAATATTATTAATGACGTTCTCAGGGTTCCAGACCTTCAGTTACAACAACAACATAAAATGTTGGAAAAAAATTTGAAAACCAAATATATATAGACCAATATAAAATACAGACCAATATATTTATAGACCAATAAAGAATACAAAAAAATATAAATATGTCATTGAAAAATTAACAAAATATGTTGTAGTGTCCCTCTTAAACATAAACAATATTAAATAAGCATATAAAATACAATTTCAAATATAAGCATCTTTCAAGTTGCACTTCTCACAACAAATCTGTTATTTTATTCATGAGCAGCATATAAAGTAAACTAGATTTTTTTTAAATTAGCTTTGAACCCTGAATACATCTATATAGAAAGTTATTTGGATGTTTAATGCTTGGAACTGTGAATTCATCTATGTAGAAAGTCAATTTTAAATGAAATGAACACTGAATACAGCTATTTTGAAAGTCTAATGGATTTGAAATGCTTGGCACCCTGAATACATCTGCATAGAAAGTCAATTGGATTTTAAATGATTTGAGCCATGAATACATCTATATAGAAAGTCAATTGGATTTTAAATGATTTGAGCCATGAATACATCTATATAGAAAGTCAATTGGATTTTAAATGATTTGAGCCATGAATACATCTAAAAAGAAAGTCAATTGGATTTTAAATGATTTGAACCAGGAATACCTCTATATAGAAAGTCATTTGGATTTTAAATGCTTTACACCTTTCAATTAACATGAGTAATTTCAAAAATGAAGATAAATGTGTGGTATTTTATATAATTTAGCTGGTATCAGTCTGATCAAAACATGGCCATTTTGATAAGAAATGAGATTTGTTCTTGCACATAAAGCAATGCACACATACCTTATACTGTGCCCTTCCATTACATATTCAAATAAAATAAACTATATATTAATAAATTATATTGGTATAGGAAAATAAAGAATAAGTGAATCCACATTTAGGGCTTATATATTCTTCCTAATTTTTTATTTTTTTTAAAGTTGATCAGTAAAACTCAGACAAACATAAACTAGACATATCTTAAGGCTAATATAATGTTATTTGAAGTTGGATTATAAAACAGTTGATTACACGCATAATAATCCTCGACTTCCTGCTAGTAAACTGTTAGTAACCAGAGGCCATCATAAAGTAATCCTATCTGAAACGGAAACTTAGTCCAGACTCCGAGTACACAGGGGTAGATAGGAGGGATTATGTTACCTTGATTACACGGTAGATTGAAATCTAATAGGTTAGCATCCCCAATAATAAGGCCATAAGTAGCCACCCGGGGTGCATAATACCCTAATAATGATACCTAAAGCAGGAAATTCCACACATGGGACAGTTATGGTCAATAGTAAAAAATCTGATCTGGGTTTTTACAGTTTTATTATTATTGGATGTGACATAATCACTGCTCATTTCTGTTTGGCTTAGATGATATGTTATATGTATTTTACTGCATGTAATATATACCCACCATGCCATTTGCATTTTACTGCATGTAATATACCAGTGAAATACATTCTTGTAACTGAGTCTGTAGAACTGCATGAATAGTCCACCATCATTTAGTATTTCTTACTCATCATGGCATCATCTATCAGGAAGCTCTGGCAGAGAAATCCAAGAACCTGTGAAAGTGAAGGTAAATTTACAGAGTAAAATGATGAAGAAATGTGTTCACATAAATATTACCTATCTAGTATTACTGGCCCATGTCTATATACCTTTTCCTGTTCACATGAACATTTGAATTTAAATTATTCAAAAACATTATTCAATTGTAGCTATCTACAACATTGTACTCTACAACACTAAACATTTCCAGTTTGCCAGTCTTTGGGAGATTGATCTTTTTTGATTGGGAGACTTTGAAGGATAAAGTCACCTCAATTTGTTTTAAATAAAATATGCAACTTGTTAGATTTACCATGAGTCAGCAGACAGTGTTTTTGATAAATGATTTACTTTGGTTTATAACATCATTCAGTAGAGAATACATGTAAAATATGTGGAGTCAATTTCACATGATCCTTCATGACCCATAGAGAGCCCCATATAGACCCGCAGCAGATGACACTCCATAGTGCATGCTTTCATCTGTGTGAGGCTCCATGTGGGTTAAACATTAAACTTTAAATATCGCCTCGGTTATTATCCGTTTCTTGACGTGAGCTGTGATGGTGCAGCATTAAAGATCCTGTGCCAGTGCATTCTCTTATATATATGCGAGTCTCATATAGGGAGCCTCGCATATATATGAGAATACCTGGCTTACTAGGTAAACATTGTTAGGCCAATGTATTTTCTTATATATGTGAGACTCCTTAAGAGAATGCATTGGCACAGGGTTTTCGCAAAATTTCAGGAAGCTCCAGTCATGGAAGGGTTAAAGTATCTACCAGCAAAACCATGAATCCTCAGTAAGGAAGAGCATTTATTGTGACTAAACAAGTTTAGCTAGAAAAGACCACCAAGTTTTTTTTTTTAAATAATTACGGTACCCAAAGTATAAATGGTACAAAAACTCAACTTGATATTATAATTTTTCAAAAGTGCTCCCCACGTGAAATGCCAGTGATGTTTTTGAATGACAGGTCCCTTCTCATTATCGCCGGCCTTTGATGGAGAGCATCGTCATACACAGTATGAGCAGGTCATCAATAGATTATGATGATAGAGTGGCAGGTCTAAGATCTTGGTCTCCGCTGGATGCTTATTGTCACTCCCCAGACTACACCAGCTCCCTGTGGGTACGAGTAGATCATCTCCATGGGAAAGGTGAGCTGACGATTTCCGTTTGTCATCTCCAATATTCTCAAAAATATTATATCTGTCAAAAATGCAGCAGTTGTACTTGTCATGTTCTTTAAATTTAACAGTGTGTTGTGCTAAATAGAAGATGGTGTGTTTTCTTGGCAGATACATTCCAGAAATTGAGCTGTCTCTGTTATCTATAGAGTGAGCTGTGGTCTATCCCAGTAGGTTAGGAATATTAATTTATATTGACTTTCAAATTATCTTGAGAACATTGAGAGAGACAGGGTCATCTTAGGCACATCTTGAATTGGGGGAGAGCACAGTGCAGCCCCTGTATTTAGGCCCAGTTACGTTGGACTATTAATTTAAATTGACTTTCAAATTATCTTGAGAACGTTGAGAGAGACAGGGTCATCTTAGTCATATCTTGACTGGGGGAGGGCACAGTGCAGGACCAGTTGCCTCAGACTATTAATCTAAATTGACTTTCAGATTATCTTGAGAACATTGAGAGAGACAGGGTCATCTTAGTTATATTTTGACTGGGGGAGTGCACAGTGTAGCCCCAATTTTAGGCCCAGTTGCTTCCCAAATTTAGGGTGAAGAAGATCATTAGATCTTTTTGACCATCCCGGGCTCTTCGTACCAAACTACTCGCTTTACTATATCACTTAAATTGACATTCAAATTATCTTGAGAACATTCTGAGAAGTACATTCCATCATAGGGGTGGGGTGGGTGGCACAGACCTAAAATTGCACTTCTCCAAATATATAACATAGCATAACATAATATAATGTATCATAACATTAGGCATAGTAACTGTTGACAGTTTTCATTTTCCTATCAAACAGAACGCTTTGCAAATTTGCCAATTCTAGGAAGTTTTCTTTTGAAATTGTTAAATGTTTCCTAAAATATGATACTTATTTTCAAATGTTCGATTTTTCACTTTAGAAGCAATTAAAAATATAACACTGAGAAACAATTTCAATGGTGGAACATCCACAGTTAGCAAGATTTGAGATATTCATACAAATTGATCCAGCACAAATCATGCTTTTTTAATTGAGCAACCTGTGGTGACGCCTCTTTTATTAACTTGGTGTCTCATTGTTAAATGCTGTGCATTGAATTTTAATAGTTGTCAATTTCATAATTGTTGGTTACATCTGGTTATATAAGAAATTTTTTTATTCATGAAATTGAAAAAAGTTCATGCATACAAAACATTAAATAGGTCTATCTAGGCTCACTAACACATGGAATGGTTTCAGTTAAAAACTTCTCAATTATTCATGTTTCAATTAGACATATTTTAAGAACTTTTTTTACCGGCAGCAAAATATTTTTAAATATCAGGTGGCATATGTGGCATTTTGAGTACATCAACTGTCGCTTAATGCTACAATACTAAATTATTTATTGGAGGGTTGAAAATACCTGGGGTCTCGTTCTTGTCTGACTATCTTAATTCTATTTTTACGCATTTAAATAATGTTTTACTATGAGAGGTCGATAGTTGTCTTTATAGTTGAATGGGTGCTTGTTCATTCTTTATTCCATTTACCATATGCAGATGATTGATTTTGCTCTAATTGAAAACCATTTATATGATGCACTATAGATGTGTTTAAAGGGGTGATCAAGAACTCCAGTTACAACAGAAACCTGTTTTAAATAAAATTTTAAATAATTATTGGCTTTCTTCCACAAAATACATGCAAAATGACAATGCATAGCATCATCAGAAAATGTATTGTTAACATGATGCAACTTAGAGCAATAGCTAAATATGGGAGGCCCTAATATATGGTGTAACCAATATTTATTTCAGGAAATAAAACATATATTTAACACAAACACAATACACATATAGATAGAGAGAGATTGAGAAAGAGGTATCACATTGACAACTTATACATAGAAAAAAAAACAAATATTTCAAATGAAGATGGGATAACAATCCATAAGCCTATGACTTTTATAAAAATTCTTTCCTCTAAATGGCTTTTTAAAAGTCCTCTCCTCATAGAATAAATGTTACCCCCTAATATATGCCACTTAAAGGCTAAATAACACCAACAGAATGTCACAATAAACCTGAAAAATCACAATCACCCAAAATATTACAATAAACCAAGTACATTAATGCCCTAAATAATCGACTCCTTAACCACATCAGAATTATGGGTAATTTTTCAGGATTTAGTCGGAAATATGGCTTGTTGCCATTCATCGGAAAGCTTTCAGTGAGAGCTTTCCGATGAATGCAACAAGCCATATTTCTGACTAAATCCTGAAAAGTTACCAATAATTCTGCTGTGGTTAAGGAGTCGATTATTTAGGGCATTACTGTACACAAACTTATAAGTAATAATTGTGATATTGTCCACTAGTGTCACCAATGTGAAGCAGGTTTATGATATAACTGAGTATGATTCTTTAACTGTGTCAAGAAGAGACAATACCTTACAGCCTAGTGTTTCACTCTCTATGAGTTTGTTCGACAGTATATGGATTTACATTGCTAAGAGGTTTCGGGGACCATTGTCTCATTGTTCACCCCCACTCGGTAAATCTCATCAGGACATGTGAAGTGCTGCCTATGTCTTTCTTCATAAAACCAACAATTGATTCTCATGTATCGACACTGTTCAAAAATCAGCATAATTTGTTCCCCTGTACAAATTATTCCCTGTTTTAATGTGGAGTTTGTTTTGGATCAAAAAGCTTGATAAAGGGTGTCAAAAATTCTACAAACATCTGTCGCCCCCAGGGTTAGCTGCTACTGCAGACAACTGAACATCAGGCCAAATTATCTTTTCATAGTCGAAACGAGATTGTCAGAGATATGAACGAACAGAAAGAAATCATCTTACACAGTTCTCTATTCATGAATTTGGAATTAAACTGGATTTTTTTTTGTAAATCCAATTTCAAAATTAAAAGATTTAAAATAAATCTGTTTTTTGTAATGGTTGTTTCAGAAAATTAATGCCAGACATTCAACATGAGATGGCTCATTATTGGATAGAACATGAATACAAGATAGCCTGATTATATTATGTATATTTCAAAAAGTTTTTAAAAGAACACCATTATCAATCGTAGTTTAAATTGTGTCTGAAATTTGAGATAAGCCTTGATAATGCTTCCTCTGTGGCTTATTCTTAATTTTAATTCTTGCTGATATTTATAAATTTAACTAATTGTCTTAAAATGCCTTGCCGCATGAGTAATATTACAATCTACATTCTGGATATTAAATTTAATATTTCTATTCATTAACTTATATCACTAAAATGGCTGGGTAGACTCATTGGGAAGGTGAAATAAATTTAGTCTTAACTATTGTTTCCTTCACTAATTAGTCACCCTTGTTAATTTATTTTTACTGAATCCAATTCTAAATGAACAGGAGACAGAGTCTGCCAAGTGAGTTTTATGACATAAATTAGGGTCCACGATTGAATTATGGGGAGTAAATTAGGTATGTGGAGGTTAGCTGATGAACATTAATCTACTATCAGACTGATCAGGGGACTCAGCATGGCTGTCTAGCCATGTCTGAAGTAAGGGATCAAAATGGCTGATTTTCAGCTCCTGTATTGAGTATTCTAAGTAAATTAGCTGGTTAAGTTTGAGTAAATTGAATTAATATGACATTTTCAAGAATCATATATGTATTTTGTTAATTTCTGATGTAAAGTTTATTTAATTTTTTTTAATGTATTTTTTTTTTTATATTTTGTCTATATTTTGGGATTTTTGTTGAAATTATTATTTAAGATGGTCCCTCAGAAATCTGATGCAGTTTTAGGATCAAATCAAACATGAACTATACACAGTACATATATGAGCCCAAGTTTGAAACTTCAGGCTGAATAATATTAATAATGCTCTGTTGATTTAAATTTCAACAGATATCTAGTGTAAAATTATCTGGGTTTTAGGCAAAGAATTTATATTTCCTGCTTTTGGCAAGATTCAACTCACAATATGACCAGAAGGGATTTTGTCTAATTTTAAAAGATTTGGGTGCCCTTGTTAATGAAAGCTGGCACCCCTGAACAGACTTCTAACAGCATCCCTGACTATCTCTTCCCCCTTGCATTATCTGGGATACACAGAAGACTCAAAATTATCATTGAATTTCGGGGCTGAATTTAACACCTTGACATCCCTTAGCTGTCCCTAGAACGACTTTGATGTAGTGGGTCCCATCACATGAAGATCCAAGCAAGCACATCTCATGTATATACCACCTGTTGTCTGCCAGGGACATAATTTCTCGCCCCATTATTGTCGCCTTCCAACTGTGAACTCATGCCTTCACAATCAAACGGTATTCACCATACATTGATACACCAAATAACAAATGGCATGTGTCCGATAGGGTTGTTTGCTACAGGTTTCAATGTAAAAAAGTCACAGTATTTCTCACCTGTGAAATTCTCTTTACTTTCATGTGTTTCTTTATCAAAAGGATATAATTTTGGACAAAAGCTTGCTAACCATACTAAATGTTTAGGCGGAACAGTTGAATTACCAAGAAAGTCAATCTATTGCCTGCTGTTATAGGATAAAAAATATGATAAAGGTGTTTTCAGACCTAAATAAAAATTTCACCTCTCCTGGTAACAACTGAAAATGAGAATGAATTTAAAAGAAAAGAAATCACCAAGTTGAAAGAATAAAAGTAAGAGAGGAAATGAGGAGAATTGAAGTATCAAGGTGCATGTACAAAATTTAAATAAAACATATTGGATATTTATCTCAAATATTGCTGAAGCATATTAAAATTATGTCATGTTCAAATCCACTTTAAATTCAACATTTATTAATATGATCTGCATACTTCATCTAAAGTTAGTGTAATTCATATTTTATTCCAATCATAATAACATATATGAACATTTAACACAAGTTTTGACAGTAATAAACAGAATAATATAGATGGATCATCATTCTTTAATTCTTCATCTGAAGTTAATGGGTTGTGCTGCTACTCAATTATACAATTAAAGGACCATGGTTCAACAGGACATTAAATTAGTCAACATTATGTTAATGTTAAGAAAACTAAAAATATGTGCAATCGCTATAATTTATATCACACAGGCATTACGGAAATCCTCTAAATCATTCATATGTGATGAGTTTAAAGCGGGTACAAATGCTCATGATTGAAAACGCTCTTTATTATCTACCGCTTTTAAGCGATGGAAGCATTGATACTCTTTATAAGAAACAAAAGTTTAAAAAAAATTAAAACCAAAACTTCATCTTTTGAAAAGTCAATAACTGGTCATCAAAACCTCCTATTAATGAGCTCTCACAGGTCCAATCTAATTATATTTGGTATAGAAATTGTACAGATGGCCGTTTTATGTTGCCATATCAGACAAGGCATATTTAAAAAAGCTTAACCCTTTACCCAACAGAACGGCCCTGTGCCAATGGATTCTCTTATATATGCGAGTCGACCATAGGTCGCCTCGCATATATAAGAGAATGCATTGGCTTAACACATTAAAAATTATAAAATTGTTAAAGAATGTAAGAAAAAATGGTAAAAAGTGTTAAAAAAAGATTTTTTTTTTAGGCCAATGCATTCTCTTATATATGCGAGGCGACCTATGGTCGACTCGCATATATAAGAGAATGCATTGGCACAGGGCATAACTGTAACTATCACAATGTGGTCAAGGAGCCGGTTCCAATGATATCCATATTTGTATGGTTCTATTGAGACAGACCGAAGATATTTTAGGCTGTTGAAGCTTTATTTGGCCGGTTTTGGCCGGTTTGTTGGGTAAAGGGTTAAGCAACTTTGCCTCCCTATCAGATATATGCTAACATTGCCATACACTACCACATCAGCATCTGTCTAGACATTATACTGAGTACTATACTCCTCATCACTGTCACAAGCCACCCTATCATTCCAAATACCCCAAGCCAGTGGTGGGATCCCTATAGTTAGGAGAACCAGCATGTCACATCTTCTCCAAGCCGAGGCATGAGCCATAATAATCATTAGGTTCATCCGAGTCAGACGGAGCCGGAGTAGTCCTAATAATCAATGTCACAAGCCAGCACCTTTTCACCAAGCCCATGGGGATCTGTCCCATGTTCTAGCTTGGGTTGGTCTTGGACCCTATGCCTTGAGTACTGTCAGTAATCACACTCTCAATGTTGTTTTCATAACTGATTTGACCTGTGTTGTTTCAAGGTTCATCCTTTGCAAACTTGCTCTTTTCCATCATGAAGAAATAAAAATTTATAAATGCAAACAATATTTATTTCTCTCACAAAAATGAGGCAACATTCACCTCCAGTTATATATAATGATTTCATGACATAAAACTTATTTTAAGAATATGTTCACCAAAAATGCTACATTACTTTATTCTGATAAAATTTGCAACACTATTTAATATAGATTTCAGTAGGGCATGATTATGAGCATGGTGTGATGTAAAAGGGCCATAGTTTATTTTATTATGTCACATATTATGGCTATTTTGGGTTTTTGTTTTAAAAAGAGACATACTTTTAAGACAAAATAAAACATTGCTAATTTTTATCTTATTCAAGCTTATCTGTTTTACTAAAGATAGGCATTTTATTGGGGAGAGGATATGTGGTTCAATTTCCACTGGTGAATAATACCAGAGGGCAAGGTTAGAAGTTTTAAGGAGATTTTGAAATATATTTAAAGTTTTTAAATATTGAAACAAACCCGAAATGTTAGTCTTTGAATTGGTAAAATTATCAGACATAATTATAGCCAGACAACCAATTTACCAGTCTCACAGAGTATAAGATATTACACAATTAAGACTTTTTAATAACTTTCAATATTTGATCGAGATTCAGACTAGGCTTAACTGTATATGCTGGATAATTAATTAAATAAAAATAATATTCACACTCTAATCTGCATATATGAATATGGTTTCCAGTTTAGTGAATAATATTCTGAAAGGTTTTCCCCAAGATTATCCCTTCATTAACAAAGCCACTATGAGGGACGACTAATCCTGAACCCAGACATTCTGGAACCCAAAAATCAGTTGCATAAATCTTCTATAATTTTCATCAAAACACTAAACCCTTACTGCAGGTCTTCCAAGATGCCCTGTCACCAAATTAACTCATTCTGATTGGTCGAACTCGGATTACCACAGATAGGTGATGTCAAAATGGGATTAAGTCCCTTAATCCGGGTCCAGCCACTGAGGTTTCAGGGCTACCACATGTTAGCACAACTATACCACCTGAGGTGTGACCCTACATGACTGTAACAACACATTAGGCACCCAGGTAGCTTAACCCATTATTCCTTTTCACACCTTGCACCAAAATACTACTACCATGTCACAACTTCTACCCCAAGCTTTAGTCTTGTACAAACACAATTGTGCAACAGCCAATGAAATTAGAGTATCTGATGCCTGAGTTTGGTATAAGGGTTTTTTGAGGGGCCCTTGAAGCCATTCATCAGCCAACATTAATTGTGTGTATACCTGTGTCTTCCTTCATTAGTATTGTATGGTTATATTTTGCTGAACTCTTCTCAGTCTCTGTGTCGTTAGATGTTGTGTTTCTGACATTCTCTATAAATATGAAGCTGGATTCCTTTCGGTTATTTAGTGACAAGAGCCACAAGCGAGGTAACCTTATATGCTTTCCTGAAAAAAATATTAAACTTGTGAAATATTTTGTTTATTACTCGAGTGATATTGGGCAAAAAGATGTCCACTACAGGTACTGTATTATATACCAGTTGCATGTAGCCTTATGCAGTTGGTGTCTAAACATGATGATAATATTTCTTGATTAGACAACTGAGGTTCCTTTACAAAAAAAAATTTAATTTTTAAATTTTAATTTTTTTGTATGGAATCATGCTTCTGTGCTATGTTGAAACGTCAAGTCAGATTTAATAGAAATTATCATTTACATATTTCAAATATGCTAATGTTCCAAATATGATAACATCTCTATTCCCCTCCCCCACAATATTCCAATAATAATTTTGTATGAAAGATTACATTATCAAAGATATGTCACAACACATTGATGTGACATATGTATCAGCTTCTACATTAATTTCATTAGTTATGTATAATTTTATTTAAGACAGGCTTTTATTTATTAACTTGACTCAAGACAATACACATTCCATGATTTTATTGACATTTATGATTTATTTTTCAGGTCAGTTGAAGCTGAGTATCTACGTCAACTATGGCATCATGACAGTCAACATCGTTCATGCACGACACCTCACATCCAAATGGACAGACAGATGCGACTCCTTTGCCAAGGTACATAACAAAATTAAATATTAAATTTTCCATAACTAATGTTCCATCAACCCACATTGCTATATATTTGTTTCCAAAAGCACTAAAACTAAAAAAGTGTCTGATGTTAGCATAATATTCATGACAAAGTTTATTTTGAGGTTTCCTGTTTCTATCAAAGTAAATTATTACTGGGAGATGGGAGAGAAAGGATTTAATATATTAGAAGAGCTAAATCTTGAAAAAACAAATCGTGGGGAATTCTTTTTTTTGAAAGCCAATTTCCATTATAATTGCTAAACCCATGAAGCAGCCACAGTTCATTTATAAGATAACTAACTATTACAGTGGATTGCATATTCATAAAAATGTTCATGAATTATATGATTAACTTGGTTGCTTTTTACAGATATGCCTGGTTCCCGATGATGGTGAACGCACAAAGTACAAGACAGACATCATCGAGAATTCCAACAACCCCTACTTTGACGACAAGTTCTCCTTGTGAGTACAATTAACATAAATTCAATCCCTTTCTATATTACCACCGAAATCTATTGCTATACAACCTGAACACATTTCTTGGCTACAAACATATGGCAGCCCAATATTTACCTAATTTTCTGTGACCTAAACTGGTCAATGAGCATGATAATATCCTAATGTTTGTTAGATCTGATAATAATTAGGAACGCTCTTATCAATGACTCTTTCAATGCTATCATTATACGCTTCCATGAAGCAGAAAGCCCAAACAATCTAAAATGTTGCTGGTGGCTAATAATACACAAATTTTATAAAGCAAATAATTTTATAATACAAATATTTCAGAATAAACTAAATCAAATTATAATATTGTTTAAGCCAACTTCAAGACATTATTCTTCTTATTGTTTTGGTAAAAATGTCATGAAAACTCCACATCAAAGCCGAGATGTGCTAATTTTTATGACTCAAATCATCCAAATTGCCTTTGATTTGTGCAATTTCACACATCTATGCCATAATGTGGCATGTGGCTGGCCTGTGCCCTGGCTTAAATGTGTCATTGGCACTTCAATACTACAAGCTGCCCAGCATGTAATAAACTCTAACAATAAATAACTCTTATTGCACATTATATGGCTTTATTGGATATATAATATTTGGTCAGAAAATTCAGGCAATAATTGTGAAACTTAAAACTGCCTTTGAGTGATCATAATCTTTATGTAATTCAATACCAGGGTAATAATTCAATACCAGGGTAATAATTCAATACCAGGGTAATAATTCAATACCAGGGTAATACTGGGCCTTTTACTGGTCAAGTTTTAAGAATTTAGCAGTCATGATGTAATTCAAGATGATATCATCTTGGGCATTTTGGATTTTATTACCTCCAATTCACACCAGTAATTAAGATTATTTGGCTTTTTACTTTATTAATTTTAATCATACATAGTTTTGGATATGCTCCATTATGTAACACTTGTGTAATATGTAAGGCTTAATAGATCACTTCTCAATAATGGTGACAAGCTTAATTTTCCAAAGAATTCTTTAAAAAAATAAATTCTTACTTTATTTCATTATTAATCTCTACACCAATATTTCACCTACAAAACTAAAATCTTGTTAATTTCACCTGAATTAAGAGATTAACAAGACCCCAGTGATCTATGGTTTCCAGATATGGCAATTAATTAAAGATTATTGAGATTACCATGACTAATTACTGTGTAGAGCCTCATGTGGTGATGGATATAACACCTTTTCTGGCTTGTCTGCTTCAATAGTGATTTACCCTTTCCCTTAATCCCATTAATTTAACTAGATTATTTCTAAATCACAATTTTATCTCAGTTTTGGATTAAGTTACCATGATTTAATTGTATATCCATCAAGAGTAAAGATTTATCAGGTATTGATGTGATTATTATTGAGTAGACCTATCATCACATTATAAATCCAATTATTTTTAATTTCTTGTGACTTACTAGTGACTAATTAACAAATTCAACTATGACAATTATCATTTCTCATTATTGAGCCCACCCAAACTTGATTGAATTCCCAATTGGAGGTCACATATTTTTCTTCAAACTATTAACTTCATGTTAAAAACTGCCAATCAAAGTTTAAAGTTTGTCAATCTGATTAACAAAAGCTACATCCATTCCATTAAAAATTCAAAACAATCCTTCATTGATCACCCGTTCTTTTCTTTAGTTGGCACATAGCACCATTTCTCATACAAAGAACTTATACATGAATATTTTTTCTTCAGTGAACTTCTCCCTGAAGACAAGAATAAGAGAATGCTGATTTCTCTTTGGCACAGAGAGCAGAAAAGCTGGTAAGAAATTAAAAAAGTTTGATTCCTCAATCCCTCCCCAATATCCAAGTTAACATGATGTTGGCCACCTCAAGTAGATCATAATTTGTTTGTAAGTTGCTTGTTTATCGCTATATGACATTAACAGGGAGAGAACTTATAAAAAAAGCTTCAATAGGCTTGTTGTCTCATCCCATTCCAATCTTGCATTTTGTTAACATATTAATTTTTTTTGTATTGGGAATAAATATTGTTCACACCAATACATTAACTTAATAAATAATAAACGAATGGGAAGCTTTTTCTAAATTTCTGCACAAACCCTCTAAATGAATAATAGATTATTTCAATATATGTTTTAACCATTCACTAATAAAAAAAAGATTATGTTTATAATAATTTGTTCTTTATATTTTAGCCTGACTGAGTTCCTTGGCTGCATGTCGTTCGGCGTCAAACACCTGATGAACCCTAAGAAAGAGGTCAACGGCTGGTACTACCTTCTCTCCGAGGACATGGGTCGCAAGAAGCATCTGCAGATATCGTCTAAGTCCAAGTTCAACGACAGCATCGACAACACCGACCTCCAGTCATCACAGTGCCTCAGCATGCCGCAGACACCGTCTCACTCCATGACGACTCCGAGCCACTCCATGATGTCCACACCAGCTCATCGAGTACCACCCACTCCTTACTCCTGCAGAACACCCGGCAAATCATCACGTCGCACTCCGACCAAGCAGTACCGCAAGAGCGTCATATCATCAGCCATCGTCACACCAACACCAATCAAGAACGATTCCATGGACTCCCTCACTGTAAGTTTAAGATAACTTGCTATAGGCGAATACAAAAATGAAAATCTATAATATCTGATTTTAACTTGTGCTATTGAAGTTGACATAAACTTAACAATGTACACTTGTTGTCCTACATTTAAGTTTATACTAAAACATGATTGAAATTAATCCAATATAACTTTATATGGCAGTTTTTCATTTTAATTCACTCTTAAAGGGGTACTGTACGCCATTTTCATTAAATTTCCGGTGATAACAACGATCTAATATCGATAATATATAGAAATATAAGTAATTTGAGTCGAAGATATATTCTGTAAACGCTCAGGTTAATAAGCTATCATAAAATTTAATAATTTAAAAGTTAATAATTTGATATAAATTGAATTTATGACTGGAGTCATAAAATGGCGTCAATTAAATTACGAATTTCCGTAATCAAACAAAGTAATTGAGGGATACTGGATTGTTAAACCGATCGCACACACGATCGCTTAAAATATTATGATGATACGGGGAGAACACTCAAGCCACTCACTGACTAGCGACGATACAATAACTTAAATGATTATATGGGACTAGTATGCCCATAATATAACTTTAATTTGATTCATTTGGTTGAAAACTGTACAAAAATTACTCGACAACAACAATTTGTATTTTTGCATTCCGGTAAATTTGTCATCCGTAACACTACTTCGTACTCAACAGACTTTCAAATAATGAAAAAATTGTTACCTTATTCTCCGACTCGGGACTATAGAAACCAACAACAACATTTGGCGTACAGTATCCCTTTAAGTCTAGAAAGAACAAATTGTTTGATTAATTAAATGAATTTATACTATTTGAGAATATATTATTTTATAAAACTGATGATTTTCTAACTGTTGAATGTATTTTGATCTCTTTTCTCCATTTGCAGATCACCATCCGACGTGGTAGAAATGGTTTCGGCTTCTCTCTCACTAGTGCTTGTCCCGTCAAAGTCAACACCATCGAAAAAGGTAAGGATATGAAATATATACTACATCTGTGTTTAATTGCGCCAATCAAGCTTCAATTTAAATGAAATTATCTAAAAAAATATCCTTACATGAAAATAGTTTTTACTGCTTCTTAATCTAGTAATCTTAACCTTTGTCGAATGTTTATCTGAATGTCAGTGTAAATGAATGAATGAATGGGAATCCATAAATCTGTTTATAATATTATAACATCCAACAAAATTAATATTAGTAAAAATAATTTCTTAACTTTTGAATAATGTCAAATGTTCTCTTATCTTGAACCTTTTGAATAATGCTGAATGTCTTCATATCCTTAACTTTTGAATAATGCCAAATATATCTTCCTATCTTTAATAACCATTTTGCTTTTTACAGGTTCACCTGCTGAAGAGTCTGGTCTCCACCCCGACGATGGTCTGCTCTCTGTCAACGGCCAGAATATTTCCAGATCCACTGCCGTCAGTGTCGCCAAACTCATCAAGTAAGTTATTAGCCGTAGGCTAGCTGTTAACACTGCTCTGTACATATACCATTAATGTTTTTTTTTCACTGAAAAAAATACCTAAACATCAACATGGTACATATACATACCCTATAAATGATTTTGATTTACCTAAATTCATGTATCAAATCTTCATAAATGGCTAAAATATATTGCATTATCAAATTTAGAATTGAATTCAATTATACTTTCTTGGTAAATTTTGCGCAGCAAGATTCTACCTTTAATCATTTAAAGATTATTCATACGATAATTTATTTTCAAATTTGATATGCTGTAGATTTTTTGTTACATGGATAAACTTATTTTTATAATTCGATGTCCTCTTTTCTAGGTACTGTGGCAGCATCCTCACTCTTGAAGTTCGACGATACAAGGATCATGGTCCACTTCATCAGCCTCCTCGTTGTTCATTCCCATCCGACGACAGCATCATCAGCTCTGCTCCCGTCACCAAGACTCCTCGATCATCAAAGAAATCAGCTAGAATCTCACTCTTCAAGCAGAAAAAAAGGGTATGTGAAAACTTTGGACTTCAGGTGTAGACCTAAAATATTATTGACTGTTTTGACAATTTATGTTGATCTACTTTATTCTAAAACACAACATGTAAATGGTTGTACTCTTGAGTTGTGAGTAACAGAAGATGAGCTTTTAAAAATTTGCACGTTGAATTATAATTCTCATGGCAAACAAAAATTTACCAAAAACATCCTTTCAATATGAAATATAAACAAAATTTTCTTTATAAATGTAACTTTTCATTCACTTTTACATGGTGTTCCTTTGAAATCAAAATAAATTTGGATTCACTCAAATTAATTATTATAGCAAATTTCAATGCACTTCTCAAGTGCTTTTTCTATTTTAAGTTTCACTCATTTATAATTATTCATTCGTGTTACAGAGGTCATCCATGCAGAGTCGAAGGTCAGCCATCCAGAAACTCATGCAACAGGAGCTTGACTTCATCGACACGATGCATGCTGGTATCGAGCGTTACTCCCGTCCTCTCCGACACTTCATCATCTCACCGCAAGAACATGAGATCCTCTTTCAGAACATCGAAAAGGTAGATATAATTAGCATGTTTCCGCGGCAAACTGCCAATCTCCCGTTTCTTATTCACTGACTCCATGTCCAACTTAATTGAACATATAATATAATCACAATATTTTCAAAGTAACTTTTTCATATCACATGATACTTCTGCTGAATATGTCTTGTTCAATAAAGCATAAAAAATATCCTAATTGTGTTTTGCTTTGAGATTATGATATGCTGGGAATAGCTCTAAATCTGACTGCATTGTAAAATGGCATGAGATTTAATCCCTCAAATATTTTAGACAGTAATCAACATGCTTTTCCCCACAACTGTTCCTTTCAATCATGAACACAGAACACTTGTTTTATATAAAATATTCAAAATTTGGATAATCTTCAAAATCAAATTTAACTAATCACTGTTTATTATTACTTTCAGCTTGTCATGATCTCCGAGTATTTGGTTCGTCAGATACAAGACAACGTCACTGCATCTGACTCTGACAGTGACTCTTCCTTCACAGATTCCATTCCTCATCTGACATCATCCATTGGTCTTATCTACTCATCAAAGGTAAATCTTTTTGCAATTACAACAAATATTTCATAACAAATTTAAACTTCAGACTGCTTCAGATCAAAGTTATTTACATCTTGTAACGTAGTTAAATATTTGTGTACATTTTAAACCATTACATTTATTCGTGAAGAGATATAAGATGTAGCAAAATAAACACATTTAAAAACATGAAATTCTGCTTTAAATACATGGAAATTTTGTTTCATATTTTTCTTCAAGAACTCTCAATACTTATCTTGCCTCATGTTTAACAAATAATTATATCTATTTTTAGATGCATGTGATAAGCCAGGCTTACAGCGACTACGCCCATGGTCTCCCTGAGTCGAGCAAGCTTCTCACCCAGCTCGAGCACGGCAAAGATTTCAGGCGCTTTCTGTCAAACCCACCTCTCCTGAACGATCAGCCAACCGTCTCTGCTTTCATTCGTCATCCAATAGAGGTATGTATCATTCAGATATTATTCGTAAAATCTTTTAAATAAAAGATTATGTTTATCATAACAACATAAATTAAAAAAACTGAACTGAAATCAGAAATTTGAAGACCTAATATAAATATAAATAAATTATTCATGTCAACAATTCACATGAATTCAGGACTTTTAAAACCATCCTTTTTCAATCAAATATTACTTTTATTTAAATAAACTTTCCGATTAGAATAATTACTCCATAA
The DNA here is from genome assembly GCA_032622095.1 of Siphonodentalium dalli. Classification (NCBI taxonomy): domain Eukaryota; kingdom Metazoa; phylum Mollusca; class Scaphopoda; order Gadilida; family Siphonodentaliidae; genus Siphonodentalium; species Siphonodentalium dalli. The sequence continues at coordinate 160,207,067 of CP136069.1, read as the reverse complement.
TTGTTTGCATTTTTCTAAATATATCTTACTTCTATCTTTAGCACTTGAAAGAGATCTTCAGCCTATTGACCGACATCAGTGATGTAACTCTTCAGACCTCCGAAGACTACCCACGACTCACCAGTGTTGTCCAAGGCATCCAGAAAACCCTCGTCACCATTTCCCAGAATGGCATCACCCGCGTACCCAGCATCACATCCTTGACGTCAGCCGAGAGCAAGGACAGTGGTGTCGCCAGTGGTCAAACCGCATCCTCTTCTGGCAGCAGTGTCAGCAGCCGACAGCGACATCAGCCCTATTCGTCCTTCCAGATCATGTCTGCTTGTGATCCCGAAGTCATGGCCATCCAAGACAAACTCATCTTCGCACCAAATGTTCATGTAAGTTTTAACCCTTAATGTTTTCTCTTTAAAAGTTTAGGTTTTAATGGTATATTATTCGTCTGGAAATTTGCTGTTATCATTTGAATTTTCTACCAAAGTGGAAAACTTTCTTATCATATTCGAGTAAGGCTGTCTTCAATTAACTATTCACTATTTGCACCACTAGTGTCAGTAATTCGAGGAATTCTCTTTTGAAAAGATTAAAAATTTAAAACATTCTTCTTAAGTCAAAATTTCTACAATAATTCACTGAAATTTTAATTTAACCATGAAAAACAAAAGAGAAATTCATCCTTTTTCTCACTATCATGTTAATGTTTCAAGATGTAATTCTGAAATAATTTATTGAAATTCATCTAATCATTCCTTTTTTATGTTTACAGGTATTTGAGCTTGGTCTTGAGAATCGCCACCTCGTCTTCTCATCTGACATCTTCAGATGGTTCAACACTCACTGGAGACCCATCCATCTGATGCTGTTCACCGATATCCTACTGCAGGTTGAGGTTGACAGTGACGGCTATATGACAGTCATCGAAGAACCTCTCCACCTCCATGACATCTGCGGCATCGATGCAAACAGAAAACATGGTAAGAATAAATTCCATTATGTAACTCTTTATGTTGTAACTTCTTATTACTGTTAATGTTATTGATGTCATCAAGCTTAATAATTTCTATAATATTGATGACTCAACTGAAAAAAGAAACACAGTTTATATTCAATCTAGTAACTACTAATAATTACAACAGTGGTTGAAAATAATATGTATTTGACATCAAGTCTAATATCTTTAATATTGATGAATCATCTGAAAAAATATTAATTATGTTCATACAATAAATGACAAATCATAATCTCAAAAACAATTGTCACGCGCAAAAGTAATTTTAATTTCAATGTAGATGTAAATTATTTAATATATCACACACAGATGTTTGACCATTTTTGTTCTTATTTTTTACAGAAAAAGAAATCGTCCTTAACATCAGCCCCAGTGACCCCATGTCTACTACCAAGCCAAAACAGATCTTCCAGACCCTCACTGTTGACGACAAGTCTGCGTGGAAGTCCCTGCTGAAGAAGAGAATCTATGCCGCAAGAAGTTCCCACCACTACTAGACGGCATCGTCAATCGTGATTTCATATAGTGCAAAATGAGTGTCGTCAATCGTGATTTCATATAGTGCAAATTGATTATTAATGTCTTATGTTCTGATATTGCCTTCTTATGTAATGCTTCGTTCAAGAGTAATGGCAAAATAGTAATTTAAAGGGATACAAAGGCTGATTTCATGTGCAAATAGTGCCTTAGTGTGGCAAATATTACATTTTAAAGGAAACATATATGTGCATTTGAAATTTTGATAACTCTCAAAGAATTCAGAATTTCATATAAATATTCTCAAAATGGTAGCAAAAGACATTTCATATTAGATTTATTTAAAAAATCTAAAAACGTTGATTTAGAAATCTAGAACATGATGAGAAAATATATGTTTCCTTCCGGATAATAGTGAATATAACTCACTCACCTGTATCTTTCTTGACATAATGCACTAGTAATGTTAATAGTGCTTTCATTGTGCTAATCTTGAGTTAAAATCCACATAGCTAATATATGTTATGAATTTGTGTATATATGTTAATCAATTGTTATGTAAATAGCAATAATTTATGAATTGTTAATACTGAATTGTTGAATCCAATTTGTTGATATAATAAACACATCAATGATATTCACACTCTTCCTTCTTACTTTCCTTTTTTCTGAGATGAGGAAATTATATTTATTAAGAAATGAATGTAGTGGGTGTGTTATTAGGGGATATGGAGCTGCGGTTGTTGGGGGCACATTTGGTGAGAACTGCTTCGCGGTTCACACAAAGTGCCCCAATGACCATAGAGCCTTATCCCCCCAATAACACACACCTACTTCATTCGTTTCTTATATTTATATAGCCGTTTGATGATTTATTCCCATTAAAAAGCTGAGTGTATTCTTATTAATTTTCAAAAAATCTGCCCACACAGCACATTAAGCAGCCCACATAAGATTTCCAAGCAATTATCAATAATAATGAGATCGACATAACTGGCTTCAGATGAAAGTTACGGTCTGTGTTATTGCGGTATGAAACAGGTGACCGAACTGGCAGTTGACCTATCACGAACAGGATATAGTGTAAAGCCCCGCTTCCATATCCCCGATTTTCCACCCCGAATGTTCCCGAATGACTCCCGAATCATCATTTTGCAAAAATCGTGGAGTAAGTTCGGGACGAGTCGGGACAGTGAATTTATACCCCAGAACATCATCGGGGATATCGGTGCTGTCGGGGTCGATTCGGGACGATTCTGGACTCGCTCCCGACAGTTTTGAAATGTTCAAAACTATCGGGAACCAAGCCGAATCGCTCCTGATTTGTCAATCATCGGGAGAAATTCGGCACCTATTCGGGAGTAGTCGGCAGTATTCGGGTGGATATTCTGGAGTAGTCAGCAGTATTCGGTAAGTTATTCCCGAATTCGCCATGTGTGGCTGATTTTATACTAAGATCCGGTGTATCTACAAAATTTGGCATCGATTCGGGACGTTCGGCAGCAATTGAATACCAATTCGGTATTTATTCGGCATCAATTCGGTACCAGTTCGGCATTGATTCGGGGTATTCGGCAACAACTCGGTGTAAGTCGGTAGTAATCTGGGCAATTCGACAGACACTCGCACGAAATTTCGGTATCAGTTCGGGATAATTCTTTATCATGCGGGAAGAAATTTGGAAGCATTCTGGAATACTCGGCAATGTTCGGGACGATTAAATTTTGTCATCAGTTCGGCGGCTTTTGGAATAAAACTCGTCCAGAATTATCTCGAATGCTGCCGATTTGGTCTGGTCCCGAATTGGTGCCGAATATACTAATTCGGGACAGAAAATCGGGAATATGGAACCGGGGCTTAACACAGACGGGTTATGTAAATATGTGTCAATATAATGCATGAATTAACCCATATACATCATGGCGCCATGGGTGAATATATCTGTAAAAATATGTCACATGTTTACTGATGTTTTTCATTCAGTGGTCTGATTTCGTAATGTTATGTGCATGAAAATATGATGCTATCATAAAAATGACATAAATATCGTTACACCTGCCATAAGTGTGCCATAAATGTCATTCTACCCCACCAAAGAGTTAATGGAATCAAAATTATCGTGAACACTGCTTATTAGAAGCTTTCTATTATAATATTCGCTTTTGAATTTTTCCCGGTATGGAAATAGGTTGATAAATACTTGAACTATCTTATTTTCCCTAATATGGACCCAGTTAAAGGCACGTGCGGCCTTGGCGGTGGGTATCCTGTGAAAATATATCCACCCGTCAAAAACCGCCACAAACAGAAAGAACATCAAAATGTAGATAGACTTTGTCCGTATACAAATAAGAAATATCGCATAAACAGTATGTTATGGTCATATGTTTGACCATTGTTATGTAAACAACAGCATAAAAAGTTACTTTTCTGGTGTTTGTTTATATTATGATGGTAAACATAAAGAGCGTTCTTTGTGGGTGAATTCCTGATATGGAACGAATAAAAGAGCGTTTATGCCATTTGTGTGTGATTAGCCAGCAGCATTGTGTTGTCTTCTGTAACACAATCAGGCTCTTGCTTAGGTAAAATATAGTAAATCTTTATGATAACATGCTGTTTACGCGATGGTCATGGTATATATGAACGGAACTGTATGCGTTTTAATGTTTTTCTGTTTACGGTGTTTGGAACAAATATGAATATTTTCGACAATTAAGGCTGCACGTGCCTTTAAGGCATAATGTGGAATTTGCAATCTGTATATTGGTGTTGATGGGATGTATAATAGGAAATTCCCATGGTATAAATTACTGATGAAACAATGATATGACAGAAAACAAGCATATATTGATAGCTAACAATGAGATATTGATGATGTAAAATAATAGTTTCATCCTGAAACCCAGTTTCTTTGAAAAGCCGAATAATATCCTAACGGATTTACGCCTATAGAAGTGTCCATTATATTTCATGGGTCTGCGAATGCAAGGAATTATGATGTCACAAAGATGATGTCGTCAGTTCATTTCAGATATAGGGTTGTCCTAAGAACTGACAAATTCTGTGCATATTTCTGAATTATACTTCCATGTTTTAACATGGAAGTATATTGTAATTCTTCCGGCTTTTGTTATTATTCTTATTCTTATTATTATTCCATAATGTGCTTATATCTCCGGAACGGCTGGACCGATTCACATGCTGTTTTCGGCTTCAGTATATAACTTTGGAAGTTATTTGAAAGTAGCCTATTGAGAATTTTGTCCGACCTTGACCTTTGCAGTTATCGCCATTTTCTTGATTTTTTGGGTTTTTTCGTCGAAACGGCTTGGCCGATTGATTTGAAATTTGGTACCTGCATAGTCATTGAGTATACGCAGTCGATGCACAAATAGGGAATTTCATCTGACCTTGACATTTGGAAATAACGCTCTTTATCTGTTTTATTGTTGTTAGCGTATCTCCTCCGAAACGGCTTGAGACATCGGGTTCGGACTTTGTTCATTATTTGCGCATGTGTTATAAAATACTGAAAAATGATAGGGGTCAAACTTCCGGTTTAAAAGTTCGCCACTGATCGAATTATAAAACAACGCTCTTTATACAAAATCCAGAAGGGCTTGCGATGTTGAGTTGGGACTTTTTGCATTAAGTGCATCAACCTCTGCGCTCTTTATTGATATATAAAGTTTACGGATTTCAATTCCGGTTTGGGAGATTGGGTGTGTGGGTATGTATCTCAAAATTATTTTGGCGCAGGTTTTGATGAAATTTGGTGGATATAATTTTTAGTGACCGCTGATCACTATTCCACTCAAAGTTTTTAAATCAGACTTAAACTTCATGAGTTATGGCTGTTTGAAAACCTGATTTTCTTGATTTTTTGGGGGTTTTCGCGCCCCTAGAATGACTTGCAAAAATGCAAAATCGATGTTTGATTTCTTTTGTTGTCGAAACGGTTTGGCCAATTGATTAGAAATTTTGTACATGCATATGCAGTGATGCACTAATAGGGAATTTCGTCTGACCTTGACCTTTGAAAACAACGCTCTTTATGTGATTTATTGTTGTTAGCATATCTCCTCCGAAACGGCTGTAGATATCGGGTTCGGACTTCCGGTTCAAAAGTTGGATACTGGCCGAAGAATAAAATAACGCTCTTTATACGAAATCCAGAACTTGAGATATTGAGTTTGGACTTTTTGCATTATGTGCATCAGATTCTGCGCTGTATACTGATGTATATGGGTTACAGATTTAGAGAAATGGCATGTTGGTATGTATCTCAAATTGTTTTCGGTGCAGATTTTGATGGAATTTGGTGGATAGAATCTGTGGTTGCCTAGTATTACTATGAGCTATAGTATCACCATACTGATATGTGTCTCCTGACAACTGACGCTTTATCACGTGACACAATTTCCATCATTGGCGAACATGGAAGTATCGAAATTGCTGTGCAATTTCAGTTTCATTCTAGTTGTTATATATTATTTTCAGTAAGGGCAAGTCATCAATAGTAGTTCTCAAAGTACACTACCACATTCATCGGAAAATGTTATTCCAGTCAAAGATGGCTGCCATAATGGCACCAGAAAATCAACAATTTTGCGATTTTCAAGAATCTCATGTAAATGACCTTCCGTTTGGCAGCAAATGCAAAATTTTGACAATTCAGTGTTTATTTATTGCTTTAGCAATGTAGTGCACAATTGTATTGTACAAAACATGTTCGATTTGTCAAAAGTCCACTTTAGACAACCGATTTATAGCATTATGTCAAAAATTATTTTGATATTCTAGCAATAGATTTAAAGAAATGAGTGGAAATATTCGTGCCACATACAGCCACATACTGAATTATTATCACACTTCAACAGAACTGTTCTATTTCATCCAAGATGGCTACAAAAACGGCAGTCAAAATACTAAAATCAGTGTTCATTACACCACCAAATGTCACCCTGGCATTCCATCATGGGAATTAGGTTAATCGGCTACCTTTAAGTAAATGCAGATAGCTTTAATTTCTTATACAAACTAACAGATGTCCTATAATTCATACATGTCATGTCTTCAAATTTCCTGATATTAAGTGAGGAGGGAGTTAAAGAAAAAATCCAACTCTCAATGTGAAATTAGAAAGTATGTGTAGACCTCCATCTTTGCTTGAGGGACAAGTGTTACTCTACTCTAAGCCGGAGTACTTATAGAGAAATATTGGTGGTTACCATATCAAAATCGTAATTTATGATGGTGTTAGTTCTTTTCATGACATCTCATTAGTGTATTATAATAAGGTAGCAATACACAACTGTTGTGAAAGCTATGAAGTGGGGATTGTACTCAGCTATACCATGTTATTTGGCAAGCAAGAAACAACACATCCTTGTTTATAAAACACAAACAATAGTAGAATTAATTATATGGCTGTCATTTGGCCTGCTTGTCTCACTGTTATTTGCACTGTAACCTCGAACTAACACCATTTGAACCCCATTTAGCTGAACTTAGCAGGTTTCAATCGTACTATGGTAGCCACACACAGTGATTCGCCCAACATACGAAAGGTGTCTTGGTATGAACAGAGTAGGCTGGACCATTGACAGTATACAGCAAAATGATATCCCATATTGATTTCTATTATTTAGTCATATGAAGAGTTTAGTGGGACAATGCATTCCATTTGTACATCAGTTCAACAGGAAAGTGGTTCTTGGCAATGGTTTTGATCTTGCTGCCAGTCCCACTTGAATAATGATTATTTTGAAGTTTATCGAAATCAACAGGGACTGCGCAACTGCTCTGCATATCCAACCCTGCAGTTTAGATGACGAAACAATATGAATGGTAAATGCAATAGATACGAGTCAAACATAGACTGGCGATACTTATTATATTGCGTTTTGACGATCTGTACATCCACATGATGGGAAAGGATTGAAGAATCCATTGGTAGTGATGGGTCTTCTAATGTCATGAAGGAATGCATAAATGAAGGAAGTTGAATTAGCACGCATACCTATGGAGGTGACCATGGTTCACTATAATAATAATGCCATCTTTGATATCATATTATATAGGCCGATCCATCTACAGCTTATCACCTGAACATGTTTGGAGCTCTTCATACGATAACCTCCCCATGACCATTTAGATTTCTGCTGAAGTTGATCTATATATCAACTGTGCAGGCTTCATAGTTGCCTAAAACTGTTCTAATTATCAAATCAGTCTGGCTATATCCCATAAATTGTATATATCATGCTGCATTCACGCATCATGATAATCTAGTGGCATATATAGATCAACTTCAGCAGAAATCTAAACGGTCATCGGGAGGCTATTGTATTAAGAGCTCCATACATGTTCAGGTGATAAGCAATCTAGTTTGATCAGATAGACCTTAGTTTAAACAGTATTTATTCCATGACAATACAACAACAATAAGTATATGTTTCATCATGGACCGGATTCTACATCAACTGTGCAGGCCTATGTGATCATTTCCGGGAATCATTTTATATTCACCCCACCTAATGAGTGCGATGGTCCAGATACACATTAGCGCTACTTGTATATGAGACAAACTAATTCTATACATACATGTACATGTAGTAATACAAAAATATGCTAATATTGCTGTAATACAAGTAAATATATTGCTTGAGTTCTAGTTCAAAATTTGTCACGATCCTATCATATTAATAAACACGTGGAAATGTACCGGAATTAGTATGAACTGGTGACAAGCAGTTTAAGCACGAAGCAATCATCAACATTTCTTCCTACACATATGTTTTCTTCCTACACAGAATGGTAGAAGCAGGTGTCTGATAATTTTGTGTCGATTTTCCATTCAAATCACCAAGAGTACCCATACAATGATTCATTTTACAAAGACTTTTATGGATATTATGTCAGAAAACTTCTGAGTTCATCCAAGCCTATACTGGAGGTATACATGTACCATGGTGAAATGGACAAGATTAAAGTATAGCTATAATATCTGAACAAGACCCCAGGCAATCACCTGGTTTACATTTTCAATTTCAGGCTTCAAAAGCCAGTCACTGTTAGCTTATATGCAGTAATCTGATTGAGTCCGTCGCTAGACCTTTTGGTATACGAGTAGATATACTCAATCTTTATTGATATGCAAGAAAGTGTAGAGATCATATGCATCATTTTAGCGCTGGTATATTGACATATAAAAAATTATAATATTTGGCAAATTTTCACGATTCTTATTTGGAAAATAATTGTCATATGAACTCGCGTTTTGAGTCATTGTGGTAAGGCAACTAATAGGAATGTATCATAACATGGCGATTATTTATTTGGAAGAAGCAACTTAGTCTACTGCATTCACCTTCTACGTACATGACTATATACTATATAATTTGGTTGCCATCTTGGAAGCCATCTTGGATTAAGTTGACAATTTCTGGATCCAGTTAGATGTTAATACCTTATGTAATGATACTACTCATTTCCCTCACCAATTAATTCTAACTTTTTTAACTCTTTGATTAAATGTCCGGTTGGTAAATTGCCAATTGTAACCGTAATTATTTTGATCACAACTGTATGACAATAATAAAAAAGTTTTTCAAGTTTCATAAAATTATTGTTTTAATTGTTTCTAATTAAATTCTGCAGTATATATCAGATTTTTAATCCTTTTTAAGACGTTTGAAAATTAAAATAATGAAATAAGTTTGTAAACAAAATGTAAGATCCGCAGTCGGAAATCCAAAATGGCCGACAATTTCAGAAAAATATTTTTAGACAATTATTTATATGAAAGATCTGCATTTTACAATGCATTAACTAATTTAAACATGATATTATGACAACCTGACATTACAATAAAGATTATGTGTACTTGAGATTGTTTTATTAGTTTTTTTAATAGTCAAAATTGCCGTTTTTGCTGAATGAATCACCTATTTTTCAAGGTTAAAACGTAATTAATTAAAACAAACGGCGTGATTATAAACTCCCACAGGCCCCAGCGTGCCTCCGTGACAGTTTAGACCACATGCATATGTGTCTTTTTTGTTATTTTATTTATAGCACAATGATGATAAGCTTGTAGTTAGAGATTTAATTATATATCACAATTTTTGTTTTGTTTTTTTGACAGTCAAAATTGCCATTTTCCTCAATTAAAAAACCTAGCTATTTTCGTAGTAAACTGTCGCAACTAAAGTCTAAATCGTCTCCTGCATTGTGTAGCTCCTCACATATGGTCCAGCTATACCAGAACTAGACCCTAATTTACTCTTACAAGTTTTAAAAATGAGAAAGACAGTAGAAAGATTTATCAGATCATCATCGTTGGAATACTGTCTCAGAAAACCAATATTGAATATAGCAGGTTGTGGGCCATTTTTCAATTGGATTATTGCAAAAAAATCCTTATTTGGAGTTATTTCCCTTGGGTGACAAGGAGTTATGCCCCTTAATTGTCGTGAATATTCTTCGGCAAAATATTCACCCGCAATTCTTTGGCTAATCACCTACATACATGTCCTTGATATTTGAAAATTTATTTCATAAGAAGAAGACTATTATTGTATCATACTTTTCCACAATAAAATCAGTTTTCTCATAAATTCTCCAGCAATTTAGGTGTAAAATTAGCTCGGCAACGAAAGAGTTAAGGAAATAGTTAGAAAATAAAAAAGTATATTTTGGTGAACATTTATACCATTTCCTTTAAAACATCGCATTTGGAGAAGAAAATCAAGGTTATGGTCCAAGATATCAACTTATGTGATTTCTCATCAAGATTGAAGAGAAGTATTTTCCATGATTGTCTCCAGTTCGATACAATTTGAAAATGATGTAGGCGACATGTTTGGAAAATCATCAATTTTACCACTTCCGGTTGCCATTTTGGTGGCCATCTTTGATCGAGAGGACAAATTTTAATATAAAAATATAGAATTGTCATATATTTTATATCACAATTATATTTTTATCATGAAATCCAACATTGAGACAGCATGGTACCAATATCTTTTATACATATTACCATTTTAAGAATATTGGGTATCATCTTTCTAAGTGGGCGGAACGACCAAAAAAAGCTTATAGCTTACTGTCATCTCCGTTTCCAACCGATATAACATGCCTGCAAATCTCCGATAACATACACCAACAATTTTATGTCAACTATACTATTAATTTGTTATGTTTTATGTATCTGTATGTATTGTCTTTGTGTTGGAATAAAGTATGTTTAAACAAAAATCCAACATTAGCGAACTTAAGAAAATGAGCAGGTCTAACAATTTTTTTTTCTGAAGTAGAGACCGTATACTGGCTCATGAGCATGGTCTATATTTGTTCATGATTTTCCCACGGAGCCCAAAATCAGACATAAGTGACTCTACTAACAGGCTACACCGGCTTTCATGCTCCCCAGATACTTTTTTTCTATTTCTCATACCCCTACAACCCGATAAATTGTGTACGGCTACCTTAGTGGGGGTCTGTACACTAAATCTGGCCATTTATGGGACATTATTATCTCCTTTTATACTCAACAAAATATATGCAACGAATAAATGAATTTGAGCCAAGGATGGATGAGTGCAAAATACACTCATTTATTCTTTATGAATGATGTAAAACAATGTGGTAATTGTAATGAAAATGAGTTAACGGCTTGAGTCTTTAACTAATTTTCAGTATAATGACCATGTTGTTGACATCGTTCATAGAGCACATGAGTGTAATTTGCACTAATCCACGGCTCAAAATCATTCATTTGTTGCATATATTCCGTTGAGTATAATAGGAGATGGTCCCATAAATGGCCGGATTTAGAGTACAGTCCCCTTTTAATGATATCATTCCATGTGACAGAGCTTATTATTGCTGAAGGTGTCACTCTCATCAAATAATTGGGAACAGATCCCCAGGCTTTCAGAATATAATGAAGGGTACACTTGATTGAATTTCATGCTCCCAATTTAATCTCATAACAAGTCTATAGGGTTTTTTTGCATTTACATGGGAAATTTCGGACAGACACATTCTGACAAAAGTCACAACTAAAAAATTATATATGCATGTATTCAAATTGTTAAAACCTAGATGTAAATAGTGAACTTCAAATTACTAGCAGACAACATTTTTGTTCAATTGAAATTTTGTGCACCCATTTGTCCACATGTGTGTACCCTTCAACAGATTTCTGACAGATATTTTGTTAATCTGGGTTTAACATAAGAGCAATTATTACTTGCCCCACTTTAACCATTCCATGACTGGAGCTTCATGAATTTTTTTGAAAACCATGTGCCAATGCATTCTCTTATATATGTGTCTCCCATAGGGAGCCTCACATATATCTTAAAGAGACCTTGACCTTGTAAGCCTGTGCATTCCCTTATATATAAGAGGCACCTATGGGAGACTCACATATATAAGAGAATGAACTGGCAAAGGGTCTTTAATGCTGCACCAGCGCAGCTCCCATCATGAAAGGGTCAAGAAAACTGACTTCAGACAGTGACTGCCATGGTCATATTCTTTACTCCATGCTGGAGTGAGCAGTCTTATATGTGAAGTCTTATCGGCACTGTTCACACATGCTATTAAAAAACCGATTGTCTTTGCTCCCTTCAAGCCTCGATCATAGGTTTTTTTTGCATTTACATGGGAAATTTCGGACAGACACATTCTGACAAAATGTTTATGTTTTGATTGTCCCACATCGAATGAGATAATTCCACCCACGCTTGGCCTTGATCTTATTAAGATCAAGGCCAAGTGTGGGCGTGAATTTTCTCATTCGATGTGTGAGACTTATAGTTTTGTCACAACACTTTCTTGTTGGAATCGACTAAAGCAATGCCGATAGAGATAGAAACTAAATACGGCCACTAACCAAGGCAGAGTAAAGCACGAGTGAACAGTGCGATGGACTATTTAAACATGTACAATCATGCTCATCCAGGGGGCCGCATTCTGAAAGCTTGTGTACTCGTTCGCCATTTTTTTTGGCGAGAGACCACCTTCAACCCTAGCATTCACCCCTGACCAAGTGGTCCTGTTAATGTGCTATGATGCTGTTAGGGCAAACTGATGCCGTTAAGAAACATGCTGTTATCATTTTCACAGCGTTCAGATAATCTGGACATATCCAGTAAGACATTATGTGTATGAAACATTGAAATACATATTTTGCAAAATATTTTAATACTGGTTGTGTTACTAGTACATGTAGTTGTTGCAAATCGTCTATAAACAAGATAGCTATTTGCACACCAGTGCAGTCATTGTTCATTTTTTTAAAGATATATTTGTTCTTGAATGTCTCATAGAGGCGCAAGTTCTTTCTCAAATCACTCAGATTAGGAAACTTCGGAAAAAAATAATGGTACTTTTTAGTAACGCATCAGTCTGCCCTACTAGCATCATAGCAATTCAGCAGGACCCCCAACATCATAACAAATTAGCAGGACCATATAGTGATTGCGGGGACCAGCCTAGAGGGCGACTTTGGAGACACCTTCTCCCTAAAATGTGCCATTACTCCCTATTTTAGTCACAGAGAGAAGTGACTCCTGTCTCCTTTACCAGTAAGCGTATGTCCCAACAGCATATTTAAAGGTACTCAATCCGATCAGACCCTCATAAATTACTATTTCTTTGGCTTCGGGGGGTAAAAAATATTTGATTCGAGTCTAGGAACATACCCATCAACGCTCAAGAGTGATCAGATATCGATGTTTGAAATCTATTATTTTTATTTTAAGTGGCCCAGTAAACAGTCGACGAGAGGAATTTCTCTGACCAAATTGCAGATGAAGATGGATAGCTCTAAAATCAAGAGGTTTTTTTTGTGTCAAATATTTGACAAACCGGCAAAATTTCGTTGAACAAAATGTTAATAAATAACAGGTTTTGGGCAATTTTATACTATAGTTGACTGAGCATTATTTTTGGGCAATTAATCGATTCTGACAACTGAAGCACCATTTCAAAAAAATTGTTGTTGGAATCTGGTGATATGGGGACCATCGAATCGGATTGAGTACCTTTAAAGTATATTTACTGATTATAATGGTGTTCTTACTCAATATAATGGTTTGTATAAATGGGCTCTTGAGCTGCATAATTCTTATTGGATCATAGAAGGGTGATATTGGGGTGTAATATTAACTTTAGCCTTTGTGACTTCTCCCTGATAACAGTCCACTTATCCCTAATAACCAAACAGGGAGAAGTGACTTCTCCCAATTTGAAACCTCTAGGCTGGTCCCTGTATGATTCCCACATATATTTTCTACATACGGCATGTGTTCCATATATGGAAACAATTTATTTCATCATCATGTACAGAAAATCTACTGGGATGATGTAAAGAAACAGATCGATGATGTAAAGAAACAGATCGATGATGTAAAGAAACAGACTCCGGACTAGAATCTGACCATTAGTAATTGAATAGCCATTAGTCCACATTAATTTGTAATAAACATAGAAGGGCACAGTTAAGTGAATTGGTTTGACATTATTACACCACTTTGTCATGCAGTAACCTTTGGTTCTCACTGTACTGTGATGTCATTACACACTGGTGCAATAGTGTCATTCCATTTATACATGCCATTCTAAAAAGAAACAACTGGGTGTGTAATGGAATAAACTTTTTGCATACACATTACTTAAAACATAGAATTTTGGCTGTTATGTTTTTGATCGTTCAAAATTTCCCTCGTACCAAATGACCAAACATTTTACTATCTGCAAGCGGATTCCAGCTTTCATCATAACTATTATTACACTGTCCATATTTGAGTTACCATAATCCACATCATGAGTCTATATGGACACCTAGACTATGCCATGAATAGATCTCTACTCTGGCTAATGCCCGTAGAGATCATATTCCACAAGTTCAAAACCTGGGAACTTTTCAAGGTTTTGACAGTGAACTTTATAAAGTCGAAAAAATAATATCGGGGAATATATATCTTAATTATTATCTGTTCCTTAATAATGTAATTCACTGTAGGTGAAGGTCTCAACTAGAAATTTCACGATTTAAGCAACTTTGTAAGTGATTTTGTTTTGCGTTGTTTACAAGTATGAAATTTCTCCTGGATAATTAATTCAATGTTTATTGCGATATCAGCTAACAAAAGTCACAGAAAAACATGCAATTTCGATTTGGGACCTTCACCTACAGCGAAGTAAATTATTAAGGAATAGATAATAACTAAGAGATATATTCCCGGTGTTATTTTTTCGACTTCATAAGGTTCCCGGTCAAAACTTTAAAAAGTTGCCAGATTTTGTACTAGTGGAATATAATCTCTACGGGCATTAGAGCTATATGGGCACCCTTAGATTTATGGTAAGCACCATCATATGAGAATTTCATAGGAAAATAATTATTAAAAATACCTTTATTTATAAAATTCAACAGTTATTAAAACAGTGATTAACATAATAATATTGGAGAACTCCCAACAAGTGCCATATTTCCTTGACAATGTTACCCCTTTTAATGTTGCTGTCAACTGATGTTCCATCTTGCTTACTGAAGTTGAGGTTATTCATTTTCATGTTGAATGTTTGGTACGAAGAGCATCAGTTTTCTTAAAAGCATAAGATTTTGCATTATAATTTGAAAGGCACTTTGAAAGGCACTAAAAGTGCCTAAATTTTACCGTAACAAAATGGAAAATCTAACCCATTTTGAAACAAATCTATCATAGCTTTTGTCTCAGATTGTACGAAAAAATGGCAGACATTTATATGAACAGATGGAAAAAGTTTGCTATTTTTCTATAGTGACTTATCTAACTGCCCATAAATCAAAAAAAAATTTGACATCCAGAACAGGTACCATATATTTTTTTTCTCTGGTATCACAAACATGTGAATTTCCCAATTTTTTTTTCAATTCTTAACTGATTGAAAGTTATTATTGACCATTCCATAACTGGAGCTTCCTGAAATATGCGAAAACCCAGTGCCACTACATTCTCTTATAAATGCGAGTCTCCAATAGGGACCGTCGCATATATAAGAGAATATTTTGGCCTAACAATAATTACCTTCACCTTGTAAGCGAGTAGATTCTCTTATATACGTGAGGCTCCCAATGGGAGACTCGTATATATATATAAAGAGAATTCACTGGCATAAGATCTGTAATGCTGCACCAGCACAGCTCCCATCATGAAATGGTTAATGTCATTCAATTGGGATCATAAGGAAGATATCTACAATGCTGTGATGCAGACAGTTCTGATGTTGGTAGTACAAAGCTATGTTGCAATGTTCTACAATAAATTGTGGAAATAATGACAATGTCAGCACTGGTTTTTCCAAGATGATTATTGGATTATCCAATTGTTTGTCTTGTACCATTTGAATTTTCAAAAGACCTTGAATAGTCTTGTACTACCAACATCATAAAGAAATCACTACCCCCATGACCAGCATGGCCTAGATGCTACACTTTGTGTTAACCTTTTCATGACGGGAGCTGAGCTGGTGCAGTGCATTCTCTTATATATGCGAGTCTCCCATAGGGAGCCTCGCATATATCAGAGAATGCAATAGCTTAAAGTTCAAGGGAAATAGGCCAATGTATTCTCTTATATATTAGAGGATCCCTATGGAGACTCGCATATATAAGAGAATGCATTGGCAGAGGGTTTTTGCAAAATTTCAAGAAGTTCCAGTCATGAAAGGGCTAACATGACCGACCACCCAAGGCACCTCACGACAGCAAGATGGTTTAAATAAATAAAACACAATGGTATTGGGTATTATTGTTATTATTTTGAAATTAAATTATTAGAAGATAACAAACATAATAAGGTATTTGAGAACAGAAACAAGACCTTTTATCAAACGTCAACAAAAATTTCACATAATAGCACAACTTTCTCTATGGCATCATTTGTGAGAATAATATTGGGAGAAAATGTGATAATGTGGATTTCTTAAAAGCAGTTGAGCTAAGATAATTTGCCAGAAAATAAAATAAATCTCTTTCAAATTAATAAAATTAACTGACAACTATGTAAGTTTCAAATAAATTTTCAAGAACCTATTTATACATAATTTCATTACAATGCAAATCAAGGCATTTGAAAATAAGTTACATGAATTTTATCTCATAAGATATGTCAAATCACATATAAATCTGGCATAGTATATACAATTCATGTGATTGACAATATAAATATTAATACATAGATAAATCACAGCAGAAATGGCAATTCTCCCAGGATTCCCAAATTAACAGCTGCAACAGGAATTCATAGTTAGATGCACTTCAGACAGGAATTCATAGTTAGATGCACTTCAGACAGGAATTCATAGTTAGATGCACTTCAGACAGGAATTCATAGTTAGATGCACTTCAGACAGGAATTCATTGATAGACGCACTTCAGACAGGAATTCATTGATAGATGCACTTCAGCTACTTCGACTTATTCCGCATTCACCGCCATGAGGCATTCTGAAAAATAGATGAAAATCAAAATTAAGTAAATTCATAATCAACATAGTCAATGGACAGTAGCTTGCAACTACAAATTTTGACAGAACACAATGCGAATGGTAATCGAGAATCTTTTATCGAATGAGTTATAGTAGCTCAAGGATATATTTCGTGAGTGTAGATCAGGCGAAATATAACTAAGCATCGTCTGAGTTTGATAAAAGATTTGAGAACAGAAAGTTTGTATTCTGTATTTATTCTAAACCATTGTCTCAGATAAGTTCAATCCAGGACTGTCACTTTCATTGATACTATAGCTACCTCTATTGTGATTTAAGTCTGATGAATAACAATGCAGTAATGATCAGGGCATCACCTGAAGCGGATAGTTACATAATGTATGTCATCTTTGTTGGTGACGTTAATGGGTGTGGAATAAAATATAAAGTCAACTTCCAACTCCAATCAGAATCGCTCCATATTTCTCTGCTACGACATGAGTTGTTTCCAATACAAAAAATACTTTGTGTGATGCCAATATGGCTGACATGCATTGATGTCACATTGCTAAGCAAGATTTTACACCAAATGAGTACACCCGACATTTTGAACAACTTCTCTAAAATATAATTGTAGATAATTGGGTGAACCCTTAGAAAATTCTTGGGTAAATTTGAAAATAAAAATATTTGATCAGGCCCTCTGTGTGATGAGGGAGGTGCCTGAGAATATATTTAATTTTGTTATTTATATTTTCATTTCAATAACTATACAATGAAACTTACTGTAAGTATGAGCCAACTGTCTGATGATGCAAATTTTGACTGGATGGTGAGGTGTCTGTGCTGAGCTGAGGAGCTATTGTTTTTCGCATATTCTTTGTGTAATTATATGAATTGCCGTTCTTCAAGGTAGAGCTTCATTGCCTGAAATAATAATAATAATTAATAACTAGGTATTGGTTGCTAATTACAAATGCCATTTGTATTGAATTTTCAAATTGGTATCATATTTCTTTGCTTTGGCATTCAAAATATGGATTTAACAATGTTTAAGGGTTAATTTGTTAAATCTAACCCACCGTGCGGGATAGTGTCACTAAATTCACCTCTCTGCAGAGAGCAATAAAAGGGGTCACAAAGGGGTGCCTTTTCAGTTCCATAGAATGGTAAGAAACATCACATTATTTTCCTTGAAAGTGCTTCACAAATAAAGTTGCCATATTATTTCCCTTTTCGGCATAAATGCTGAAACCTCTTACTGGGAAAAGTGCCCCTTCTGGAATACATGGGGCCTCATTTCCCACGGTTGTATACCGGACCCCTGATTTACATGCAATCTACGAAAAAATGATTCCAGTTTTCAACGATTCTTCAATTACAATCAAAAAAGATTTCCCCCATAACAGTATGTTTCTTGAACATTCTACATGCAACCATTCATGAGTACTTACAGGTGAGGTGGGAGGGTTGATGAATTGCTCTCGGCTGTTAACAGAGTTAAGGGTCTGCATTGATGGGTACGGTGCTTTGGGAGTTCTGGGAGATTTCCTTGATCCACTGTTGGATGAGGTTTTCATAGTACCGGTGCCGCTGTCTTTACTCTGAGATGAAGCCAGGGACATGCCGCTGGATATCTTGTGAGCACTAGTCAGTCCAAACTTATAGATACAGTCAGAGAGAACTGAAATTATAAAGGAAATTAATATAATTACATGGTCATATAACAAATAAAATTATAAACAGCAAAACTATCTCTAAGTATGGCACATTATAGAAGTTCAAATGAAACAATTTGTTATGTTAAAATGATGTTCATAACTTCAATATATTTAATAGAAAGGCAATAATTTTAAATGGAAAAAGCATTTCCAGTATTGGTTGTACAAAATTCAGGCATCTGGGCCTTTTGTAGTATCTTTTGTATCTCCACCCTGACAATTTAAAAGATACGGTTAAATTTGTAGTAGCAGGTTTCAATATTCCTATTTCTAATGACTCCAGTTCAATTTATGACGTTATGGTTTTATTTTGTGTCAACTAAAAAAATTCTAAAGAGATCAAAGAAAATTAATCTTATTTTTTCTAGAGTAACATGATGTGTATTATTCTTCATGATCACAGTGTTGATGCAAAGCTTGATAAATGACGTCTAATTAATCAAAAATTCCATCGAAAATCTGTTGCTGTAATACAAGCTTGTTGCCTTTGATATTAAACATACCTGATGTGATGTGTTTTAGTTTGATGTGTTCCTCTGTGGAGGACGATAATGTCTGCTGAGTATTCTTTAAAACACGATGAAGGTCCTGTACATGCTATAATAAAAACGAAACAATAATTATAATCTCATTTGTCATCATTATTTGGATAGAGTTCTGTTTGATCTGAGCTTTTTATTAGAAAATCAAGACCAAGCATGATTAATCACTCGAGAAATGTATCCTCAAAATTTAACCTAGAACAATACACTTGAGTTTTAGAATCAACAGTGATTACATAGACTACACACCTGTGATCATTTTATTGCCTTTATAAATGAGACAGAGCCATGATTGATTGCCAAATTACAACTCTTAAAACAAGATTATTATTGCCGACAAAGAAAAGTATCATTGGCAAAAGTTCAGCTTTAAATCTTCAATAACACACAACTGACATAGAAATTTCCTTGACAAAGTAATTGTACTAACATTTGTTTTATTTTTAAGGCACTCACAGTTTAAAAACAGAGGAAAAACGACGTATTTTTATATATATTATGATAAATAAAACTTTAGTTTCATTTTTATATTTGAAAACAAACTATAATTCATATATCAGTATTTCAGCATATAGATAAATCGCCATGGGCAAAAGAATTTTTTGTTCAAACTTTGGTAAAAAAGTCGGCAGTTTAACTAATTAAATTAGTGCCGCCATAATATAGTGTTAAATCTAAATACATACCTGTAGTGGTTGGTAGAGAAATGTTGTAAGTTTAGGTTGGTCTATCTGTAAAGGAGGTGTCTGGATGAAATGTTGGAATGAGGAATCTAACTTCAGCTCAGAAAGAAGATGTTCAGCTTCGGACATACCATCCACATAGCACTGGTAGGCTTCACATAGCACTGATAACTAAAAGGAGATGAGACAATGTTAAATGGTTGGATGGTTACACAGTTACATCTGAATGATTAACCCTTTTCCCATTAAACCGGCCAAATAAAGCTTCAACAGCCTAAAATATCTTCGGTCTGTCTCAATAGAACCATACAAATATGGATATCATTGGAACCGGCTCCTTGACCACATTGTGATAGTTACAGTTATGCCCAGTTCCAATGCATTCTCTTATATATGCGAGTCAACCATAGGTCGCCTCGCATATATAAGAGAATGCATTGGCCTAAAAAAATCCTTTTTTTAACACTTTTTACCATTTTTTCTTACATTCTTTAACAATTTTATAATTTTTAATGTGTTAAGCCAATGCATTCTCTTATATATGCGAGGCGACCTATGGTCGACTCGCATATATAAGAGAATGCATTGGCACAGGGCCGTTCTGTTGGGTAAAGGGTTAATACAAGATGAATATTATAAATTAAACAGTCCACATGGTTGGGTGCTTATAGATCAAAGTGAAATTTATTTATTGACAGCCATCAATGTAACATGTGGACATAAAATATGAATAAAAGTAACATTTTAACTGTAAAGCTATCATGCTTCATCTCTCACATATTTGTTGGGAGAAGTGAAAATCCATTTGACAAGGGCTTAATTGAAGTTCACTTTTTAGAAATATTTTTCGAAAATGTGGCTAAATTTTTGAAATGTATATTTTAGATCAATTTGTTTTAATTTTGAGTGAAATTTGTGTAATGCCAGATGAAATAATATTTATAATAATTCTTTTATATCACTTATCCCCGTACAGGACCCTAACACTTTACCTTGAGAAATAGACATTTAAAACAAGTATAAACAAAACAGTCAGTTTACTTTTCCTATACTTGTTATTACTTTCTTACCTTTGATTGGTAGGTTGAAGCGATGGACGTGACGAGATTTGAAGTCTGAGGTCTCGGTGAGCAGGTTTCGCTGTCATACCCATCTGTTAGCAAGTTCTCCTGCAACTGACCAATCAGAAACTCTGATATTCGGACAAGCTGGAATAGAAATCATAATTGTTATTATTTGACAAAATATTTTTTGATATTTAATAACCAATTGAAGTTAAGTTGTCCTATTTATCTTACAATCTTACATTAATAAACAACACATAGATTAGAGTATATTAAACAAACAAAACATTTGCTTACATGTACCAACCATCTAAATGTATCATCTGGAAATACTTTTGACAGAAAACCAAAAATCATTAACCATACTATGCATACGGTACATCCCAGTTTCTCGATACACAACGAAAAACCATAACTCTGGTGAAAATTGCTGGGCAAAGAAATTTGAACTTGACTCGTATTTAGGGCTTCCCAGTTTTGTTTGTATTGAAATGACAAGGTGGGATACTGATCGCCTTAAAATGTATATAAATCCTTACCTTCTCTATATTTTGGAAGAGCACTGAGTGTTGTTTCTGGGTTACAATACACCGTCGGAGAGGGAAGGAGTAGCGTTCAATACCAGCATGCATCAGATCGATGTAATCCAGCTCAACATCTATCACACACTGGATAGCATCGCGACCACTGTCAAAGTGCTGAGGTACTACCTGGAAGAAAATAAGATACATGTAATGTCATCACTATTATAACAAGTCAAATGTAAATAACACTATTATTCAACCCTTTCAGTGCCAAGTCCGATTTTTGTATCAACCCATATTTCCTTGATCATTTTTCAAATTTATTGATTATAATAATGTGATACATTGATGGAAAGAGCTCCAAAATTAGTTGGACATACAATTAATTTTAATTGTGCAAACATTATTCTGAAGCTAATAATTGCATCCCATTATTAAGAAAATACTTTTTTGTTTGGCTACTATTTATGTTTAAAATAAATGATGCAAAACGTTTTAATAATTAATTAATTAATAATCAGAGAATCTAAAGTCGAGTCTAATCTCGACCAATCAAGTGCCCACATTTCAATGAAAATGAAAGTAGTTGTAATTTTAAGTGTTTATTTCCTTTGTTCTATACATACCTCTTTCCTTGACATGATCGGCGTACTCATCGGAAGATCAATACACTCCTGACGAAACATGACCTCGTCCATGGACAGACGATTCTCCTTGTCTGCCTCGGCATCTAGGTTTGAAGCATGGCAGCTGGGGACAGCAAGCAGTGGTGATGATACGAAGGCTGGTCGCTGAACCTGGAGAATGGCAGTGTCTCCACTGAACCTGAGAAAAAAGAGATAATTTTATAAATCAGGAAAATTTACCAATATATACCAATGGACAAAATATGGATAAAGCAACTAACAGAAACAAAATAAAATCTTGTTAGACAATATTTAGAATATTAATTTCATAGATGCTTATAAATGCTTGACTTCAAATTTCAGTGTTAACCCTTTTATGATGAGAGCTACACTGGTGCAGCATTAACGATCCTGTGGCAGTGCATTCTCTTATATTGGGAATCTAGCATAATATATACCCATCGTTTTCGAAAAAATTTCAGGAAGCTTTTTCATGGAATTGTGATTTGAAAAATAAGTAAATTCTAAACACTCTACATGTAGCTGAAGGCAAATTGTTGACATCTTCATAATTGTTAAATCAAAGAATCTTACTTGATGAGTTTATGGAAAGTGGAGACAGAAGAGCTGCTGATGTTGTGACCATTCACACAGAGAATACCATCGCCGACCTTCAAACCCGAGACGTCAGCAGCAGAACCCTTCTTTATCTTATCGACGGTAACCGGAGAGGCGCCCGACACAAGGAAACCATATTCTCCCTGATTCTTACACACTGTCAACTGGAAAAACAAAACAGATTTATGATTGAGCTTTGAGGTTACGTTTACTAGGATGGTAAATATAAGGTTTTTGAAATTTCAGAAGTGAACATCCAAAAACAAATCCAGAAAATTTAATTTCCTAAAAAAAATCCACATCAGTATCTGACCCTCAAAACAATATTCTGCTGCATTATTAATGATCCAAAGCCATTTGCCAAGTTTCGCCAAGTTGAAAGGTGTTCATGTGTATTCATCGTCACGATAAAACAAATGATTTACTATTTCTTTATTTCAAATGAAATAAGGAAGTCATGAGAAGTTCTATTTTGTTTATACTATTATCACATGTTGTGTATATTCTGTAATCCATTGTATTAGCAAACTGTCCTTTTTGTCAACAAGTCATTATGAATTAGAATGAACAATGATTCGAAATTTGGAAATAATATACAAATATTAGTTTGACGATGTCATTACTTACTGTAAGAATTTCACCACAGACAGATAATGCTTGGTAGGACGGCGTAGATGGAGGTTGAAGTCGAGACAAGCATCTCGGTGTCGTAGAAGGAGTGGAGATTCTGGACATCAGATTACCATTTCCTTTGGATGCCGGGGTCGATGTGATGGCAGGACAATCTGTCGCAGACAATGGATTGGGTCTGGCTGCAACCTGGAGATGCTTCTTGCGACCCATGTCCTCGGTGAGAAGGTAGTACCAGCCATTTACCTCCTTCTTGGGATTCAGCAGATGTCGGACGCCAAAGGACATACAGCCGAGGAACTCAGTCAAGCTAGAAAAAAAATTGAAAATTATATTAGCTGATTCATTTGAATAATTTGAAAGAAACAAGGACATGACAAAATAAAGAAAGATAAAAAAAAGAAAAAAATAATGAAAATGGACTAGAGCAGATAGTCTCATACACCTGACAAGGAGTAGAGGGATATATTGAATATTATGATCAACAGTCAATTCTCTATATATTGAATTTTGTCCAAGTCATAACATTATATGACAAAAGCATTTTATGCTAGTAAACGCCGATACCAAATTTCATTCAATTCAGACTATTTAAAGTTATCATCCAGAAACGAAATGGGAGGACAGACAGACAGACCAATAACACAATGTTTTCAGTTTAAACAAGGGTGTATAATTTTTTTTTTACTTTTGACATGAATATAGATAATGACTCACCAGCTAGCTTGATCCTGATGCCATACTGATATCAGCAGTCTCTTAGACTCATCACCCTCAATCAAATCACTGAAAAAAGGAAACATATTAATACATAACATGGAAACCAACTACATATCAAGTCAATCAAAGTAATAGATAGTATGTCCGATATTGTACAAATTTGTCTCAGAATTACCTTTGTATGTTCATATGACCACAGCAGCTTGAAGAATTTAAAGAACAGTTATCCAAACACTGTCACAAAGAAATTCAAAACTAATCAATTTATTATCTTTATATTACAAGAATAAAACTCCATGAATTTTATTGAACCATAAGATAAAGTAATAATAGACTGACAATGACAGTTCCTGCTTATAATTAGGGCTGTTAATAATAAACTTACAATGACAGCTTCTGTTTATAGTTAGGACTGTTGGATTCTTCTACTGGAGAAGTCTTTCGTTTTGTTCTCTCTGTGTCGTCAGGGACCAAAGATACCTGGAAGAAAACAACAGATGTCATTCCTAAAATCACTTCTGACATTCATATATATTTATTTCATAAAGATGTTCCAGGATTGTAATGAAAGATATTTTATTAGAAACTATTCATGTAATTTTAATGTGATAATTTGCTGATTTTAGTCTAGTCTAAAAACCTTGTTTTATTTAGATCATTTTACTTATAAAGATTTTATAAAAATATACATATTTTATAAAGGTAAACCAACAATTACTACTTTTAGAGAAAGCAAAATGCTGCTTAAAAATATGTATTATCAAGGAGTTCAAACAGAATTTAATGAAAATGAAATGTTTAATTACCTTCACATAGGAATCACACTTCTGCTTCCATTTGGATCTAAGATGTCGGCCTTGAGCAACCGAGACAGTCAATACACCGGCGTTAATGCATACACACAATTTCAGTTGTCCTGAAAATAGAAAGTATTAGATAATAAATAAAAATAAATTTAAGTGAAATACAAAATGTCAATGACATTCAATAGAAAACAAAAGTAGCATTATTCTATTTAAACACTGGAGGAAAAAACTCCATCAGCTGCTTATTTTCTTTAATTTCCATGTAAATACTGGTAGTTTTCTCAAAAAAATTCAAATGGTTCAGTACCTTTTCTGAAGATAGCAGTCTTATGTTCATTCATTTCGAGTTGGAGCATGATGCAGGATGGTAGCAAGTATATGGAGTAACTCTCAAACGACAAATGACATTAAAAAAAAAATGTCCAGTATAAAAAGTTTCTTGGTGAACACAGTTCAACTAGAAATCATACAAAAATGAAACCACCAAGAACACTAAAAGCTGAAATTTCATTGGCTAAAACCATGAATGTGTTTGTACAAGGGTTCTGACAGGAGTGTGACAAACTGAAGGTCTGAGTGTGTTGTTTTAAGGGTTTGTTTCAGCTGGGGTGGGAGACAGTGTTCACACCTGATTAGTAACACTAATAAAACAATTATCTACCCATGATCCATATGTCACTGTAAGGGGGAATAACTGCAGGTAGTTTGATCCTATTTAGAGCATTAGTGAATTGTCTTTAGGCTTAAGTAATCAGTGCTGAATGAATTCTTCTCACCTGAACATGGATCAGTGTCATGACAAACAGCATGGTATTGGAAAGGTACCACCTTGTCATGAGCTAACAGTAAAATATTGTTCATTTTTAACGGGATTAACAGTAACAAAAATTTATAGTAAATGGATTATCTTAATTAATAGCCCTTTTTAATTTGAACTACATGATAAACAGTTATGAGTTATTGGATTATGATTTTATCAAATTTTCTAATAAGAAAGTTTTAATTTATCAATGTTTTCAGCTATGTAAATTAAGCAGCATTTTTATGAATGCATTTTATGATGCTATTAAATTGGTTTGTTCTTAATTGGAGTAGCTTATTTGTAAAAGTTTTGTATTTGTAAAAGTTTTAATTATCTTGAAATTATCAAGCAAGTATTAAATTGTGATATTTTCACTCTTTCTATAAAAAAATTAATTTCACAAGCCTTATGGTTATCAATTTGACATATGTTATCCTAACAATTGTTTTTTTCTAAAGCACAATACAGCTCAAGAATATTTTTAAGTTTTCGTGATCCAGCCGTAATCAGTGTCACAAGCACACATCTAGCCTCCACAGACTCAGCCATAAAAAAACGTCAACTCAACAGAAGTTTTCTGATTCTACAGGCTTGGCACGTTCACATTGCTCTCCACACCGAGCAATGGCATTATCCAGCTTCCCTTTACTAGCCACACACATGTAGCCTGTACTGAAATCTGTCTGTGTTTGTTTCATAAGCTTGCAGTGTTCAGGCCACAACTGGCCAGATACATGACCTTTAAACAAATACTCATCTTAGTATCTGTCTAGAAGGCCAAAGCAAGCTTGCAAATAGTGTGTCTGTCATTTACAGAATAGCACTCTTATAGGGAGCCTCGCATATATTAGAGAATGCGCTGCTTAAAGATCAAGGTAAATATTGTTAGGTCAATGGATTCTGCTATACATGCGAGGCTCCCTATGGGAGACTCGCATATATAAGAGAATGCATTTGCACAGGGCTTTCACAAAATTTCAGGAAGCTCCAGTCATGAAAGGGTTAAAGTTGGTATTGTCTCATAGAATGACATTTAATTCCCTCTTTCCTCAATGTTTCCATGTTAACTGAAATTTTATTCTCAATCGAGCACAATAGTTTATATTTATGCAGCCCAGATCAGCAAGTGAAAGACCAACACAGATGCTTTTCTCATAGCCAAAGAAACATGACTGTCATAAAAGGTTGGTGTTTTGGTAACAATGAAAACACTATAATTCAAATTTTCACTTTCCACTACTAGCAACATGATCTATTAGCAAGAGTGATAACAGAATCGGCAAACAAATGTCAAAAACAACCACAACCTCTGGTATTTGCTTGTTAAAATTACAAAAAGTCGCTGAGAAATCTGAGAAATGCGGGTCATTCTAATCAATAGAAAAATCAGCCACGTTAAAAGAAGTTTTCTTTTAACGTAAATCATCTGAAAGTCCAGGCTGCAGTAGTATCAACATTGGCAACAATAAGCACAAAGGCTCCTTTCATGGTCGGCACATGCATCATTAAAGACCTTTGGCAGGTTCACAAAATAAATACATTTTCTCGTGTATATGTCAAACTACAATAGCTACTCGATGGAGAGTTACAAGTCAACGGCATCATGTGGAGGTTCATATACAAGTACAAGTGGAAGGCTGGAAGCAATTGTATGATTGAGTGCTTATAAGTGGATTGGCGATATATAGATTTGAAAGAAGGAATGGTCAGATTGAGTGGCTAAATGTCAGATGTGGGTACTTGGAACCATGGACTGTGTAGCGAACAAATAAATATTGTATGGCTATACTGTATTAAAACAGGACCCGGTGACTTCTATTTGGTTTTAGACACATGTATAAGTGTGATATGAACAAAAGAATTAAACCCAATGAGCCAGATAAGAGAGCTGAAGTGGTCGTATTGTGACCCATTAGCGGGATATACCAGGAACATATTGAACGATTTATTGGTATATGAGAGCCACTTGAAAGTGCTTGAGCCGAGACGTTTGACCAAAGCTGAACATGTGCTACCACACATGACCACACAAGAGCATATCAATAGATATTAGCAGGGGTTTTTAACTAGTATTGTAAGAGTACAATATATCACTTCTAGTAAATGGCTGAAAAATACTGAAATGTGATGAGAAAAGGCACTTTCACAGCAGTAGAGCATCATCAAATTCACCCTCTGGGGACCACATTCTGCAGGGAAGTATCTATAGTCTCAAACTAACATTGTTTTAGTTACTTTTTCCCTTCTCTTCAGTTTCTATTGCCCCTAATTTGCAGAAGATATAATGTTGAGGTGACTAATAGGTGTAGAGCGTCTCCAACTTCAACTGGGGAACTTCAATCTGATCCCAAGTCTCCCATAGCAGTTGAGGCCTAAGCAGAATGAGGTTCACAGAGGGTGAATTTGGTGATGCTAATCCACCGTGTGGGATGGTGTCACTCAATTCACCCTCTGGGGATCCCATTCTGCAAATGACAAACTATTTCAAGGCTTGTATCTGATGTGTAACAGAGAGATGTAATTTTTGGAAAATTTCACCCCAAAAGACTCAGCTTTTATTATATACTGAAATATCTGGCGAATAGTTAACTATATTTGATTATTTTAGCTCTACGTATCACTTCCTGCGCTACTGCGAACATACTGGTATAAATTTAAATATATATAAAAGAAGCAGAACTGTTGGGGTCCTAACATGATAAACAATTTAAGACAGTATAAAATGGGTCAAGAATTAGTGATCAAAGTTCTCATATGTACATCATCAATGAAAGATTTCACATAAATTTGAATGCTACATTGATCTACAATGCTGTCCATAAAAACCAAAAGCCATGGTTGACTTCAGCGACAGGTGTATCAAATGTTTTATTCAAGGGATGAAAAGGTAACAA
This sequence comes from Siphonodentalium dalli, assembly GCA_032622095.1. Lineage (NCBI taxonomy): Eukaryota > Metazoa > Mollusca > Scaphopoda > Gadilida > Siphonodentaliidae > Siphonodentalium > Siphonodentalium dalli. The sequence continues at coordinate 160,178,460 of CP136069.1, read as the reverse complement.
ATGAAGCAGCTCGGTTTTATGATGGGATTCGTACTCTGACCACAGATGCCCCAGTGGCAGATAATTAGCGAAATAAAAACGTAGCATCTATGAATCGATATACTGCAAGGAAATATATCGCCTTTGTGTAGAGAACAAGGTCAAGGTATAGAAAATATTCAAAAGCATTTGTGGCAGGTCTTTCATAAAGTGCTACACTTGTTTTCGAATTTATTTCCTAAAACCAATAATTTAGAACGCAGTAATTACATAGGTCACAGATATTTGAATCGTGAAATAACTTTTCTCATCTACTATCAGTGATGAGAAATCGTCAAAGCCTGCTCTTATCACAGCTAGTAGTAGTTGACATACTAATGAACAATCGAAATGTAGTTTGAGGATTTTAATATTTTATGAGGGGGTTTATTAGAATGAGAAAGATTTGTGGTAGAGGTGGTAGTGACCATCAATAATGTCAGTGATTCAGTGTTTTTTTTATATTGAGCTCTGAGTGGTAGAGTAAATAGAGAGCATGTCACCTCACACCTGCCCCATATTACCTGATCTATTCTAAATTTTCTGTACCTTTACTCAAAGTCAGTGATGGGGTGTTATAGGGAGCTTCGCATACATAAGAAAACACATTGGCCTAACAATATTGATCTTGTAAGACTCGCATATATAAGAGAATGCACTAGCTGGGAAAGAATCTTTAATGCTGCACCAGTACAGCTCCGGTCATGAAGGGTTAATAAGGGCAGGGTCTCCAGCTCTCTTGCCCTTGATTGATGACTGTTCAAATGCATATTTTACAAAGAGGAAACTTATGAAGGTTTGATCCCTGGTCCCAATCATGCATTTTCAAATAGCTTTGTCTCCCAAACAGCGACCATGCTTTTTAAAATAGTTTCAGTTTCCCCAACAGTAATCTCGATCTCACCTGTGACTAAACAAAGCATTTTGTCTCCCCATCTAGAAAACCTAGCTGATATGGATAAGATAATATTTTGACACAACCTCTGTGGCTAAACTACCCAGTTGTACCATGGGGATAAATAAACAGCCGATCATCTCACGTTACCATCTTAGAGGAGGAACATCCGAATGTGGGTCAAGGAGCTAATCAGTGTCAACAATGATCCTCGATTCACAAAATATGTTTCCGCGTTGAAAATTATTGAATCATTATGGGAAGAACATGGAGAAATGAGCAATTTTTCGACCTAAATTTGAGGAATTTGTTGTGGGGGCGGTGGCATCATGTTACGATATACATGAGAATACAGGAACAAGCAACCTGTTTCATGCTATACAAATTCCATTGGAAAGGATATGATAATAAAATATGATACGACATTCTGCAAGTATCACAATTTCTTTGGAGGAAGAGCTTACGAATGAGGTACCAGAAGTGCAAGGGGGTGATGGGCAATTCCATATTCCAAGCTCGTCCCACGATGGACTGGAGATTACTTATGTTACCTGCTCTGGAACTCCTATTTTTTTGGGGGGCGGGATGCAAACCCATATAATAATAATTGTGTATGCCACAATAATTTCCCTAAACCATCCACTGTTAAAATATCAGAGCAATTGCTCTAAAAAATTTAATAGAGCATTTGCTCTAAAAGAGCTGAATGTATACTGAAAAATATTCTAACAGGATTATCTTGGATAGCTCAAATATTGGGCAACAATGTGTTGCCCAATATTTGAGCTATCTAAGGTAATGCATTAGTCTTCTTCAGTATATATTCAGCTATTTTTATCATCAAAAGAGTTAACAGTATAAGGCGTACCTAATTTCATTTAACTTGATCTCCAAGGGTTAAATAGTCTGCAATGACCAACATACAGGCTTCATAAACAAATAATAAAATTTCTGCAGTGGCTTATATACTTCAGTCTGCATAAACCAAAATACAGGCTTCATAAACAAATCATAAAGTTTCTACAGACCCCCTATCATTACCTCAAGTGGCATGCCTGGCTCTCTGCAAGGGTCAAGTATTGTATGTCCATAAAGAAAAGGTAAACATACAGTAAGTGTTTATGAGGGGAATTGTACCTCAATCAGCCTTGGAATCTATAACAGACAGTAGTTAATATGAGTGAATTCCAGGCCTAATTTCTTTTTAAAACAATAAATAAACAATTTGTGTTGAGTGAATTGCCAAAGTGACCATGATTATTTTAGCAGTTGGAATGTCTACCAATGACTGATGGCTGTCTGGCATCTGAATATGAGCTATCATTGTGTGTGTATATCATAGTGAAGTATTCTAATAGAGAATTGACATCCTGGTCTGGCACTTCAAAAATTCAGTTCAATATTAGTGCACTGATATACTGATGAACAAAAACTATGCTGATTCAGATTACAAAATTCTCCACAATATTACCTGTTTGGCCAGTTATTAGATGAGCAAACCACATGTGATAATTTTTACCATCCAGGCCCTATTTGAGAGACCTGTCTAGAGGATTGGAAACATGGGACATTTCTTTTATAAAAATTGTCACTTACTTGTCTGTTTAGTAACATCAATGTTGATACGTTTGGTATGTTTATATACAAACAAAAAAAGAAACGATGTATAGCCATGGGATTAAAAGTAGTTTTTTTTCTGTTTGAGAGAGGAGCTAGGTGTTCTGTCCCACATACTTCTTGGTAACTTTACATTATCTTGAGGGGTGTAAATAATATACAGGCTGAGAACATGTATACAAATACTCTTTCTGGATTTTTCCAGCTATAGTCAACTCATGTATTACAGACATCCCTGTATTCTAATTGGAATGGACTTGACTAAATTCGCAGCTATAAATAAAATAACATAAATTGTATAGGAGTCAAGGAGTCAATTAGTAGGACTAACAGATCATGATGGACCAACTAAATTTTAAATAGATCTTTCAAGGTTTACTTATTAGATGAAAAATATCCAATAAATTACTCCGGAATGTTCAGAGGGGTCATCCCAACACAACACCACTTAGAATCTCTATGCTGTTCTCATATAAACCTGGTTCAAAGGACATACCTAAATTTATTTACAGATATTAAGTCTTGTTAGATGGGTTATAATCCAATAAATAACTCAAAAACCTTCAAGAGTCACCCAACAACACTTCACATCTCCTTAAATTATCTGTAACACTCTATTATAAACCTGGTTCATAGTTCAAAATTTTATATCTATTTTAAGCTATAAATTACTTGTTATAAATCTACAGATATTTTCTTTTTTGGATGGTTTTACATCCAATAAATAACCCCACAGCCTTCAGGAGTCACTTAGCATCTCATTAAATTATCTACATCATTCTCTTATAAACCTACCTGGTTCATAAATAACCCAGAACTATTCAGAGGGACTACATCACACAACCTAACACATCCTTAAATTATCTACATCATGTTCTTATGAAGCTGGTACTTGATGGTAAGACAGGCCACCCACTTCTTGGCCTTTGGTAGTAAACTGGTGCGAACTGTCCTAATGTCTAATAAACATGTAATGTTTGGAGGCAGAGCCCAGCCCATGCACTTAGCCAACACATAAACTATGGTTATCGGCTTAGCACCGTAGTGAGAAGGGTGGATGGGGAGGCACTCACCCATAAACTAGTGGTGAGAAGGGTGGATGGGTGGTATGGGGAGGAGCTCACTCATAAAATAGGGTTATCAGCTTAGCAGTGGTGGGAAGGGGTGGATGGGTGGTAGTGAACGATTGTAATGTTTTTCCTGCTGAGGGAACATGATAACATGTGATAAGATTATTATTTAAATCACGGTATTGGAAATTTTTCTTCCACTTCAGAGAGAAATATTGCCCAAATTAGTGAGATTTCTCTATGTCTGCAATACAAATAATGTTGATTTTATTAATTTAAGTATCTTTTCAATTTTCATAGCTTAAAATTAGATTAGGGATGTTTTAAAGAACTTAATTTCAATTTCCATTGATATATCAAACTTATTTTCAAAATTTTGAACACTTTGTGTGCCTTTAATGACTTGTACTGAGGGAGCACACAGGTCTGATGAAAACAGGAAGCAAATTTCAAGGTATGCCACCCCCATGTGGTGGAAGCTGATTAGCATAGGAGTGTGTTACACAGTGACCAGCCAGGATGGTCATTAACATGCCAGTGTTAAGAGCAGTCTCATCTGGAAAACCCCTGACATTGGCATATGCCTTCCAATTAACACTGAATATTCAATGAGAACATGGCATGGTGGACATGTGTGTGGAGATACATGTTATGAACTTATGATGTTAATGTAATAAATAGCATAAAGGCAGACTGTGAACAGGCCATGGAACTTCAAATTATGGGTACAAGTATACCTAATGAGAGTTCGGGACAGTGGACTGTATTAAAAGCTAAAAGAAAAGGCACAACGTTGTAATAGATAGCATATATGCATCCTGTGAACAGGGCATGTATTTCAAATTGTGGGCATATCTAATGAAAGTTTGGAGCAGGGGACAGAGAATGGCTAAACAGTTATTGTAAACCAATAATATATATTACAATATAGCCAGCTTGAGAACATGGCAGGAAACTTCCAATGTATACATGTATACACATGTACCTAAATTAGGGTTTGAGGCAAGGAATTGTGCAGCAAAACAGTTAAATGTTATGGATGAGTGCAAAGTGGATCAACTAATGATAATTCCCTTCAATGACTTGTCATATACATGTACTTATAAAATCTCAAATGATATTCCCCTTCTATAACTAACTTTGTTCTTGTAAAATGTCTTGAAATAATTTGATGATGAATAGTTTTCAAGAATGGTATAGGTTGACCAACTAATACAATAGAAATGTACACAATATAATATAGAACCAAAATGTATTTATGGAAATAGAGCCAAGCACCATATTGGGTGCACATAGTCAATGTGCCAAAACTTGGCATAACCTGGTCCAAGATTACGTGTATATCCCTACATTTTATACCAGCTAAAGGACCTGTGTACAAACCCATGCAGACAGCTGAGCCAGTCATTTTATTTGTCCATTTAAGATATATTTTATGATCATCTGGGTTCTTGTTTGCTCTGCCTCATTGGAACCAATTGGAACAAGGTGGAGCAGTCTGGTGGGTGGAGAATTAATTTACCATAACTAAATCATGGGCTCCAATTTAGGTTTATAAGTGCCATAAAACCAACATCTGATAGCACATGAAAGAGCTCTAAGGAGACAGGATTAATTGGGATTACAGCATCAATTAAATGTGGGTAGAGTTTCAGTCAGGGCACACAGATCACCAAAGCTGAGTTCCTGTGACTAAAACATGCTGAATGGGTGGAATTATAGGAAACATGAACCTTAGAAAAAATGGCAATTTGATATGGAAAATCTTGGACAGCTGGAAAATTATGCAATCCTGCATCACTTGAATTTAATTATGCCACCAGTCCTATGAATAAAGAACCCATGCTGGCTCATTTAAATATTTGATATTTCAGGGATATTTTTACTTTCAAAACCAAGTAGCCTTTAATATAATTCATTTCCGTTCTAATAATGCCAATTTTTCTGTCCCATGTCTGTTCCCAGATACGGCTAAAATGTTTTCCCCAAAATATGACTGAATTTAAAGTCATGATATTGAAAAAAATAACCCTAAAATCCAATCCATACAAATATTTTCTGACTGGTGCTGTCTGTATTAAAAAATTTGAGAAGTGTTATAATATCGCATTCTGCTTGCAAGATTGATTCCTTTAAATGGACCAAAATAAATCCCAACCTTTTACAAATATTTAATCTGCTTCTCTAATCTGACATTTTGAATATTGTGACCTATCTTTGGATATTGAGATAACAGACCACCAGTTCTGACTCTTTGAGAGCTAATCCCCTCAAGTTCCCATGGAGAAAATCCATTACAAGGCATCAGACCCCTTCACACAAAAATGAATATTTATTTGTAGAAAAAAGCCAGAAATTAAGAAGCATAGATCCTCAGATAATGTGAAATGCCACACAAAGGTCGAAATGAATCCTATTTTGACAAATCTAATTCAATGGAATGAAAACATATTAAAATTAATATCTAAATTTTCAAAAACACCCACCAGAGCCAAACGGAATTATTATCATTCATGCAGAGAAGGCGATTGAACTCAAATGAATTTATCTCATTTTATGAGATTTAAGTAGCATTGGTATGAAGAGCGGACCTAATGCCTGGCAATGGAAGGAAGTGGTTTCTGGAGAGTTTCACACACCAGACACTCAAAGATCTCATTGATAGCTTTATTGATGTGTGGATAAGGGTGGTCAGTGCATGGGGAGAAGACAAATGCTTTCTGAAACATGGGAAGATAACCTGTGAGCTGTGCTGTATGGAGTCCTTGTGTGGATGGGTGATTAGAATCTCCACCATATCTAAAGGTCTGTGTGTGTGAGCAAGACAAATTGTTCCTCCCTATGCAGTATCTCTGTAGTGTTGTTCTTTGTTGTGTTTCAACTTTGTCTATGTCTATCTCTGTTTCTCGTCCATATTAACCCTTGTTTTGATGTTGGTGTTTACATTTTTCATAATAAACATGCTGTGACACTTTATTGGGCCCCATTACATTATGATGATATTTTTTAAACATAGAGAAAATTTAATACTCAACTGATCAATACTGCAGAATAAAAGACCCTAATTATATATAAAATTGGGTTGTGAATCTGTTACACTGTTATACATTAGTTTTAATTAATTATATTTATAAACCTTACCAACTGTCCTAATATTATATAAAAAAATAATCATTCCTGTTGATATACTGCTTTTCTTTAAATAATTTTTCAAATAACCCCAGTGAATCTACATGTATATTATATGTCTTATGAAAATGTCAACATTAAAATATATATTTATTATGTCTTTAGTGAAAATGTCTACCATATTGTAGACAGTAAAAGTAAAGTTTACAATTATAAAGGCGGTTATAAAAAACAAAATTGGGGCTCCAAAAGGCTCTATTGAATAGTAATTCAAATGTAGATTCGAATATCTGCTGCATAATGGGTCACACCCCAAAGCTGGGGGTTATTCAAACTTCTTAATTACTGCCCAGCAGCTTCTTCGATCTTAGTGTCATAAACAGCATGGGACAACAGGGTAACATAAACCACACATATTCAGTGGGTTCCCAGACTCCCTGTAGAGCTCAGTGATAACTAGTGGTAAAAGAAAACTGCCTAAGCTTCATATTAGAGATTATTAGGGAGTCCCTGTGAGGTTATTAGCCCACCCTGGGTGCCACGTGGGTACCCTGGGGTATGGCAGGTCCCCTACATTGGTCACACCCTAGGGTAAAACAAGGTATTCATTAGACACAGTTGTTGGGTGTTTGAACAATATAGGTCATTATTAGGCATGCAGTGAGGATGAATGATGAAAATGCACTGACACTGATTGTGTCTTCAAAACTGTAAAGAATAACAGGACTGCATGAATTTACAAGTCAGTCAAATTACTACCAAACTCTAAAGTCAGCCAAATTGTTACCAAACTCTCAAGTCAGTCAAATTACTACCAAACTCTAAAGTCAGCCAAATTGCTACCAAACTCTAGTCAACCAAACATGATAAATCAAGAAATTTTAAAGTTTATGTATAAAAGCTAGATTTCAAAATTTTCAAGAAATTTCATTTTCATTCAGTAGGGGCAAAAAGTTGACTTATAGGGGAGCCTCGCATATATAAGATAATGCACTGGCATACAAGGTCAGGGCAAATATTGTTAGGCCAATGCATTCTCTTATATATGCAACTCACATATATAAGAGAATGCATTGCAAAATTTCAGGAAGCTCCAGTCATAAAAGGGTTAAATGTTGTGGGACAAGCTTTAAAGAGTCATAAGCATCTATTGAGATATTCAAGTTATGCCAAAATTTCGCATCTTGATGAAACAATATATGGCTGACCCTCAACAGCACGAAATCCAAAGAATAATACAAAACCTGTGAACCCCCTGCTTGGGGATCATTCTGGTGGTCAGGAAAATACACAAGGCATATGGAAATCATAATACTAGGAGGACAATAAAGCAGGCATGGGGCAGCAGAGGTGTACTCAAACATGTGGGATTCATTGGCCAGCTATCTCAATATACCTAGGTAAAATAGCTGCTGGCAAATACATTGAAGAGGTGTGGTCCTATAATGCATGTTAAAACAGCCTCAGGTGAATTAAGGGAATAATTGTAATAGAGTATGTTTAGAAAAGATGAAATCCACAAGTCGTTGTGATGATTAAATTGAGAACTAATATGAACTGGCTGGTAGCTATGTATGAATAATGTGATACAGACTGATAAACTGGTGATTTGTCTCTCTATAAAACCATTTGTCTTCAATAAATCATATTAAATCTACCATTTTCTATAAAAGATGTTTTTTTCTGACTAAACTGTTTATGTGTCTGTCTGAAAGAAAATGACACAGTAATAAAAGCTATCATTTTCTTCAAGAATAGTTTTTTTCTGGTTTACGAAAATACTTTCAATATGCAGTTCAGATTATACCCTCTTCACAATGATGTGATATTGACAATATCACATCATTGTGAAGAGGGTATAGAAATACAGGATCCTCTTTGCTCTTTAAAATGTAGACTGCCAATTCAATTACAGAGATAACTCGTAGTTGGCAGTGTTATAACCACATTTAGCATGACTACTACATGTACATGTGAGCGCATTTTGGAAAATAGTAGGAAAAACTTTGAATAAATGAAACAGTTTTATAACAAAAGTTTTGTTTTATACAATGTAGTATCTCAACTGATAATGTTCTTGTTGTGAATCAGAATCCTTGTATACAGGGCATTCCTGGCTTCACAGTTATCAATTCAAACTCTGACTTCTGATCTTACGGGTTGAAGGATGCTATAACCATATTGATGATATGCGATTAATACGACTGTTAGTGAATACTAAAACTAAAAGCAATTTTAACTAAAATTACCCTCTATTTACCATTATACAAAGCCAATGAAGATAACAGTAGAAAGCTACCACAGAACTGCTATCAGTTACCATGAACAGTTTCTAACCTAGGGATATCATACCAAGTTATCCATCCATGATTTCATTTGACAATTTATTTCAAAAGCAAATATCATTTACTCCTCGGGCCCGGGTTAGAAGGTTAAGCAGTTAAACTGTCCGTTTGTATCAAGAACAGTACAAAGCCGTCCTCATGCTTGTTTGCCCTTGGATAGATCAGAGAGATAAAAACCTCTGGTCATAACCAAACTCCCATTTTTAGTGTACACAAACCACCTTAGCTATGAAACTCATCTTTGATAATATCCATTTTCTGCATGGGTAAAGGCTTTGTGATAGCCAAAGACACTCTACATTCTGTTCAAACCCATTAAACTTGGGATGCGTTTGACGAGTTGTCAACTGGCGTAGTCGTCAAGTATCATCCATTGGTAACAGTTACAATGGTATTTGGTAATTAAAATTAGATGAGTGGCAAACTCGACAATATTAAAATTTCCTGAGATGGTTCTTAACTCCGTTCTTTTTAAGACATCTGGGAAGTTATCAAACTGGTCAAAGAATTATCTTCGTGCTTATTGTTCATGTTTGCCACTTTAACCTCTCCGTAATCTCTTTGATGCTTTTCGGTGGCATTTTTTGAATGATCTTTCACCCAAGGCTATAGGTCAGGATGTAATGTTTGTTGATAATTTCATTTAGGGTCTGGGGTTACTCATAACCTGTTGTTGGATTAGGGACGACACTGATCCTCCATGAGGACTAACATATGCCCTATTAAAGCTAAACCTCACTGAACAGTGAATAGAAATGAAACACTAAAAAGACATACCACAATATAAGACACTGATCCCTCATGAGTTCTAACATAATTATGTGCTCACCAACCCTGCATGGAATTTGTGTACTATTTAAAGTCATGTTATCTCTGTACTATTTAAAGTCATGTTATCTCTGTACTATTTAAAGTCATGTTATCTATGTACTTTTAAAGTCATGTTATCACTGCACATTTAAAGTCATGTTATCGCTGTACTTTTAAAGTTATGTTATCACTGCATATTTAAAGTCATGTTATCTCTGTACTTTTAAAGTCATGTTATCACTGCACATTTAAAGTCATGTTATCTCTGTACTTTTAAAGTCATGTTATCACTGCACATTTAAAGTCATGTTATCGCTGTACTTTTAAAGTCATGTTATCGCTGTATTTTTAAAGTCATGTTATCTCTGTACTTTTAAAGTCATGCTATCTCAGTACATTTAAAGTCATGTTATCGCTGTACTTTTAAAGTCATGTTATCGCTGTACTTTTAAAGTCATGTTATCTCTGTACTTTTAAAGTAATGTTATCTCTGTACTTTTTATGGCAGAAAATAATAATGACTTTTATTAATTATTGGCATAATGCACAATTGTATTGTGCCGAAGAGTGACAGTGTAAAAATTTTGATAGGAACATTTACTCTTAGTCCCCAACACATGCTTCATTCACATAAAATGAGTGTAAACAAGATTGGTGTTGATATTTATGTGATATTATAATTACATTATATACTATATAACTAACTTCCGAAACCTATCGAAAAATTTAATAATGAATAATCAGCACATTTATCACTTAATTATCAGATTACAGAATCCTGGGTGATGGTAAACATAAACTTACTTAACCCTTTCATGACTGGATCTTCCAGAAATTTATCGAAATCCCTGTGCCAATTGATTCTCTTATATGCAAGTCGCTCATAGGGCACCTTGCATATATAAGAGAATGCATTGGCCTAACAATATTGACCTTCATCTTGTAAGCTAGTGCATTCTCTTATGTATGTCACACTCCCTATTGGACACTTGCATATATAAGAGAATGCACCGGCACAGTACTTTAATGCTGCACCAGCACAGCTCCCATCATGAAAGGGTGAAACCATGGCTACATGGTACTAATAACTTGGAACAATAAGCATGTCTTGAAACAAAAATACATGCATTAGCTGACACACTAAGGAGATCTGAGTGGATTTCAGAAAAAAATTCATAAGTTTTCCAGTTAAAAAGTATAGAATATCATAACATCAAATTTTTAAAACTTAATAAAATTATATAATACCTATATATTATATAATACCTAGTATTTATAATATAATATGTAATAGATCTGCTTTGGAAATGTCTGACACCTTTCCAATGTACTATTATTTTACATAAACGGTAATGATACCAGTAAAGTAGAAGACTTGTGAAATAAGAAAATTAAACAAATTATAATTTAAAACATAACACAGGTTAAGATAATTACCTCTTCTAGAACGTCGATAGTCCATTCTTGAAAAACATTATAGTGATATTGAAACTTTCAAGTACAAAACCACTAACACTGGAGCAAGGTAATATGTAAAGTTGTCAAAAAGAGACAAAATGAGACACACTTCACACCCAAGCTGAAAGCAAGCACAGTCAACACTAAAGTGATTGTGTGGGGAATCTCTATCATGTCTGGGCCCCACCCCTAAGGCTATCTCAATTACCACAAAGCTTCACTCACAGGCAGAAGCAACCAATGAACAGCTCTAAGCCGGTCTCACTCATTGATAAGATCTGCATCATGCAGCTAAGCCACTCCTCCACAAGCCAGTGGTGGTATTGATTGACAGGCTTTGATTGACACCTTTGTAATGTGATGAGGCCTGTACAGTGACCAGTGTTGGCTGATTGCAGCATGGTTTCACACTGTGTTAATACCATACCTCCCTTAATAAGCCCACACAACATACTTATGAATCAAGCACCAACAATTAGGCTTCAAAAACCACTGGCTTCTAATAGATAATTTTACAAAGGGATATGTCTTTGTTGACCTGCCAATTTGGCTGATTGGGCCAAATTTTTGGGGACAGGGCTTGGTAATAACCCCTTTGGTAATTTAGGGGGTAGTATTAGTTTCGAGGAAACCCTTTAATTTAGTTGAGTGTTAACATGCTAATTATAAAGAATTTCGAGGCTGCTAATAATGTCATGCCCAGACCAGACATGTATGTTAAATATCCTAAAGGGATGACGAAGAAAGGGAAAACTAGATGCACAATGCGGTGCAGTCAAGTGCACAGATTAAACTCCAGTCATGTGAGAAGATTAAAATATCTGTCAGCCGAAATTCTTCCATTTAAAAATGTTTAAATTGAACACAACAGAATTTAAAAATTTCATTTTCATGCACAGTCATAGAAGTTCAGAATGAGGTTAGGAAACCGTGTTGATAAAACCACTTTGTCATGTACAGCAATGCCCTAAATAATCGACTCCTTAACCACAGCAGAATTATGGGTAACTTTTCAGGATTTAGTCGGAAATAGCTTTCCGATGAATGGCAACAAGCCATATTTCTGACTAAATCCTGAAAAGTTACCCATAATTCTGCTGTGGTTAAGGAGGCATTAGATTACATCATTAAAATTTGGCAGACTTAACACAAATTAAGTAGCTATTTCAGAGAGATGGGAGCTATGCCTGCTGGCGGAAACCTTGCACCATGTGCAGTAGATTATAATCCATCCCTGCATACTAGTATATTCAACCAAGATAGGAACTAGAGGTGGGCTGTCCCAATGGAACTAAAAGAATATACCCCCCATGGCAGCTAGTGGCGGAAATGTTTTACACGCTCAAGTTATGCTCTGGAGAGATAAGTCGGACACACACATAGATGGACAGAATTATATACTGATTTGAGCTATGCAAAAATATTTAAGTCCAAAAAGTGGGATATCTCCACAAATAAAAGTAGGACGGACCTCATAATCGCAGGTGCAAAGGTTCCCATGGTATTAAATATCTGTGCCAGGTTTTAAAAAAGATTGACCAAAAAAAATAGGAATAAAAGCTCGGACAAAGTTAAAGTTGCATCTGTAGACGGACAAGACAAGCTGATTCCTATATAACCCCTGTAACTCATTACTGGGGGGTATAAATGTATGTGATCTTAAAGCGACCATTGAGCCAGGGCCCAACAGAGTAGTGGGGGAAACTGACCATTCTGTATTTGGTTGCTTCTGACGCCCCTGCATAAAGTGTTTGGAAATAGTTCACTTCAACTTTGAACATATCCCCAATTTTAATGTATACATAATCCTGTGAATACTGAACAAAGAAAGTTCCTTATTCGTCTTTTCCTGACATTGTATCAATAAAGAGCGTTTGTTTCACTTTTATGCAGAAATTGAAAACACCACAAGTATATAAAGTCTGTGTATTATTGTATCAAGTATTTTTCTAAATAACTGAATCACTGGAGTGTCGCAAAAGTGTAAAATTTCTAGGTTTACAGTAATGCCCTAAATAATCGACTCCTTAACCACAGCAGAATTATGGGTAACTGAAAAGTTACCCATAATTCTGCTGTGGTTAATGAGTTGTTTATTTAGGGCATTACTGTATTTTGAGACTTGACAATTAGGTGGGCCTTCAAGAGCTCTCTTTGTGATTGAAACCATGTTGATAAAACCACTTTCTCTCTTTATCATCACAATTCAGCAGACTAACCATTATTAAAGTAGCTGTTTCACAGAGAAGGGACCTTATGCACCTATGTCTGTAGACTGCAGAATGCACCATGAGCAGTAGATAATTAGCCATCCCTGCATCGAAGGGATGCTGAGTTAATTGTAAGAGTATGCTGTGAATCAGCTAAGCTAGAGGAAGCCGGCCCTAATACTTCCTGTAATAGTCCTGTAATAATAGGTCGAAATCCTCGCTTGGAACAAAGAAAACCAAATGCCACGGACCTGCCTTAATGTCAAGGCTGGAAACATGTGCAGTTATGCAAACATCATGCATTGTCATTGGTAGGAAATTTCAATCGCACTGACATGCAGAAAAGATTATCTAAATTCAAATCCGGTAGATAATTTCTTTCTTCTAGAACAATGCACCAGGACATCCCTTCTTACCCACTGAATAAGTCCCATATATTGTTATCAGAAGGATCTTATGATACAGAATTTCCCAAGACAAAGTTTAGCAGCAAATAGTGATAATTTATTTGGAAGTCTGTTTGCAAGACCGTATATAAAGTAACAAATGTGGTGCGTGATACAGGAATAGCTACATGCCCTATCAGCAAGTAATATTTAGATTTCTGAGCAACTGATGTGACTACATCATTCATTTAATACTTATTCTGTCTCAGTGTAAAATTAACAAAATGAACATTCGTATATATTTATAAGAGAATACATTGGCTGACAATAATATTTATCTTGTAAGCCAGTGTATTCTCTTATATAAGCGAGGCTCGCATTTATAAGAGAATACACTGATACAGGATCTTTAATGCTGCACCAGCTCAGCTCCCCATCACGAAAGGATTAATAGGCAGTCAACAAAATAACAGTTTCACTGTAGTGACCCTTTAGTATCTTGGTTAGTAGTACATGTAACAATTTAGTCTAGAAAATTACATGTCACTTTAACCCGTCCCTCAAAGTAAAATTGGAACAGAATAAATTAATGGAACATATGTGCCACAACTCCCTGCCACTTCTCTTTTCCTTTTATTCAGACAAGTTCCTAATTAGTCCTCTTTGTGACATTTTTCAAATAAATTTCACTGTCTCTTTGAATTTAAAATGTTGCATAATTTGTCCATAACTCACAGGAGGACACCATAATTGGTCTGAATATTTCATTATAAATGTCAGACATGAGATAAAAAATAACTTTAATACAGAGATCAATAATGAGATTACAAGTATTTATAACATTAATTACCAGAGGAATTTAATGTCGAAGTTCGGAGAAATAAAAAGGGGCAGCTGGCCTCGGATGACCCAGAATGGCTGAGGATGCTCTCATTTTTAAACAGTGAAACCAGGTCACTTAAATCAACAGACTTTACTGTATAAATTGTATGTTTTTTCATCAAAAAGAAATAAACTTTTTATATCTGTGATTAATTGCTGTTTTGAATTCGTTCTTTTATACAATGGGAATGTAACTTATTTTTGTTGACCCACATCTCGGAACATAGAAACCAAATAACATTCACCAAAGCAAAATATACTTAAAATAGAGCTATTAGTTTTTATCTTGATAAACCAGAATAAAGCATTCTAATAACTCATTTCGTTGAGCCCTTATTTTCTTCACTGTATGCCCCCCTGATCCTCCGCCCTTGAACTCAATACCATGGGATGACAATGAATTCAGTGCTTGAGTACAGATTATTATATTTATTGTATGCCTCCAAATGAGGAGATTGGAAATGGGCAGGCACCAATAGTCTGGAAAATGCTTGCTGCAAATAATTCTGAGATGATACAATCCCACATGGTACAGTAATGCGCTTAAGTAATCGACTCCTTAACCACAGCAGAATTATGGGTAACTTTTCAGGATTTAGTCGGAAATATGGCTTGTTGCCATTCATCGGAAAGCTCTCCCCGAGCGCTTTCCGATGAATGGCAACAAGCCATATTTCCGACTAAATCCTGAAAAGTTACCCATAATTCTGCTGTGGTTAAGGAGTCGATTAATTAGGGCATCACCATATGTGTATAACACTTTCTGTACTAAATACTCATTGACGAGTAGTGCTGTTCCCTTAAGTAATTTTCAGCTAATAACTTATTAGTTATTAGGCCAAAAAAAAAAAAGGTTTTGGTTCTCAGGCACCGCCGCATTGAATAAAAAGGGCCGCATTAGGCCTTTTTATTGCAATGCCCGATGTTACGACAAAAAAACTTACGGAAAAAAAAAATTGAAAAAAACAAAAACAAAAAATTATTTTTTTTGGGGATTTAATCAACATGTCCATAGCAGATATGTGTTGAATATTAGTGTGCATTGAGCTCTAACATGTAATGTGTTAAAAAGTGACTTGCAGGCTTACAACATAAAGTAGATGACTACAATTAAGAAAATGATTAGCTGATCCTCATGCTCTTCTTACAATTAGTCATTGTGAACAACTTACACTAATTGTAACTTTATACAATTGAAAGGCAGGAGACTAAATTCAGGATCACATATTAGAATGGGGAGTTATCAGTTTTTAGACAACAATAACAGTAGTTAATGTCAGGGGCATTATATATTGTTAAGTAATCCCAGTCATACACTGGTAGTACAATGTCATTTTTATATAAGACTAAATGAGTTTATATGCATAACAGTTCCCTCTACCTTTCTGGTTATTACTAGACAGAGGAAGGTATCTTTGTCCATGCTTACTATGCGCAGAAAAAAATAAAAAATAAAAATAAAACCCTCCCTCCCTCATTGATTTGAAAAAAAAATTGCCCGAGAACCAAAACACTTTTTTTTTTTGGCCTTATCAGTGCAAATCAGCGCAATGCCAAGTATCCAAAGTCAAAAAGTAGCATATAACATTGGAACACAAGAAAGAAAGTTATCAACTAATTGATTCTGGATCATATAAATTCAATAAAAAAAATGTTGAACTTTTGCCATGAAAACAATTCTTTCAGCCTGTTGTGATGGCAAGGTATCCCAAAGTAATTTTATCTTGCGCAGACAGACTCAATCATGTACTTGAGACACTCTCAAAATTAACAGCCTGAAATGGCATCAAGCTCTCAAACAATGAAGCACAGCTCAAATTTCATTTTTTTATCAACATAACAATTTAATGGAGTTGGTGAACCACATCTGCTCGTGTGTTCTGATTTTTTTTTTCTATCAAAAACTCCAAAATTGTTATGAAGGCACATGCCTAATTAAAGAAAACCCATCCACGGAAATGTTTGCACAGAAGCATTTGACAATAACACACATGGCATGAAATCGCTTTCATAATGTTTTTTGTTAATGGCGTTACAATGCACAGAAGTTAATGTTCAATGACGAGGCTTCTTCAACAAAGGTAAATGAACTAAGTCGACCAGCACATCTATTGTTCGATGTGTTGATGATTAACGCCAAAATAAATTTTAATTACGATATCCCTGCTACTTCTTTGTGAGGGAGTTGAATATGAGATGGAGTAAGGGGTACAGTAGAGTCAAATGCCATGGAGAGCTTAACCCAAAGACCCAGTATTTCAAGGACACATTTAGCACCTGCATACATGCTTCCACTATATTGTTTCTGTATGCAGTTGAGAATTTGACTTTCTGTTTCTCATCTCGGGGACCAGTCTAGAGGGTGACTTGTGAGAAATCTTCTCCCTAAAATCTACCAATTCTCCTTATTTTTGTCCTGGGGAGAAGTGACTTCTCCCTCATATACCAATATGCATATGTCCCAAAAGCATAGTTAAAGTACAGTAATGCTCTAAGTAATCAACTTCTTGACCACAGCAGAATTATGGGTAACTTTTCAGGATTTAGTCGGAAATATGGCTTGTTGCCATTCATCGGAAAGCTCTCCCCGAGAGCTTTCCGATGAATGGCAACAAGCCATATTTTCGACTAAATCCTAAAAAGTTACCCATAATTCTGCTGTGGTCAAGAAGTCGATTACTTAGAGCACTATTGTATATTTACTGATTATAATACTCACTAAATTGGTTTTATAAATGCGTTCTTGTTGCATAATACTTATTATATTATAGGTGATGTTGGGGTGAAAGTTGAACTTCACACATTATGATTTCTCCCTGATAACAGTCCACTTCTCCCTAATAACTAAACAGGGAGAAGTGACTTCTCCCAATTTGAAACCTCCAGGATGGCCCCTGTAATATTGTTACCTGTACACGACTACACGGAGCTAGAGAGGTGAATAAGGGCCATGGCGGAGATCAGACCCTATGCCAGAACCATATAATGTACTTGAATGGAGAAATGTGCTTCTCTGAATGTCATGTCCCCCCCCCCCCCCCCCTTTGTCAAGCAGTCCTTCAGGCAGGAATTCTGAGGTTTATACTTTTATACTATCAAAGCATATTAATAGCCAAATTTATCAATCTGTAAATCGGGAACTGCAGCATTAAAGATCTTGTGCCAGTGCATTCTTTTATATATGTGTCTCCCATTGGGAGCCTCGCATATATCAGAGAATGCACTGGCTTACAATGTAAAGGTAAATATTGTTAGGCCAATGTATTCTCTTATATATGCAAGGCTCCCTATGGGAGATTCGCATATATAAGAGAATGCATTGGCACAGAGTTTTCGCAAAATTTCAGGAAGCTCCCGTCATGGAAGGGTTAATATTATTCATATTTAATTGTAATGTAACCATGATGGAACAGTTTGTTTTAGTCCCACCCTATTAAGTTTTGAGTCTCCAGTTGGACATAATGACAATATTATCTTTAGGACCTGAGATTATATGAGTGATGGGGAATCCCTGGAGCTTTGGGCCTCACAAGGGCATCATAGAATCCACCCAGGTAAATTGGTTTGTTTTGGCTGCCTTTGAAGAGAGGAAACATTAACCTTTGGCTATTAAAACTTAATAAGCATGTCCACTACATGCTTTCTGGTACCTTTATGGTTACATCAAGATTATGCAGGTTTCAGATAATTACATCAGCAAGAAAGCGGGCAAGAAAGATAACTCTGGATGCTCAAACTGACTTGGGATCATTATGATGCAGGGAGGGGAGGGGGGAATTATCAAGTCAGAAAAACATTCCCTTATTCAATAAAGAGTCCAATAAACAAATCAGTGTGTGTTGTAACCTTTAGAAAAATGTTAAAAAAAAATTATATTTATGCTGATTTATGTGTTATTATGTATTTACGCATTTTCAGTGTAATTTTGTCAGTTTTCCATTACGTTGGGCCAGTGGTCCCATTTCCAAAGTCAATAGTCATCAGGCATTCTTATTTGGATAATTGTAATCAGACTTACATAATATACACAGCTGGTCTTATTTTAACCCTTTTCATGACGGGAGCTATGCTGGTGCAGCATTAAAGACCCAGTGGCAGTGCATTCTCTTATATATCTGAGTCTCCCATAGTGAGCCTCACATATATAAGAGAATGCACTAGCCTACATGGTCAAGGTAAATATTGTTAGGCCAATGTATCCTCTTATATATGCGAGGCTCCCTATGGGAGACTCGCATATATAATTTCAGGAAGCTCAGTCGTGGAAGGGTTAATGTTATTCATATTTAATTGTAATGTAACCATGATGGATAATTTGTTTTAGTCCCACTCTATTAAGTTTTGAGTTTCCAGTTGGACATAATGACAATATTATCTTTAGGACCTGAGATTATATGAGTGATGAGGAATCCCTGGAGCTTTGGGCCTCACAAGGGCATCATAGAATCCACCCAGGTAAATTGGTTTGTTTTGGCTGCCTTTGAAGAGAGGAAACATTAACCTTTGGCTATTAAAACTTAATAAGCATGTCCACTACATGCTTTCTGGTACCTTTCTGGTTACATCAAGATTATGCAGGATTCAGATAATTACATCTGCATCTTTCAGCAAGAAAGATAACTCTGGATGCAGGGTTTTTGCTACTGGTTAGGGGAATGGTACTCCTATAGCTGCCGGAGGGAAATCACAGTCCTTCAACAAACTACAAAAATCTGATAGTATTTTGTAAATCAGTTCATAATTTAAACCAATTTTTGAAAGTCAATCAATCGTAATTGTGTTTTATTTTTTAACAATTTGAAGAGTTTGGTAACTTCAGGGTTGTGTCATTTGGCACTGCATATAAACATTGATATCGTATAGGTGCCATAAACTTTGCAACAAAAGTCAAGCTAAATTTGCGGGCAAAACAGGATTAAAACCACACATCTAAAGGGTTAACCTTGAAGGTAATGTAACAGTGATGGAACAATTTGTTTTAGTCCCACTCTATTAAGTTTTGAGTCTCCAGTTGGACATAATGACAATATTATCTTTAGGACCTGAGATTATATGAGTGATGGGGAATCCCTGGAGGTTTGGGCCTCACAAGGGCATCATAGAATCCACTCAGGTAAATTGGTTTGTTTTGGCTGCCTTTGAAGAGAAGAAACATTACCATTTGGCTATTAAAACTTAATAAGCATGTCCACTACATGCTTTCTGGCATCTTTCTGGTTACATCAAGATTATACAGGATTCAGATAATTACATCAGCATCTTTCAACAAGAAAGATAACTCTGGATGCAGTTGTTTTTGCTAGTGGTTAGGGGAATGGTACTCCTATAGCTGCTGGAGGGAAATCACAGTCCATCAACAAACTGCAATCTGATAATATTTTGTAAATCAATTAATAATTTAAACCAAATTCTGAATGTCTTTGGAAATATAAGTAGAAAAGTCAATCAATGATAATTGTGTTTTATTTTTAACAATTTGAATGGTTTAGTAATGTCAGAGTTTTGTCCTTTGGCACTGCATATAAAAAAAATCTCGTATAGGTACCATAAACTTTGCAACAAAAGTCGAGCTAAATTCGAGGTCAAAACAGGATTAAAACCACACATCTAAAGGGTTAACCATGCGGGGTAATGTAACCATGATGGAACAGTTTGTTTTAGTCCCACCCTATTAAGTTTTGAGTCTCCAGTTGGACATAATGACAATATTATCTTTAGGACCTGAGATTATATGAGTGATGATGAATCCCTGGAGCTTTGGGGCCTCACAAGGGCATCCTAGAATCCACCCAGGTAAATTGGTTTGTTTTGGCTGCCTTTGAAGAGAGGAAACATTAACCTTTGGCTATTAAAACTTAATAAGCATGTCCACTACATGCTTTCTGGTACCTTTCTGGTTACATCAAGATTATGCAGGTTTCAGATAATTACATCAGCAAGCAAGAAAGCAAGAAAGATAACTCTGGATGCTCAAACTGGCTTGGGATCATTCTGATGTGGGGGAGGGGGGGGGAATTATCAACAGTCTGGGGGAAAATCCCAAATTCAATAAAGTCCAATAAGCAAACCATGCAGTATGTGTTGTAACCTTTTCAAAAATGTAATTTTTTTTTAATATTTCTGGGGGTTATTTATGCATAGTCAGTGGAATTTTGTCAGTTTGCCTTCATTAGGACAAGAAGTCCCATTTCCAATGACAATGATTATCAGGAATTCTTATTTTGATAATTGTAATCAGACTTACATAATATACACTGCTGTCTTATTTATTTCATTTATTCACATTTAATTATAATGCAACAGTTATGGATAATTTGTTTTAGTCCCACCCTATTAAGTTTTGAGTCTCCAGTTGGACATAATGAGAATGTTATCTTTAGGACCTGAGATTATATATGACTGATGGGGGATCCCTGGAGCTTTGGGCATCACAAGGGCATCATAGAATCCACCCAGGTAAATTGGTTTGTTTTGGCTGCCTTTGAAGAGAGGAAACATTAACCTTTGGCTATTAAAACTTAATAAGCATGTCCACTACATGCTTTCTGGTACCTTTCTGGTTACATCAATATTATGCAGGTTATAATTTCCATGCTTGAGAGATATAAATTACCTCAGCATATCACAACAGTAAAACTATCAAGAAAGACAAACATCTGGATGTTAATTCAGACTAAAGCTTTAAATTTCAAGAGAATTTTCTAATGTGAGAATAGTCAACAGCCTTTCAATTTTATTTATTTTTCTGCTGTTGTAAATTTATGTGGGGATGATACATTTCCAGAGAAATGTTTGTTTCCTCACCATATTACAACAGAAAAACAATAAAGACAAAAATCGCAGAAGACACATTTCAGAATATTCAAACTACAGCTTTATATTTCAAGAGAATTTCTAATGTGAGAATAGATCTTTCAATTTTTATTACGTTTTCTACTTCTTTAACATGTGAATTTATAAAGAGATTAAAATATCCAAGAAATAACATCTGTTTCTGTCTGTTTGAGAATTTATAATACATAAACCTTTGGTGACGAAAGCTGCACTGGTGCAATATTAAAGATCCTGTGCCAGTGCATTAACTTATATATGTAAGTCTCTCACAGAGAGCCTTGCCAATGTATTCTCTTATATATGTGAGGCTCCCTATGGGAAACCCACATATATAAGAGAATGCATTGGCACAGGGTTTTCAAAAAAATTCAGGAAGCTCCAGTCATGGAAGGGTTAAAACTAGTTTAGATTTCACTGTGACAAACATTAAAAAGCAACAATCATGCTGGATGGAATATCATGACTGTCATGTCTGATATTTTTATTAGCCATTTGACATCACATACTCAAGGCTATCTTATTGCCCCCATATTATACAACCCATTAAATCAGTCCACCAAATTCTCTACTATGAGGAAAACTGATCTTTTTATTTGAGAATTTGAGAAATTGTGCAATTATTCTCCATAACAACTCAGTAGGGAATGTTTATATGAGGATATTAGGAAATCCACAATAAAATTTTACTATTAAAAATCTATGATAACTTCTGGATGTTCTACAGAGCTCCAACTGAGCGTTCACACACATAATTTTCTACCCTCAGGCTATTCTGATTGTGTCTCAATTTTATGGCTTTGAAATCATTCCAGATCATATTGTGTAAGACAAAGGTTAAAATGGGATCGTAAAATTAGAACATATTGAGAACCATAATTAAGTGAAATGTGTAAGATTTTCATCACTAAATGATAACTGTTTTCTCATTATGGATGGCTGCTGTCTAGCTGTGAAAATTCTGATAATCATTCATTGTTTTATGACCCCTAATTATTATATCAAGATCTTTTTAAGAAAGTGCGCCATAAAATAAATATAAGATTTAGAAGATAACTAATTAAGATTTAATCGGTTTGACTATGTCCATGTTAATCGATGATGATGCCAAAAGTAAATTGTATTAAATGATTCATCTTTTTAGACTTTTCATCCATGATCTCTGAAGGCAATGTCTTTGACTTTGACCAATCAATCAATCAATTTATTATACTTTTACACCAAATATGGTCAAGTGTATACATACATAATATAGAACATAATTTATAACAGTGTATGGAAAGAACATGTATTCATAAGACACAATATGTCGCACATAATATTGTAGTTATATATATTTGTATTGATTTTTGTTTTATTTGTCTTATTGGGAATTTGCATTCGTCCGGTCGCGTATTCTGTCTAGCAGTTGGTCACTAGGTTGCCATTTTCCCTTTTTGGCAAGTCCGTGGTAGACAAAATGGGCAATTGCTTTTAATACTTTCGGTTGTGAGCATGTCATTATTTGTTTAAATTGAGCTATTCCATCTAACTCTTGGATGTCTTTCGGTAGTTGTTTAAAGAGAGATTGACGTTCATTTGATAGTAACGAGCAATTTATGATGAGGTGGAATTCGTCATCTAACTCGTTGCAATTTTCGCAAATACGATATTGTTCGTCGATGTTGAGATATCGGATGGATGACCATGGAGTGTTTTCACTCAATTTGATTTTTATTGAAGTCAGCATGGGAGTGCAATAAGGTGTGAAAATAAATGTTTCAAGAAATAGCATATTTTCTGTAATATTTAGTTTTTAATGAGCCTGGATGTCTGATATTTTTATTAGCCATTTGACATCACATACTCAAGGCTATTTTATTGCTCCCCTATTATACCATCCATTAAATCAGTCCACCAAATTCTCTACTAGGAAGTAAACTGATCTTTTTATTTGAGAATTTGAGAAAACATTATACAATTATTCTCCATAACAACTCAGTAGGGAATGTTTATATGAGGATATTACGAATCCATAATAAAATTTTACTATTAACATCTATGATAACTTCTGGATGTTCTACTGTTCATTGACAGAGCTCCAACAGAAAGTTCACACTCAAAATGTCCCACCTGAGGCTATTCTGAGTCAAATGTGTAAGATTTTCATCATTAAATGATAACTGTTTTCTCATTATAGAAGGCTGCTGTTTAGTTGTGAAAATACTGATAATCAGTCACTGTTTTATAGCCTCTAATTATTATATCAAGATCTTTTAAAGAAAGTGTGAAATAAAATAAATATAAGATTTAGAAGATAACTATAGTTAGATTTGATCTGTTTGATGATGTCCACGTTAGTGGATGATGATGCCAAAGGTAAATTGTATTAAAGATTATTTTTTTTTTAACTTTTCATCCATGATCTCTGGAAGGCAATGTCTTTGACTTTGAGCATGGAGTGTTTTCACTCAATTTTGATTTTTATGGAAGTCATCATAGGAGTGCAATAAGGTGTGAAAATAAATGTTTCAAGAAATAGCCAAATTTTCTGTAATATTTAGTTTTTAATGAGCCTGGATTTGTGATATTTTTATTAGCCATTTGACATCACATACTCAAGGCTATCTTATTCCTCCCCTAGTCTACCATCCATTAAATCAGTAGGCCTCTACTAGGAAGTAAACTGATCTTTTTATTTGAGAATTTGAGAAATTGTACAACTATTCTCCATAACAACTCCACAGGGAATGTTTATATGAGGATATTGGGAAGTCCACAATAAAATTTTACTATTAACATCTATGATAACTTCTGGATGTTCTACTGTTCATTGACAGAGCTCCAACTGAGCGTTCACACACATAATTTTCTACCCTCAGGCTATTCTGATTATGTCTCAATTTTATGGCTTCGAAATCATTCCAGATCATATTGTGTAAGACAAAGGTTAAAATGGGATCGTAAAATTAGAACTTGTGTGACATATTGAGAACCAATAATTAAATGTGTAAGATTTTCATCATTAAATGATAACTGTTTTCTCATTATAGAAGGCTGATGTCTAGCTGTGAAAATTCTGATAATCAGTAAGTGTTTTATGGTCTCTAATTATTATATCAAGATCTTTTAAAGAAAGTGTGAAATAAAATAAATATAAGATCTAGAAGATAACTAATTAGATCTGATCTGTTTAATTATCTTCTGGTTAGTCTGTTGAGCCCAACAATACTGTAGACAAATATTTTGATAATGCAGCCCTGAAATTAATATGGGACGATAATGTACATAGGAAACTACCCCGTAATAGTAACAACCAATGCACAACGCCGCGAAATAAACTTCGAACATATAGAAAATTCAAAGCTACAATCAAACTGGAGAACTACCTGAATACATGCAGAATAACAAAACACAGGGAATCACTCACAAGATTGCGGATCAGCTGTCATTCCCTCGGAATCGAGCAAGGCCGATATCTCAACATCGATGAACAATACCGCATTTGCGAAAATTGCAACGAGCTAGACGACGAATTCCACCTCATTATAAGTTGCTCATTACTATCAAACGAACGTCAATCTCTCTTCAAACAACTACCGAAAGACATCCAAGAGTCAGATGGAATAGCCCAATTTAAACAAATAATGACATGCTCACAACCGAACGTACTAAAAGCAATTGCCCATTTTGTCTACCACGGACTTGCCAAAAAGGGAAAATTGCAACCTAGTGACCAACTGCTAGACAGAATACGCGACCAGACGAATGCAAATTCCCAATAAGATGAATAAAACCAAACTCGATACAAATATATATAACTACAATATTATGTGCGACATATTGTGTCAAGACCGCAAATAAACTTATGAATACATGTCCTTTCACTACACACTACATTGTTATAAATTATGTTTCTATATTATGTATGTATACACTTGACCATATTTGGTGTAAAAGTATAATAAATTGATTGATTGATTGATGATGCCAAAAGTAAATTCTATTAAATGATTCATCTTTTAGACTTTTCATTCATGCTCACTGGAAGGCAATGTCTTTGTCTTTGACCATGGAGTGTTTTCACTCAATTTGATTTTTATGGAAATCAGCATGGGAGTGCAATAAGGTGTGAAAATAAATGTTTCAAGAAATAGCCAAATTTACTGAAATATTAACTTTTTAATGAGCCTGGATGTCTCATATTTTTATTAGCCATTTGACATCACATACTCAAGGTTATCTTATTGCTCCCCTATTACACCATCCATTAAACCAGTCCACCAATTCTCTACTAGGAAGTAAATTGATCTTTTTGTTTGAGAATTTGAGAAAACATTATACAATTATTCTCCATAACAACTCCACAGGGAATGTTTATATGAGGATATTAGGAATCCATAATAAAATTTTACTATTAACATCTATGATAACTTCTGGACATTCTATTTTTCATTGACAGAGCTCCAACTGAGCATTCACAATTCATAAGTTCCCACCCTCAGGCTATTCTGAGTCAAATGTGTAAGATTTTCATCACTAAATGATAACTGTTTTCTCATTATAGAAGGCTGCTGTTTAGTTGTGAAAATACTGATAATCAGTCACTGTTTTATAGCCTCTAATTATTATATCAAGATCTGTTTAAGAAAGTGTGAAATAAAATAAATATAAGATTTAGAAGATAACTAGTTAGATCTGATCAGTTCCATTAACAGTTTTTATAGTCAATATTATTATATTCTATTTTGTTGTTGTAATTTTTGTTATTTAAAGGATCAGGATTCAACACTAAAACAAGATAAACAAGTGCAACACCAAGCATGGCATATGACACCCACCCACCCCCCCCCCCCCATTATAGATGCTACAAAACTTTATTTAGATGGATTTGGGGAAAAAAAATTCCTACTTGCCTACCTGGATTTTTTTCCTCCAGAAATCGGAGACAGACAAGTTTTTGTTTGGCCTTAAGGACGGAAGGACGGACAGAGGTCTCCACTATATAAATATGTAGATGTTGCATCCCTTGTCTGCATATTCAATGCCTTTGGCATGTGAATAATAGTTTTAAGATGTAACCATATTTCTGCAACTTTGATTTTTAACTATGTTTGTGCACTATATATATTTTTTTTTATTTACAACGATTAACAAAGTTGAAATATGATACAATTATACCATTAAGGGAAAAAAAATGGAAAAAGTATTTTATAGGGCCGGGAAAGACCGTGCCGAGGGCTAATTTGACTTGGGAAATCCTCCACTGCATGTAGAAACCACCGACCCCTGGAATGTAACTGACAAACTTGTCAAGAAATAAGAATCAGGTTACCTCCCCTAAAGCATGAATTACAAATCGGTGTTTATCGAGATTTGAATCAGATTTGCCATTGCTAAATGGCTTATGTTGGCCTAATGCACCATACTTACTGAGCCACTGGGTGGAGGGGATAGCCAATTAGCCATAGGAGGACAAAACTGAATTAAATAAATAGCGAAGACATATGTCCGGACCAATGATATAATTCATTTTATTGTCAAAACCTTGAGCATAACATTTGAATAACAGCAAATGTCAAGAGAAGATGTCCCAGAACCCTAGTAAACCATAGGGCAAATGAGGGTATTTGACAGGAAACTCCCTTATTAACAGACATGAACAGTTATCCCTGTCCAGGCAACACCCATTACTGTACAATACTGGATAGTTTAAAGGGCCCAGAGGACCCATTCCAACAAACAATAGCAAAATTCAGGATTTGATAGAATTATATCACAAATTATGTGGAGAATGTTGGCTGTGACACAATACATTTGATGATGGTACTATATCAGTTGTTTAGGGTGCCCAGTGGTCTAATTTGTACCAGGGGTGAAACAGTTGTTGAAGCTCTACTAACAGCTGTTGCCAGGGGTGATTGATTACTTTAGCCATTCCTGTCCA
This sequence comes from Siphonodentalium dalli, assembly GCA_032622095.1. Classification (NCBI taxonomy): domain Eukaryota; kingdom Metazoa; phylum Mollusca; class Scaphopoda; order Gadilida; family Siphonodentaliidae; genus Siphonodentalium; species Siphonodentalium dalli. The sequence continues at coordinate 160,150,883 of CP136069.1, read as the reverse complement.
ATTAGGCCAATTAACATTAAGATTTTAATTTATTTTGGAATCAGTTCTTATCTTTACTGATATTGGCTCTCTGAAAGATTACATCAGCAATTCCTGAAACAGTCTGTTGGCAGATTGGTAAATACCATATTCCCCAATCAATCAATTTATTTAAAGGACCTTCAGGGGCGGCACTGGAGGGGGAAGAGGTAGCAATGGCAACTCCTGTCCTCCAACAAGAAGGGCACAAAGTATCCTTTGGTGTAAACAATATTTATTTTAAAAAATCAAACATATAACACAGACACAATATACATGTAGAAATATAGAGATTTATGAAGAGGATTGGACAACAAGCAAAATGCTGTTTTAAAGTCCTCTCCTCAAGTATCCTTTCATCCTTTATGGTAAATATCCTATATATCAGATAAAACAGCATTGACATATATCCCTACGGGGGAACATAATATACTTTTCTGTGCCCCACCCCCCTTGCCTTCCCTTGGGTTCTCTGGCACCCTTTATATTCTTAATGGATTATCACACCCAGTTACAACAAAAGTATATGCTGGAATTGTCTATTATTCATTTGGAGGGGTGTTCAGGAAAAATTAGCATGAGCAGACGACAGACATACGAAAATATAATACAATTTCAAAAGAATTCCTATTCATTGGGTTAAAATTTTCAGATAATAAGGTCATTTGTTTAACTTATTATCGGGAGATTTCCCATTAAAGGGGTAACTACTCATCAATGAGTATTTAGTATGGAAAGAGTTGCATAGCATGTTTTTGGTCATGTTTTGCTTGGAAGACAACAAAAAATCTTTGAATTTCCTGTTCTTTCTTCCATGAGGAATTGAAACCATTGAGACCTCTGAAGTAGGTTTGAACAGATGAGCAATCAGTTCCACTTTTTACGATAGCCATAAACTCATAGATTCCATATTTACACAGCCACAATGGTAAACATACCCCTACCCACTTCCCTCAAATCTCAGAATCCCAGTGATGAGAGAACCATACAGCCCAGATTTACAAGGGCTGTAAAATAATAGTAGAGTACAATGAGCCAGGTGTCAGCATGTGCCTGGGTGATACAATAAAATCACATGCACAAGTCCAGTATAAACCCTAAATACAGGAAGTCATCATAATACAGGGCTTTGTTTTATTTGCTTTGATCCAGCCCATAATACTTATGTGTGAGGGTATGGTCACATATCTCCCTACCTCCGGGCCATCTGGAGTATGTAGTCCTCATTGGTGGTCATAAAAATTAAGCCTGAATTAGGATCTTCTCAGATGTATTCAATATCTAGAAACTTGATAACTCTTAACCATCTCATGAGTGTCATAATCATAGTTACAACTACAGTAATGCCCTGAATAACCGACTCCTTAACCACAGCAGAATTATGGGTAATTATTCAGGATTTAGTAAGAAATATGGCTTGTTGCCATTCATCGGAAAGCTCTCAATAAATCCTGAAAAGTTACCCATGATTCTGCTGTGGTTAAGGAGTTGATTATTTAGGGCATTTACTGGAAATAACTCATCGAACCAGGGTCACACCTGAGTTAGACCACATTTTGGTTAGATTTTAAACAAGGTTATAAACCACAAGACAACCAGTGGATTGTGTGGTTAGAATGCATAAAATCATCGACTGGGATGAAATGATAACTTCAAGTACAATTGTGGCTCCAACAAATTTATATACATGTATGTCATAGTCAGTAGTTAGCTATGTATCGACGGTCAAGGAATATAACCAGGTTTCTGTATGCATTTAATCGCGGGCCGCAGCCGTCACAAAACCGTTATATGTGGTGCAGTTATGGTTCTAAATGCATAATAACCCCAGTTACTGGGTAAATTACTTAGGGGAGTACAGTAGAGGTGTTGACTGTGCCACGGGCACTAAAGAATACTCAATCGAACTGACCCATCCCTGCAACTTGAAAGTACACTTGGACACTAAATGAGCTAGACATATTCAAGTAAAAAAAATATTAAGACAATGACTAACTCAGGTTTTAACCCTTTACCCAACAAACCGGCCACAACCGGCCAAATAAAGCTTCAACAGCCTAAAATATCTTCGGTCTGTCTCAATAGAACCATACACATATGGATATCATTGGAACCGGCTCCTTGACCACATTGTGATAGTTACAGTTATGCCCTGTGCCAATGCATTCTCTTATATATGCGAGTCGACCATAGGTCGCCTCGCATATATAAGAGAATGCATTGGCCTAAAAAAAATCTTTTTTTAACACTTTTTACCATTTTTTCTTACATTCTTTAACAATTTTATAATTTTTAATGTGTTAAGCCAATGCATTATCTTATATATGCGAGGCGACCTATGGTCGACTCGCATATATAAGAGAATGCATTGGCACAGGGCCCTTCTGTTGGGTAAAGGGTTAAATGTTTGATGATGGTTTTACTTCCTACTGAATAGGGTAGTTTCATAAAAGTTCGGAAACGTAAATGACTAAACATTCATAACACTGAAACAACCAACTGAAATAGTCTGAGTCTCTGCCGCTGCAAGTCTGTAACTCATCCATGCATGTGTTCACATGTGACACATTATTATTTTATTTTAGATTCCGACTTTTCCAAGATTGACCGGATCTCCAAAAAGAGTCAAAATAAGTTCTAAATTTCGCTATCTTAACTTTAGACTACGAAATGTTGGGAATCGGAAATGGAGCCTGTAGTGTGACGACGTAACAAAAGTACTTTTCGTAAGCGACAAAACTCTATTACTCTGGTGCATTAACTCATGATGTTAGCCACATGCTCGGTATAGACTGGAGTCTTAAGTTGCAATACAAGTGTATTCTTAATTCTGTTCAATATTCATGAAATGAAGAAATAAATGTTGTAACCAATATTTGAAATATAAACGAATCTCCCGACATATATCGATTAGAATCTTCATCGGAATCTACAGTATTGAGCATTAAATTTTTAATCTGCCTTACTAACCATGATTCCTGAGGATCTTTGAGGAGTATTTCTCAGTGAGATAGCTCGGGGTGGATGTCCCTTGTGTGTCATAGTTACTGCTACTCCGAGTGCATTTCTTCTTAAGAGTTGATGTAATTGGTGGATCGAAAGAATCGTCAGCGGTAAAATGGCCTCTCTTTAAAGGCGAGACCAGATCAGCGCTCCTGTAATTATCATCTCTCAATCTCTCGTCTTTGTCCTTGAACTTCATTTTTCGGATTCATTCTGCAAAAGATACAGTTGAGTGTTAAAATTATATGCCGGCTTTACATGTAGTTCCTGAAGAACTGCTTCATATATACAGTAATGCCCTAAATAATCGAGAGAGAGCTTTCCGATGAATGGCAACAAGCTATATTTCCGACTAAATCCTGAAAAATTACCCATAATTCTGCTGTGGTTAAGGAGTCGATTATTACTGAGAGCTTTCCGATGAATGGCAACAAGCTATATTTCCGACTAAATCCGGAAAAATTACCAATAATTGTGCTGTGGTTAAGGAGTCGATTATTTAGGGCATTACTATAACTTTTGCTCCGGAGATTTGCATGGACATCCCCATTCAAATTGATACTTTAACCTCTCTATTAACCCTCCCTTGTCAGGGGCTTCCTGAAATTTTACGAAAACCCTGTTCCAACACATTCTCCTATATATGCTGGTCTCCCACAGGGAGCCTTGCATAAATATATGAGAGAATACATTGGCTGGGGGACTCGCATATATACGATAATGCATGCATGGCACATGATCTCTTTCATGTTGGGAGCTGTGCTGGTGCAGCATAAAAGATCCTGTGCCAGTGCATTCTCTTAGGAAGACTCGCAATATATAAGAGAATGCACTGGCACAGGATCCCTTTCATGACGGAAGCTGCGCTGATGCAGCATAAAAGATCCTGTGCCAGTGCATTCTCTTAGGGAAACTTGCATATATAAGAGAATACATTGGCCTAACAATATTTACCATGACCTAACCCATGGCATTATCTTAAATATGCGAGCTCTCTATTAGAGACATAAAATCTTTAATGCTGCACCAGCGCAGCTCCCATCATGAAAGGGAAGAGCATAGTCTGGTTATATTCAAGTGGCATTTAGTTTGCAACATTTATAGAGTCACTAACATGAAGAGTGCATTTTACTGTTCATCTTTGTTGAATTTGGCTTTCAGCAACAGAGTAGGGGCATGTTTTAAAAATTACCAAGAATACCATTATACCAAATCATAGAACTATGACTGTTATAGAATGACACTGTTAATTTTTATAATAGATTCTGATAGATAATAATTATGGGCCAAAATCAGTCCTTTGAAAATGCAAATTGACCTTTTTCTCACACACACACATACATATCATACTGAGTCATGCAGTTAATTAACCCTTTGAGTGCCAGGTCGATTTTTGTATCAACCCATATACCCTGTGCCAATGCATTCTCTTATATATGCGAGTCGACCATAGGTCGCCTTGCATATATAAGAGAATGCATTGGCCTAACAATTTTTTTTGTTTTTTTTACAATTTTAATAATTTATTCTTATATTCTTTAACAGACTTATTTTGTAGGTTTAGGGCCGATGAGATCGGCCCTGGCACTCAAAGGGTTAAACATTCTGATATTATTTTTAAAAGTGTCATATAACAATATAGGGCCATGAGACATACATTCAATTTCATATTATAGTCCAAGTCCGTGTCCTATTTATGTTACAGAATTTTATTTTTCAGAGGAAAAAGCATTATTTTATTTGGTGTCATGATGATAGTATATATTTTTGTAAAATAAAGTTTATATAACAAGTTCTACCTATACTCAAAATGTTTATACTACAAAATTAGCACATACAATCAAATTTCATCACCAAATTACTGCAGTATTTTATGATGAAGTTTTAATAGCTGTTCTCAGTTTTAAGACCATAAATCATGGACCTGTGATTGTTAGGATGACACCATGTTTATTGGCTAATGAATTGTTCATTGAGTGACACCATCCTTATTTACAGAAACACACTGATATTTTTATACACATTCTAATGTATAAAATTATAATTCTTAGCAGAGAATAGTTATTTGAAAATGCAAATTGATGATGTTTTGCGGACACAATTATTCAGACATGATCACATCATACTGAGCAAGTGCCTCCTATATTCTAAGGCATTTTATTACCTGGTCTAATGATGTTTTTGGCTCAAAAATAGTGGAGTTGGGAGGGGGAAAAAAAAAATAAAAAAAAATATATAGCTATAATATTTTTTTACGTATAAAATTGTAAAAAAATATGGTTGGGAGAAATATATTATATAGTATAGTATAGTATAGTATACTAGCCACCAGATCGCCTTTGGCTATGCTTTGTCCATGTCCACTTGCACAGACAATATATTTTTTTTATTTGGAAGTGACTTTAAAGCAAGATACGGATAGATGAAAAAAATATTGCCAATATCGGTATCTGCCATGTTGGCTTACCCATTGGAAAAATCAGATAGTTGTCTTCCGTGTGTATGTCTTCCTTGTAAGTACTCGATCTGTAGCATACGACAAACATTGCCAAGAGGCTTCGCTGTTCAATTGATTTTGCTGTATATTATATGCAAACTTAACTGGAAATTCATATTTTGTATATACCTGGAATAATATTTCCATTGGCAGGAACAAAAATCAGAAAAATTTAATTTAATTTTTTTTTTAAACAGCTTTTTTTTTTGGCTAGGGAAATCCGTAAACCAAGTAATAAAAAATAGTATGGGTAATAATAGTATTTTTTAAATTGTCAATGACACATTGTAGGGTCCTGAGACATATACAAATTCATAAAGAGTCTGTGTTAGGGTTAGGGTCCTGTTCATGTCAAGGGAAAAAAATTAATTCAGAGAAAATAAGCTATTTTACAGAGGTAAAGGTATGTGTAGGTATAGATTTTCAATAACATAAAGTTGTTATAACTGGCTCTACCTATATGGTAATAACAAAGTTTATATTAGAAAATTAGCACAAAACATGAAATTTCATCACCAAATTGCCACAGCATTATAATGAAGTTTTAATAGCTCTTCTCAGTTTTGAGAGAAAACAGCCATAAATCATAGAAGTGTGATTGTTGGATGACACCATGTTTATTGGCTGGGAGGAAAATGAATGGTTCAGTGAGTGGCAGCATACTGATTTATAGCCCAGATAACAGCTATGAAAACCCTAATCCCCTAATCTAGCAGTTCTTCCACCCAGCCATCTTGGCCCCTAACTGTTGCTGTATTGTTGAGTAGAGTATGACTTAATTGCTCATGTCCCAGGTCGATAATTAGCAACAACATAACAGTGGAATTTTAACCATCAGTGATCATTACTTTATGACCTGATTTCTAATAGCCCGCCTTTCCACCCTAATCCCATTCTCTTTTTTTCTGAGCGATTTCACTTTCAGTGTTTCTATTGAAACTTTCTCCAAAACACATGTCAATGTGATGTCTAATAGGTGTAATCTTTCCATAGATTTGAAATAACCATGTCCAAAAATTTCAAAAGGTACCCCATGTTCGACTCTCTCCGATGCTTCGATCTATTGTGCCAAATCTTCAAACTATTTAAAACACCCACAATCTGACTCAGTGACCCTCCCCCAAATTATGGTTGCAACAAAAAAATTTCATCAAATGGTCTACAAGACGAAGTGGAAGTTATTATGAGAAGAAATATAGTTACAATTTTAGTGTAAGGGATAGCTAAGGACATTGGTTGGGCTTTGTGTGTAGATCATGCCATGAATCTCTACTCTGGCTAATGCCAATTCAATTTTAATTCAATTCATTTTTATTTAGTAATATGTAACAAACATGATAATGTATAATACAAAACTCAAACAATATATAGTATATATTACTGGGAGATGGCATGACCTACTGGTCGTCTTCTTGCACACTCCCAAACTTAGATAATAATATTCCGACTCTGAGCCCATGTGTACGTACGTTAGTGATACTAGTTTGTATCTGTAATAGTGTAGACAACGATACTTTTGTGGTTTAGTTTTTTCCATAGCCTAAGTGGTAATAAAGTAAAGAATCGTTCAGTTATGGTATATGATATAAATGCCCATAGAGATCCCTACAATTGAAAAATGCCTCAAGTAGTAGCGGAGAAAGAAAAACAGAGTTGGTCAATTCTGCTCTCAATTCAATTCATGGCACCTCTGACACTAACATTGGAATATCTCTATTGTTTGATATAACAAGCTACTTGAAAGATACTCTGATAAAATTTGCATTAGAAATAACTCTGCTATCAGCATCCATGTACCAGAATGAGCCCCACACAGATGGCACCCATTTCAACCCATCTCCATAATCTTAAAAACCACAGATTGTGTGACCACCCTGGCAATAATTAATGTCCAGCCTAATTTAAATAATTAATAATGAATCTTCTAGAGAAATTTGTTGATTAATTATTGTTGACTGACATGGACATTTGTGTAAGATAAACAGTGGTGAAATATTTAGTAATTGGGGTTTATACAATCATTTCTGACCTTCTCTGACCATATGGGACCAGGAGGGTAACCTCTTGACTTCCAAGTGGCTCAGATGGTTTCTCTGACATAGAATAATGGGGCGCCCTCAACATCATTATGAATTTTACATGGACATTTCCACTGCCACTATACCACCCACAGGCATTTTCTGTGATCCACTTTCACCATTATTGTGACAGTAATTGTCACTTATTATGCTGATGTGGATAAATACTGTAAACCATTAGCCTATACATTGGCTGATTTGAGCTCTATCCCCCCCCCCCACTTCAGCTTAACCCTTTACCCAACAAACCGGCCAAAACCGGCCAAATAAAGCTTCAACAGCCTAAAATATCTTCGGTCTGTCTCAATAGAACCATACAAATATGGATATCATTGGAACCGGCTCCTTGACCACATTGTGATAGTTACAGTTATGCCCTGTGCCAATGCATTCTCTTATATATGCGAGTCGACCATAGGTCGCCTCGCATATATAAGAGAATGCATTGGCCTAAAAAAAATCTTTTTTTAACACTTTTTACCATTTTTTCTTACATTCTTTAACAATTTTATAATTTTTGATGTGTTAAGCCAATGCATTCTCTTATATATGCGAGGCGACCTATGGTCGACTCGCATATATAAGAGAATGCATTGGCACAGGGCCCTTCTGTTGGGTAAAGGGTTAAATGTTCCAACTTAAAACCAAGGACCCCAATTGGTGGCCTTTCTCTATCCATGTTTTCATATCAAATTTAGTAAATTATTGGTACAATAAAGTACAGAAATACAGTAAATTTGATTTCACTTCTATAAGTATATAATATAAACCATGAAAATTGCTTCATATTTAAATGACAATAAAATGTATACTTTTAAAACATTCAAAACGATGACTTCTTTGGAGGAATATTTCAATGTCATTTCTGTCCCAAAACAGCGTGAATCCCTGACAAAATTAAGAATAAGTTGCCACACCTTGGGCATCAAACGCGGATGCTATACTTCGACCTCGACGAAGCGGACCAAATTTGCGAAACATGCAATGAAATCGACATCGAAGAACACTTTTTTATTTACTGTACTTCTCTGTCAGACGAGCGCGACCTATTTTACAAGAAAATATCACCCAATTTATTAAACGAGAGACTATTTAAACAAATAATGACCCGTACAGACTCAAAAACTATATGGGCTCTGGCACACTTCGTCCACTGTGGATTGAAAAAGAAAGGGGTTTGGCAACCAAGTGACGAACTCTTAAATTAACTAAATCCAACTAAAAAGAAACAAAAGATTCTTCGACTTGAGACCATGCCAACCCCAACTTGAATGGTATATTTGCCAATCATATACATATATTATCACAATCATATACATATATTATCACAATCATATACATATATTATCACAACTTATGGTGGGCATATATGTCATATGTATATTACCATATATTATGGTATACCGCCATATATCATTGTTGTTACTTCTTAACTTTGTTTCATGTAATCCGTCCATTTTGTCTAAATGATCATGTGCCAGTGAATTCTGTTATATATGCGAGAATGCACTGGCACATGATCTTTAATGCTGCACCAGCGCAGCTCCCATCATGAAAGGGTTAATGCTTGAACCCATTTGCAGTTAACAACAGATTTTAAACTGAGACATTTTGATATTTGATTCTAAGTGTCAAGAGATGCCAAAGAGTGGCTGCTTGTGGTTTAAACACCAGGAAACATGAAATACAGGTGGGCAGAAATAAACAATTCCCATTGTTTACAGAAAACAATGGCCTAATGCTGAGGTATTAACAGGGACCAGAATGTAAACAATCCTAAAGTCTGGAGGGCAGAGTATTTAAAAGGCTGAGAGTGTCGTCAATTAGCAGACATTAGGCAATAAAATATCAAGACTTCTCTGATTACCAGAATATGCAATCACACCTCTCATCTAAATTCTTAAGTATTGTTTGGTAGTTAATTTCAAAATTTGATTAAAAATAACGCATTTTAATTTCTGTTAAATTTTGAAGAGCGAATTTCATGAACATCTCTTCTGAAAAAATAATGTACATTTGTGCCTCGGGGTTTGAATGTCCTTTCTACTGGTAATTAATACTTATGTTTTTAAAAGTAGTAAACATTATGTGGGTCATTATCCATTCTTTGACTGGAGCTTCCTGGAATTTTGTGAAAACCCTGTTCAAATGCATTCTTTTATATATTTGAGTCTCCCATAGGGAGCCTCACATATATAAAAGAATACATTGGCCTAACAATATTTACCTTGATCTTGTAAGCCAGTGCATTCTCTTATATATGCAAAGCTCCCTATGGGAGACTCAAATATATAAGATAATGCACTGGCACAGTATCTTTAATGCTGCACCAGCACAGCTCCCATCATGAAAAGGTTAAAAATCTAATTAATAACAGTTACTTGAACAGCATTATTAAAGTTAACAATATTATATTCATTTGAGTGAAAATTCAGATTTAAATTATTCCAAGATGAAAACTCCATTTTTCTTCATCAGTGTCAAGAAGACAGCAGCTGAAATGTGGGAGGTCAAGAAGACATAACCACCATGTACCCATATGGTCCAGGGATTGTTAAATCTAATTACTGAACATTCAATCAGTGTTTATCTTAGGAGCCTGTTCCTGTCTGTCCAAAAATAATGCCATTAATTTCATCCTGAAGTCTGTTTATGCTGATCCCTATGAATTCATATTGTTCAGCACCTCGTTATATGTTGTATGGTCATACTTTGAATTGAATTGAATAGATCTTTATTCATGTGACAAGTGTATTAACAAAAATATACATATAGTAATAGTAATACAGTTCAATATAAATAGCACCTGGCCTCATAGGCCTATAAGACACGAAAAAAAAATTAAAACAGTTGCGCAGTCATAAAAAAAAAAACTACATGTATTTCAACTGGTGCATGAGGCTGGGGATTTCATTTTGAAAACTTCAGACTGAAAAAATGTTTTTTCCATACAAAAAAAAACAGTAACAAAAAACTAGTAACATTTTTGGAAGTTATAAGCGATAAATTTTTGTTCAAGGAGGCACAAGGTCTGTACCATGTTTGAACTAATGCCAAATGTATTTTCTGCACATTTTTGGCTTTCAGAATGATGCTCCCAGATAGGGGTAATCGAAAGACCTGCTTGAAGATGTACTCAGTTACCTGAAGCAAGAGAAGAATTTACAGGCATAGCGTAAACACAAGACAAACAAGTTCTTTCATAGCACAGTAATATTGTCAGACCGGAAACTTTGAACTATTATAGGTTACAAATGCAAAAATCATGGACTGTGAGCAGGGATTGTCACCAACAAAGAACATACGACACCCCAGACTTGCACAACAGATGCAACATAGATAACTTGATCTTTGAAAAGTTCACTGATCAATGTCGAAATATCTTGATATCGTATGACGTACTCTGGATCACTTCAGATTTAATATGATTAAAGGCCCTCGGTAAACTTATCATGTCATCAAAGGTGTAATACCGCCACCAGCACAATCGAACCGTCCTCTAGGACGGGTCATTCGCTGTACGAGAGGGACATTCCGTCAACAGAGATAATAATTTCATCTCGTAATGTCAGATTGAGTTAGTTAGGGAAGATGACGAACAAGACTTGACGGTGAAAAATCTGTACTGTCCTTGATATAAGGGAACCCCGTGCCCATCGTTGAAAAGAGGGATCCAAGGGGTTTCCATCATCAAGGTGAAAACTGACCCCAGATTTAACAGATTTTGACAAGGTCATCTGAGACGTTATTGTGGACGGGCGACAAGTTGAAAGTACCATGTCTCATCAGGAGAAACATGACCCCAGATTTAACATATTTTGACAAGGTCATCTTAGACGTTATTGAAGAAGTGTTGATTCGTAGAAAGCAAGTCTTATCCTTATTTGAAAAATGATCCCAGATTCAACATTAAACGGATTTTGACAAGGTTATCTGAGAAGATAATGTAGAAATATGACGAATAGACAACGCAAGACTCTTCCTTATGTGAAAACTGATCCTTGACTTAACATATTTCGAAAACGTCATTTTAAAAGTTGACGATGAGTGAGATATACAGGACCACACAAAAAACAAACATTATTGTACCCATTCACTAACGCCTTTTATAAGCCTTTTATATACCAATTTCTAGACGATTCATCGCAGTTTTAAACTCATCATGGTCATCAGAAGTAGAGATTTGAGTGTTTAATGGCAGACAACCACACAAATAATATTGTTCTCATTCATGAAAAGTATATTATATATTAACTTCCAAATGGACCCTCCCAAGTTAACCTTTGCATGACAAAAGATGTTTGATGGTCCTTATCACAAAATGATTTTAATCCTAAGAAATTTTCAAGATCACAAGATGGTAATTTTGGCAAAAAAGATATAAAACTCCTTGATGACGGGAGCTGTGCTGGTGCAGCATTACATCCTGTGCCATTGCATTCTCTTATAGATGCTGGAGCCTCGCATATACAAGAGGATGCACTGGCTTACAAGGTTAAGGTAAATATAATTAGGCCAATGCATTCTATTATATATGCGAGGCTCTACATGGGCATTGGCACAGGGTTTTCGCAAAATTTCAGGAACCTCCAGTCATGGAAGGGTTAATTGATTCAAGATCACAAGAGGGTAATTGTCACTAAAAACTATTTAGAGAGCTTCATACAAATTCTATGCAAATTTACAAAGAACTGAGATGGGTTCTCAAAGTTAAAAAATCATTGTGGTCACTAGAATTTGAGATTCAGCAAGTAGGTATAGGATTTTTTTCCCCATTTCATAATAGGACATGAGTACTGTCCCTGTTCTCCAAAAAAAAAATGATCCTCTGTTTATAAGAGGATTTTTAACATCGTAAAAATAAGTTAATTGTTTGAACCCCTGTCCGGTATTAAGTGAAAAGGGGGCCCGAATGGCTTTACTCCATGAGGTTAGTGGTCCTTCCCTGAATTATAATTTATTATGATTATATTATATGTAACAAAAGAAAGATTTCACTTTCAGAAGAAATAGAGAAAATTTTACTCAACAGAAATCATCACAAGATGGTCAATTAATTGTCATGAATAATAATATTAAGATTACATGAAATAAATTAGATGCAAAATACAATAGAATTCAGACAGGTTCTCCCAGTTCAAAAAATCATTGTGGTCACCCGAATTTTATATTTGAGTGTGTAGGTATAAGAGATACTGTTCCCGTTTCATAATAGGATGGACTGTCCTCCAAAGAAAGAGGGCTCTCAATTGATAAGAGGAATCTTAATCATTGTTGGAATTGTCTGTCCGGATGAAGTGGGACATGAATAATTCTCACCATGGAGAAAGATAAAAGTGAATGGTGGTCGTTCTCACAAAATGATATTATATATGACAAAAGAAGGATTTTCCTTTCAGGAGAACAGATTTTTCCAATAGAAATTTTCATATTCACAATACGGTCAAATGTTGTTAATAAAACTAATCAAATTGCATAAAATAAATTCTAAACAAAACTGTACAAAATACATAGAACCAAGTAGGGTTCTCTCATTTCAAAAATAATTGTGGTTCTCAGAATATGAGCTTCGAGTGAGAGGGATAAGTGATTTTCTTCTGGATTCATAATAGACTGACCTTGTCCTCTAAAAGAAAGATGACCCTCAATTGATAAGAGAAATCCTAACACAATTCAATCCATTGTGATTTGAGGTTTTCACAGCAGATAAAAATGAAAGTGTATGATGGCCATCCTTCTCACAATAATATAAAAGTGTGTCTGTCATCTGCAGAATGAGGTCCCCAAAGGGTGAGTTCAGTGATGCTAGCCAACTGTGAAGGATACTATGAGGGATAGAATCACTAAATTCACCCTCTGGGAACATCATTCTGCAAATGTCAGACACACTATTTGCAGGCTTTTTCGGAAGAAGAAAATTTTCCAAAAGAATTTTCGTAATCACAAAAGCATGGTCAAATGTTGTGAATAAAACAAATATAATTGCATGAAATAAATTAAATGAAAAATACATAGAGAACCAAGAAGGGTGCTCCTAGTTAAAAATCATTATGGTTATCTGTGGTGGAGACTTGAGTGTGTATGGATAAGTGTTGCTCTTCTCCTTGTACAGTAATGTCCTAAATAATTGACCCCTAAACCACAGCAGAATTGTGGGAAATGTTTCACGATTTAGTTGGAGATATGGCTTAGGGTTAACTTAATATGATAATACGCTAGCGTAATTAACGAACCAAAGCAAAACCATCACAGGATGGTAAAGTAATGCCCTAATTAATTGACTCCTTTAACCACAGCAGAATTATGGGTAACTTTTCAGGATTTATTCGGAAATATGGCTTGTTGCCATTCATCGGAAAGCTCTCGGGGAGAGCTTTCCGATGAATGGCAACAAGCCATATTTCCGACTAAATCCTGAAAAGTTACCCATAATTCTGCTGTGGTTAAAGGAGTCGATTAATTAGGGCATTACTGTAGCTGCTGCTGAGGCTTTTTTTTTTTTTTTATCAAAATCAGTTTATAGATTCCCTGATATTCCCTCTAAATAAGATTCAAGTAAGCCTATATTTCGTGGGTTGATTATCAGTAATTACACTCCCAACACAACGATTCGTCAAAAGAATGGACCCCAATCGAGTATAAATTAGGCCAATCGTACTTCCGGATAGTCTTGAACTGACAGCTAGACTATACATGGTATAAACTACCAAAATCATTTCTTGTATTGACGCTGTGTGAGCGCGCTGCGACTGAGATACTATTATAGAGAAGCGTGTCCATTTCATGGCTGTTCATTTCATTCATAAGATGTCACCGTGTCGATTTGAACGAAAATTGACGAGCAACGTCATCGTGTAACTTTCCCCAATGACCGAGTTCGCCTGAACTTGAATGTATCTTCTGCTTTGTTCATAGTTATGCGTTTCCTTTGGATTCCAGAAAATAGTATGATATTTATGGATTATCACATGCATGTATGTACTATGTAGTCTTATGATAAAATTAGTTCCATATTAAATGTATGTTATTTCGTTTCACACAGTACCGCACAGTGCCAACTGCTGATATTAAAGCAGTGGAAAGGTAAATTTGTGATGTCTTTCTTATTATATTTCACATCAGGAATTGCGATCACTTTTCACTCGCCGCGCTGGGTATAGACTGTAGTTACTATAGTGTCGTTATTTATTGTGTCTTATTTTCTCAATAAAAGGTAAACTACCGTTCGAATGAACTTACTTTGCAATTTAATATTCATTATTCTCATTTGCAATACCAGTAATCGAAAGACAAAGTAACAAGATTTTCCGATTACAACATTAATTACAGGAAGCTCCACTGAAAGGATCAGAGAAGGTTCTTAAGATTTGTTATACTTTAAATTTAAATCCCACTAGCAAGTCCACATGTCAGGAGAATTCTTCAATGGAAAACAGAGAAAAGGGAATCTTTAACCCTTTTGTGAAGGGAGAAGCACTGATGTAGTATTATATCCTGTGCCAGTGCATTCTTTGTATATGCAAGTCTCCCATAGGAAAACTCGCATATATATAAGAGAATGTGCTGGCTTACAAGGTCAAGGTAAATATATGTTAGGCCAATGTATTCTCTTATATATGCGATGCTCCCTATGGGAGACTCGCATATAATATAAGAGAATGCGTTAGCGCAGAATTTTTGGAAAATTACAGGAAGCTCCAGTCACCAAGGGTTACAGCACTGAAAGGATCAGAGAAGGTTCTTAAGATTTGTTATACTTTAAATTTAAATCCCACTAGCAAGTCCACTTGTCAGGAGAATTCTTCAATGGAAAACAGAGAAAATGGAATCTTTAAATACAGTAATGCTCTAAATAATCGACTCCTTAACCACAGCAGAATTATGGGTAACTTTTCAGGATTTAGTCGGAAATATGGCTTGTTGCCATTCATTGGAAAGCTCTCACCGAGAGCTTTCCGATGAATGGCAGCAAGCCATATTTCCGACTAAATCCTGAAAAGTTACCCATAATTATGCTGTGGTTGAGGAGTCGATTATTTAGAAATTACTGTATCTTCTGAAAAGATAGAGTGGGAGAAAACTGATGAGAGAGTGGTTTATTTGAAAATCGGGCTAATTGTTAGAAGGTAAATCCAACACAAAATTTATGAGGGAGATTAGATGAGGAATAACAAACTCAATGACTTTTATCCAGCAAAAAATCCTAATTTCAAAAGAACCGTCAATTAAAAAAAAGACACCCAAATTTGAACTGAGATTTAAGGGTCCAAGGGTCCAATAATCATCAAATTTACAAGCAAAACAAACATTGTTAACATTCTGAAAAAACAAATCCTCTTAATTAAACAATGACCGTCAAACAGTTCAAATAAACTCAAGAGGTATATTGAGTTCCCGGCTACTTGAGAAATGTTTAAATACCATTGCCCACATAAAAATAGGTGGCCAGAATTCAATTAATTCGCAGGTATATTTTCATGGAATGACACCCTTTAAGTTTCAGAGTGGCAAAACTTCCAAATGTGAATATTTATGAGGTCAAATACACCTGCAGAATTTGAGATTTTGAAACCCTTCAATAAATAACAGCTTCATATGAGGAAAATAACTGTCAAAATTAAAAATATATGACAGAGTGTGTTGACTCAGATGAACTCCTCATCTCCAATACGAGTATTTATTTTGACAGCAAAAGAATTAATCTGCTCAAAATTAAACTTCAATTATCAAAATGTTCAATTTGACTGCATGCATTCTAGAAAACAATGGCACACCTGATGACGGATTCTCTTCTAAATTGTTTAAATTTGGGGGAAGCAGCTGATGTATGAGGGTCTTTGTATTCTAACTATTCTCCTAATGAGCCACTTGTTCTCTTGTTATTTCTAAACAGCATAGAAGTATGTTAGTTTAAGAGCAACAAGTGGTCATATCTGTGTTTTATGGCTCACAGAGTTTGCTCTGATGACAGGTTGATGGGGAAATAGCTCCAGAATAATGGGTACTCTTCAACAGATAGGGGCAGGGTAGGTTTAATATCCAAGTTGGGACAGCACAGAAAATATGAGTTTCCAGGGGCATTTCAATGTTGGGAGAGGAAGGGATTACAGTAATGCCCTAAATAATCGACTCCTTAACCACTTCAGAATTATTGGTAACTTTTCAGGATTTAATCGGAAATATGGCGTGTTGCCTTTCATCGGAAAGCTCTCACTAAATCCTGAAAAGTTACCCATAATTATGCTGTGGTTGAGAAGACGATTATTTAGGGCATTACTGTAGATGACTCATCGAACCGGGGTCACAGCCCATGCAGTTAGACCGCATTTTGGTTAGATTTTAAACAAGGTTATAAACCACAAGAGGATTGTGTGGTTAGAATGCATGAAATCATCAAATGGTATGAAATGGTAACTTCCAGTGCAATTGCGGCTCCAACAAATCTCAGCGAGAGCTTTCCGATGAAAGGCAACAAGCCATATTTCCGACTAAATCCTGAAAAGTTACCCATAATTTTCAGTTAAATGTAATGGCAAGAAATGACAAAAAGGCCAATTTTTCAATTATACGGCATTAAACCCTTTCATAATGGGAGCTGTGCTGGTGCAGCATTAAAGATTCAGTACCAGTGCATTCTCTTATAATTGCGAGTCTCCAATAGGGAGCCTCCCATATTTAAGAGAATGCTCTGGCTTACAATGTCAAGGTAAATATTGTTAGGTCAATGCATTCCCTATGGGAGACTCGCCTGTATAATAGAATGCATTGTCATTGTGTTTTCACAAAGTTCAGGAAGATCCAGTCATGGAAGGATTTACTATATATCTGTCATGCTCCTGGTGAAACTAGGGATGGGCTGTCCCAATGGGACTATTGATACCCCCATGGCAGCCAGTGGCAGAAAGATATGGTTTGGAAAGGTAAGTCGGATGCACATATCTACCCCAAATTACAAGGAATACAATCTCAAAAAAAAAAAAATGAATCTTGTGAAAATTGTCAAACACAAAAAGGGGGATAACTCCACAAACAAATCAGTCGGACAAACCTCATAATCATAGATGCACAGGTACCAATGGTACTAAATAACTGTGCCAATTATTAAAAACATTGAAAGATATAGGAATAAAAGCTCAAACAAAGTTACGTCTATGAATGGACAGATGCCTCTACAGACAGATGGACAGACAGACAGACAGACAGACAACAGACAAGCTGATTCCTATAAACACCCCATTGGGGGGGGTATAAATTACTGGGTCCTTTCAAAAATCTTGGTTAATAACTGGTTATATGTACTGAGAGCATAGGGGTTGATGATGGATGCATGATATGTAATTGGAACTCTTCCTCTCCTACACGCCCTCCATCTTCCTTCCTTTTTTTCTGACCAACTTAAATTATAAGTCTCTTAGTAACTTTAGTTTCTGAATCTGTTGCAACTCTTGAGTTCACACAACTGATCACAATTTGCACCTGACTAAATTCCCCATTTATATAAATTATTGCTATATTGCAAGTTGTGCCAGAATTTCTTGAAATATCAATCAACAAGTGGAAATCATAAAATTTATGATGATTCTCTCTGACAAATGACCCAAGCATGAGAAATTCCCATTTCTTTGACCATAATAGAAGACCCAGAAACAGGTGCTAATGGCAACACTGGACATTAAATCTTAACCTAATGGGACAAGAACCCCTCCCAGGTATGTGGCTGCTTTAAACATTTAAAGGGGAAACAG
Organism: Siphonodentalium dalli; assembly: GCA_032622095.1. NCBI lineage: Eukaryota > Metazoa > Mollusca > Scaphopoda > Gadilida > Siphonodentaliidae > Siphonodentalium > Siphonodentalium dalli. The sequence continues at coordinate 160,132,542 of CP136069.1, read as the reverse complement.
TTGTCTCTATAAACATCATTACGCCATGGTTCAGTTCTCCTGGTGTGGCTAGGGCTCTGGGATACCATGGTCAGCATTGAAAGATGCCATGCTAGATTACTAACATACACATGTATTCTCAGTCGAGTGTGAATGTTGGGGTGGACCAAAAAGGTCGGACAAAAGCATTGTCGGTCATGTGTTAAGAAAAACATGGATATCTACAAAATCATCCGGTAGTTATCATGGGAAACTAGAGGATGATCAGGAAAACTGAATAACCACACAAAAACAAGGCATTTATTCCTCATTGGGTTTGGCATCCACTGTGCTAGGTGTTTTGATAGGCCTTAAAAGTAAACATTTCCACTGGGTTTTCAGCTATCTTGAGATCTGGTCCAGGGAGTTGGGTGGGTGTTATCAATATGAAAACATGTTATGTATGTGTGTGGTGTAATCGGGTGAAATAATTGCAAAAGCCCTTTAGCATGAGAATGACATCAGCTAATATTGACATGTCTTTTTAGACATTTTCCATAAGAAAGATTACTTACTATATATCGTTTGGCATGACAAGTGATATGGATGTGAATTTCAAAAGTTCACATTCTTGAATTTAGAGTGAATTTGAAATTGGTAATTAAGTATCCCCTGTCTGAATTAACACCAATTAGCAATTAGTTAATATTTTCCAAGATAATTTTCAGCTTACTGGGCAAAAGTTAAATGAAAAATATAAGCAATCATATCATTCCTATAGAAAAAGCTTCGCAAAAATACAGAAAAGAATGCATTATTTTACTTCGAGAATTAGAACATTAGTTGAGAACGCTCTTTATCATCTGCCAGTTTGGGGCGACGAAAGCACGGACGCTCTTCATAAGGGACATCATTGTAATGTGTATGCAAGGCTTATAAAAATTCAGAAAGTATAAAAACTTCCGCTTTTCGAAAATCGATATCTGATCATCAAATCCTCCTATTAATGGGGGCCATGGGTCTGATCTAATTATTTATCATTACAGAAGATGAACATATTAAAATTGTATGGTGTCCAAATCAGACAGGGTACCTTTAAGAAATCAGAAATTGATATATTTATTCAGAGATTCGAGCATGATATAAGAAGGCAAGCCGGCTCATTCACAAACTGTTTTCATGCTCAAATCCCTGAATATCCATTTTTATCCCCTAAATGTGTACATGCAAAACAAAAACAAAAAAACAAAAAAACTGCCTATTCTCAGGTATACCTAAATTTTGTACCACTGTTATGTAAAATTGTGCACACATGATTGCACCAAAACAAAGGTAAGAAGCAGATATATTAAATCGAAGCTAAGCAACATTAATAAGCATAATGGCAGGACACATAGCTATGAACGGACTTCATGCATTGCCTCAGGAGGCCCTTCTGGGACAATAATAAACCATAATAATCCAGAATTTCTAGAGACGTTTTTGGCTACGAAAGCTTCCTTTTTCACATTTCACTTAAAACATAAGGCTGAAAAAGACAGCGATACCAGATCAGGGTGATAAATCAGAAAGCAATCATTCTTTAAAAGACCAGATAAATCTACTACCGACAAAAAAGCCTGAAAACGAATAAATTTAGCTAAAATAAAGGTGAATACATGTACCTGTTGTCCAGTTAGTGTCCATGTGCCTCGATATAACAGTACCTCATGCTTCTAATTTCCATAAGCTAACATTGGAAATGTTTGCCTAACTGGCTCTCTTTGTCGCTTGCATCACAGGGGGACCACATCAATTCAGGTAGGCCAATGGGTGACGAAAATAGAATCCCTTTCCCAGGCAACCAAGACAAGTGGACAAATAAAAACTTTGAAAGGAGTTTTATGATAATTATATCATCAGTGACAGGATTAAATTGTATCACTTGAAACACATTATGGGATGTTTAGTGTAAGTCAGCGGGGACATATTGTTTACGGCCCCGACAATGTACTTCCTACTGAGAATACTAAGGTATCAGACAAGTGTGAAAGTTTTTAGGCATTTGAGGTGAGACTTTACAATTGTGTAATGGTCGAAACAAACACTTCAGAGTTTTATGTTTTTGTGGTCATTTCGTCAGTTTGATTTCAATAGAGGTACATAAATTTGGGACTTAAGACCCTAATTTTGCTGTATATTAATGACCTGTTGACATGAGAGAATGAGAGAAATCAATCAAGCATTGAGAACAGCAGTAAAACCATCAAGAAAGTGAAAGAAAGGGTGACAAACAGTTAAGTCAGGGTCAGAGAAAAGGACAGGAGGCTCGAGACACAATACTCAAAATTAACAAAAACTGTATATTTTACAACAGAAGATGGAATTTAAGATTTTCAGACCAGAATTGTTTTTATATTTATTAAAATATTTGATTTTCAGCCCGCTAATTGATAATAAAGTTGGCGATGTTCAGAAAATAAAACAATTTGATGCTTCCAACTGAGAAGTCTCTATACCTGTGTATTTAGTATAGGTGATGAGAAATAAAGAATTGAATATAATTGGAATTCTGACTTACTTGTAACCCTTTCTATAATGAATGGATTAACCCACTCAGTTATAAAAGTATACATTGGAAAGTCTATCATCCATCTGGTGGGGTGATAAGGAAAAATAGGCAGACAACAGAAAATAAGTGCAGAAGGAGTCATATTTATTGGAGGAAAATGTTCAGATAATAAGTATGGTCGTTGAACTTATTATCTGAACATTTCCTAAGGGATAACTACTCATCACTGAGTATTTTGTATTAAACGGGTTACAGTTTGAGCAGACAGTTGAGACATTTTTCACCATGTTACTCTGTTAGGAGTGAGTACTTTTCAAACATTTACACTTCTCAAAATAACATTACAGGATTGCCAACCCAAGACATAGCTTTCTTCATTCCTTCTCGGTTGGAAGCATCAGGTTGCCACACAAGGAAGACTCACTCAAATTTGGAACTGGCCTTCTACCAAATTTCTAGAGGTGGCAGAGGAGACATGCAATTACACCACCACCACCGCCTTGCCTCACCTGTTGCCTCAACAAATGAATAATTTACATTTGGAAAAGTGCCTTAACGAATCATTATCCTCCCCACCACTCACCCACTTTCCCCTTTTAGTAGTATTTCTGCCACCCCTGCCAATCTCTGATACTAAAATCTTTTAATAAGTGAAGTGGTTCACTATATAATTCTTTTAAAATATAATTTCATAATTAATGCCTTAAGTTATTATCCAGTGAAAGAATTTGAAATATGCAATGTCATTACAGATGAACTTGACAGATAAATGAAGGGTACCAGAAAACTTTATATTTTCTCAGCAGTTACCAGATACAATGAATGCCTCTGAGTCAATATAGTGACTGGACCACAAAATTGCCCTTCAGACTTTTAACTGAGATCTATGATAATATATAAGCTCTCCGTCAAAATGTTAGATAAAGTAGTGTTTGAAAAGAAAAATATTATTGATATTTTTAATAACATAGCCACTGGCTGCTCGGACACCCAGAAGGTTCAGTGTGAGTGTGCTAACTCATATATAATTCAGTATTATCAGTTAAATGGCCCATCCTAATCTCCCCCATCTCAAGTTGATAGTTTCATCAGATACGCTCATCCTTTCAATCTCAATGGCGTGCATTTGAATTTTCAAAAAAGTAAAAATTCATAAGTGAGACCCATTATTGAATTTCGGCCGGTAATTTATTCTAAGTTGTATACCTAATATAAAAGGTAGTTTATCTGGCAGGTGCCAGCTTATACAGCCAATCACATTTCATGATCCTGTTTGCCATAACATATACAAAAACTTTCATATCACACGGCAGAATGCAAATATGTGTGATAAAAGCCAAAATTCATTTATTTTTTCATGAATACCAAAATTGCTTGAAATCCTACCCTCACCATGGAGAGGCTGTTCCTGTACAAATATAAAAGATACTGTGAAATCCGTGTTAAGATCTTTGGACATTTGTGTTGGATTTCATTACGGCCAATCTAGGAGCAGTGACCTCAACTTTCTTTTATCAATTCTATGAATTTTATGAATATATAGTCCCAAGATTTATGTATAGAGGCGTGTAGAGGCAAACTGAATTGGACATCCCTCTCTCTTGGCCTCCGTCATGGGTAGGGGGCACTGTGGAGCGGTAAGTTACCGAAACATCTGAAATATCAAACTGTTTCCCTGATACACAAGTATATCCATGGTTTAGTATCCAAGAGGTTAAGGGGGACTCGACCACAGGCCTTTATAATCTTTCCCCCTCCAAATTCAAGCAGCTCAAAGCTGTGCCCAAAATATGCAAATGTGACGAAAATGAAATGCAAGTTTTGCCATTTTATATCTGCCTTTATATAGTACTGAGAACAATGGAATGGTTCCATATTGATGTCAATGAAATATTATCCCACAATATATCATTCTCGGAATTTAAATACAAGAATTTCAATTTTGTTGGTCTTCATTTTAAAAGTTTATCATACTTCCAAGTCAAACCACGGTTCTGCCAGCCAGATGTACCCAAATTTTACCAATCTAAAGGTCTGCTGGACAGGCCTGGAAATATGCTAACTGACATTTGCAGAATGATGTCCCCATAGGGTGAATTTGGTGACGCTATCCGCACAGTGGGCTAGTATCACCAAATTCACCATTTAGGGACCTCATTCAGGTTAGGCCTCATCTTCTGGGTGGGAAGTAGATATAGATATAGATACTTAGCATCAGATTAACATTGGTTTTAATTGCTTTTCCCTTCTGTTCAGTTTCTAAATCCCCTAATTTGCAGAAGATGAAATGCATAATCGAGGTGACCAATAGGTGAACATCACACCAACTTCAACTGGGGAACTTCAACCTGATCCTAGGTCTCCCACAGCAGTTGAGGCCTAACAGAATGAGGTTCCCAGAGGGTAAATTTGGTCATGCTAGCTCACCGAGCAGGATAGCATCACTAAATGTAAATTCACCCTCTGGGGACCTCATTCTGCAAATGTCAGACACCATATTTACAGACTTGCTGCTGGATCAGGTTGGTGTGGGGTGCTATACTAATATACTACTTCTCACTAATCAACAACTATGGAGAATTTATACTTCTATCAATTTCTAACCTGTAGACTGGTCCCTGCCTTCTTAATGCTTCACTAGATGGCATGAAACATGTGAAATATCAATTGAAAGAGGACAGTACCTTTAAAGGGGTACTGCACACTTAAATTTATGGGACAATCCCATTTTATACTCAACAGAATATATGCAACAAATGAATGATTTTGAGCCATATGGATGAGTGCAAAATACACTCCTGTGCTCTATGAATGATGTAAAAAACATTAATGACTGGTAAATTAATTTTCATTATAAGTACCATGTTTTTAACATCGTTCATAAAGTAAATGAGTGTATTTTGAACTCATCCCAATTCATTCAATTTGTTGCACATATTCTGTTGAGTATAAAAGGGGATTGTCCCATAAATGGTCAGATTTAGAGTACAGTACCCATTTAAGACGGTGAAATTTTGCCTTCTAAGTATCTATCAATGATGAATTATTATTCACTCCGAGTATTTTAATAGATATAACAAATCTGAAAGTTCTATCTATAAGTACTATTAACAAAGTAGGTGATTGTGTAGTTTCATGATACACTTAGGAGAGTTTGCTTTGTATATAACTTTTATTTAATGACAAGGGTGAGGGTAGCCTTTCAGGGGCGGATCCAGGAAATTTTAAAAGGGGGGGCGCCATATATAGGAATATAGGCATATATGATGCGTAGCATCATCCGAGCCGCGAAGTTGTGAGCGGGGGAGAACACGAGAACCCGGGAACTTTTTTGGATACTACACTACTGAGTATGCACACATAAAACACAAATCTCAGTTACGCGGATCAATCGATGTTACTACACCAGGACTAGGTATATCACATGAGTGGGCAGCATAATTACGGTATGCTGTATGGAGAGTCGTACAGTGCATGGTAGCAGATTAAAGCTCCTGTGTTTTCACCCCAGTTATATGTCCTCATAATATATTGGAAACTTCTGTACTATCGAATGGTCGGACTATACGTTGTGTTGGCTTATCCCAAAGTGTAGCAGTCTCGTTTCTTTTGCTACATGTATATATAGATGGAATAGACATTTGACACCACAGTTAGCATTGCTATATCTATATTTATAGAAAAACTTTGGGCACCTAAAACTTGGCGCCGGGCCAGATATTTTCCGACGCCCCGTCGCGGCCCTGAAACAAATTGTCAACAGTATATTATTTTGCTCTGCATAGTGAAAATAGTACGCGCAGAGCGCGTCCACATCGCGGTATGTTGGATTCACCCTTGCATGGATTTACATCTATTCACAGTTAAAATACTTCTACGTTTGAGTCAGATTAATGTAAAACATGTAAACTGTTGTATATATAAGCATGTAAGTTAGCAATATTAAGGGCAGACACTTCGGGCGCTCGGTGACAATTGGCGCCCGCGGACACGTCGCAAAAATTCCTTGCTCTGGCGAAAATAGGGGGGGCGCGCGCCGAGGGCGCCGGATGGTAGAACCGCCCCTGCCTTTGACTGTGGTGTCGTAGTACGTGATCACACGGTGTCATCCAGGTCGAAGGGAATAACATCACCTTACTGTCCATGGTACACTCCGATAAGTTGGTGCTAGCCACCGAACCTACACAGTAGTCAAAGACACCCTCTCACCTATTTTATTCGATATATCTCTTCAGTGTTTTTTAACTCTAGTGGAATATTTGCTGTTTAGCTCACCGTCACCTATCGTGACTTTAATTTCAACTGACCATATAATATATTTTTAATCCAGTGGTTTGTGATGGTTGGAAGCGTATGGGTATGTTCCGGTCTCTCATGTGGCTTGAATCCATTGGGGACCATAATGGAAATAAATGGTCTTAGGACTGTTTTCTTATGCTATCCCCGATGGTTTTTGGTCACCTGTTAGTGGCGGACAACTCCTTTACAGTCTCATACCCTGTATAAACGCCATACTCATGCTGGGCATTGGTCAACTGCGGAAGTGGTGATGTACCACATCCTTCCGCAGGTGACCTATGTCCAGTAATAAATCAAATAATTTGATATACTACATCTTTACAATTTCTGTTAATCTGTTACTTGTATATCACATATATACCAGTATATACCATGTATTCCTGTTTATTTTTATCCATACATGCAGGTTGTCCTACACCAATTTGTGTCTTAAAGACCATTAAAACATATCTTATCTTATCTTATGAAAATTGATGATACAACCTTTTGTTTTATTTATTCATACAATTCAGTAACTAAGCAACTTTTTATAATTTTGGCTGAGGTCAAGGACTGTCAGACAGGGTGCTATTCGAATGTCTTTCTTTATATTTAAAATAGTATTTTAAGCATATATTCAAATGTTCAAATAAGAAACTATAGCCATGACACAGCCAGATATCTGATTGCTGTCAGAATGAAATCTACTATAGATCGCATTCTGATTACATCAATAAATTTAAAAACATGAAATGTGGTAGATCATGCCTCCCGACTCTCACTAAGCCCGTAGAGATCATATTCCACCAGTACAAAACCTGGAAACTTTTTGATGTTGTGACATGGAAATGTATAACATTGAGAAAACAGTGTCGGTAATATATTTCTTAGTTATTACCTGTTCCTTAAAAATGTAGTTCAGTGTAGGTGAAGGTCTCAACTCAAAATTACACAATTTAAGTAAATTTATGAGCGATTTTGCTTTGCGTCTCTTACAATTTTGGAATTTCTCCGGGGTAATAAATTCAATGTTTAGTGCAAGAATTTTGCAAGACGAAAGATGAGAAAAGTGGACATATCACTAATTTGCTGTGCACTTTATGTGCATTCCAGGATGCCCTAAGTGCAGCCCTTGAAACAGGAAAAATGTCCCATGGCAAATTGAATGAGGTGGCATGTTAGATTCCAAATGTTGCCACGGCATTTCCCACGGCATTGCTTATTGCCGTGGAAAATTTCAAAAACTGACAAGTGTGCATTCCGATTTATAAATAAGATGAAAGGAATCTCAGAATTACCTCAGAAGAAACGAGCAAACCAATTTTGAAATAATTGCAAGTAATTATCAGGTACAAAAATTTAAATTTAATTTTACAACTACAATTAAAGATTGATTTAATAAGGAAAGCTATCATTACCAGAAATCTCCCGAAAAATCTTCACTTGATCCTGTATTCTTCTTCCGTAAAAACCCTAATTATTCTTGAGTTACGGGGTATGAAATCACTCCTTAATCACAATATACTCCGGTAAGAATTCTCTACACACAAAGTGCTTTGGCAATTCAAACTTTTCAGCGACATAGCTGAGCGACCACAGGACAAAGAATTATAGAAAATCAGTTTTTAAAGATTAATAGATCCCGCTCGTGTCTTTAGACGCGTGCCTATACAGGTGGAATACCTGTTGACAGTTAGAGCAGATGCAAGCGACAGGTGACGCCAACTCATCTTTTCAAATTTAAAAATTCAACAGGTGACCCTAGCGTGTCCTGAAAGCCTTGTTTTAAAACGATGGGAGTCTAAAATAGATCAAGCTTAACCAAGCGTCATAGACAACGAGGATGAAGCACACTCTTATGTGACGCTGGCACATGTTCAACTCGCGTGAAAGCAACCACCATGAAATCATGGGTCATTGAACACAATTAGTGAAAACGGGGGACAATACACCTTTTAGAATGACATAAAACCACTTCAAGATTTAAGTCATCTTTTTGTTCCCGCCCGGTACAAAAACATGAATTTTGCATATAAAATATATTTGAATGTCCATTCAAGCTTTTTTCATTAAATAAAATGGGCTAATTTGTTTGAGTGGAAATGTTGGATGAGTTTTCAATGGACATCCTCATGGTTTAATAACAAAAGCATCGGAATTTAAATTTCAGTTTGATTATCATAAGTGACCTCAGTGCCCTGTCTAAATTTGAATTTATCTACCCCAGGAAATCCATAAGTATGTTGAGAAAAAGGTGCCTGTCATTTACAGAATGAGGTCTCCAGAGGGTGAATTTAGTGATGCTATCCCGCATAGCGGGCAAGCATCACTAAATTCACCCTCTGGGGACTTCATTCTGCTTAGACCTCATCTTTTCTGAAAAGTATCTTTATTATCAAATTTCTATAGAAACTTCTTCACAAAGATTCTATTTCTTTTTTAGTTTAGTTTCTCTATATCCCAAAATTGACAGACAACACATTGCATTATTGAGGGTCCCAATGGTGTGCATCAAAATATTCACCATTTGGGAACTTCAATCTGTCTCCCATAGCAGATGAGGCCATGCAGAATGAGGTCCCTAGAGGGTGAATTTGGTGATGCTAGCCAACTGTGTGGGATAGCGTCACTAATTCACCCTCTGGGGACCTAAAGCATTCAGCTATTGGTCTTTACTCTTTACACTAGTTACTTCCCAACTCTTGTCTCCAGAATAAAATTTATTACATGAATGGTTGAGAATATTAATCACGATTGGGGGAGGGTGGGTTTGGTTCGGTTTATCATCATTTGAGTCCTTAGGCCAATTCACAATGCCAGTTTTATGGGTGGAGGAAAGATTGCGCAGAGAACTAATTTCACCAGAAACCGGACCCCTGAAAAGTAAGCTAAAATCTCACCCAGATACACGAATCAGGTTAATACATTCCCTTTGTGCTGATCACAATTTCGCACATAACCATTTCATGACTGGAGATTCCTGAATTTTGCAAAAACTTGTGCAAATGTATTCTCTTATATATGCGAGTCTCCCATAGCGAGCCTTGCATATATACATATATAAGAGAATACATTGGCCCAACAACACTTACCTTGATATTATAAGCCAATGCATTCTCTTATATATACGAGGCTCCCTTAATGGGACACTTGCATATATAAGAGAATGCACTGGCACAGGATCTTCTGCACCAGTGCAGCTCCCGTCACGAAAGGGTTAATTCATTCAATCCAGATTTAGATGGTTTAATGTTGGCCTAATGCACCATGCATCTAACCATCTGAGCCACCAGATACCCCAGGAAGGGAGAATGAAGGTCAGCCTGAATTAACATACCTAGAACACGAGGCAGCAGGTGTAATCCAAATATCAACTGAAGGGATAAACTAAATGAGAATGTATGTGGCTCAAACAGTTAGTCAGCATATAATAGTTCAGAAATTTAACCTGCTTCCTACATATAAGTTTAATACATGAATGGGGATAAAGGGGATTAGAAAGAATATCAAAATATTTTCTCATGTGTTCTCAAAACTTGTAAAATGCCTCATCAAAGTTAAGGGTTTAATAGCATAATACCCCTGGAGGATCAACACCTATATAATAACCATGATATATATTACTCAAAATGGATCAAAGGTATCAATACAGTGCTTCATTAGAAGTAACCAGTTACTCAAATTCATCAAGAGAAATTTTAACTTGCTTCAGGCATTTTAATAATTGAATAAACTTCTTTCCAAAAGGAATTCACAGTGAGAACATATTGCTGCTTGAGAGGGGGGTAATCATATTAATACATTGTAACAGTAGTGAGAGTAAGATACAATGGGATTTTATGTGCCTCAGGTGTCAAACTTATACCTGGGAAAACACCTACAAAAAGATGTGATCAATGTTCTCAGTGACCTTAGGGGTCAGCCAGTGGGAGCACAGACTCATTAGCTTAATTACTTATCAAGTGTGCTCATTACATCAAAAGTGGTGGACTCCTCCTATGGCGCACTTGTTGCAAAGTTTTTATTTTTATTCACAATTCTAGTACATGAACTTTAAATGAATCATTCTACAATTAAACTGTGATATTTAAAGACATATGATGGGTTTAGCCCTTTGACGGGTAGTATGACATTTATATAACGTGTTTCCCAAAGATTATCAAGTGATATTTTCATTGATATAATGCGTTTCCCTGAAGATGAATGTGTTTTCAGCGGCATCTATCATTACAATGCACCAAAGCCAAATTCCGGACAAACTCCGCCCCCCATTTGCTGGCTTTCTTTATCAGGGGTGCAGCGGTGACAATAATTTGTCTGCATGTCATGTTTGTCACCCGTCATTTATGACAGGCAATATCCTAGTTAAAGAATAAATATGGACTGTTAGAGAGCGGGTGGGGGGGGACAACAGGCTGTCCTGCCCTCCACCAGGGGGCGGGCACAAAGTACCCTTTCATTATTCGTAAGTGGCATGATACCTCATGGCTCATGTCAGTTAACCCTTTCATGATGGGAACTACATGGGTGCAGCATTAAAGATCCTGTACCAGTGCATTCTCTTATATATGCAAGTTCCCCTATATATATGGAGCAGTGGAAGTTGCATATGGCACATGGTTTTCGCAAAATTTCAGGAAGTTCTAGTCATGAAAGTTTTAAAAAGCATTGTTATATTGTCCCAAGAGAAAGTACAGTAATGCCTTAAATAATCAACTCCTTAACCACAGAAGAATTTTGGGTAATTTTTCAGGATTTAGTAGGAAATATGGCTTGTTGCCATTCATCGGAAAGCTCTCACTGAGAGCTTTCTTATGAATGGCAACAAGCTATATTTCCGACTAAATCCTGAAAAATTACCCATTATTCTGCTGTGGTTAAGGAGTCGATTATTTAGGGCATTACTGTAGTTTAGCTACATCCATTTCAGTAGTTTAATATGAGTTTGGTCTTGATTATTGCTTTAGAATAATCCATGATTACAAAAGTTTCGCCATTTCGGCATTTATGTCAATACTTCTGACTGAAAAGTACCCTTTCTGAAAGCTGTGCCCATTTTTCCATGGCTTACGGTTCCCCTCTATAAAAAATTATTAGAATTTCTCCAGAAGAACAAGGAGGCCAACATTATGTTTCAAATCTACATGAAGTTTATTAGAAATTTTTCAGCATATGTGTTTTCTCATTACCACGTGTAATACATGTAGCAGCCCTTGAAATTATTTTTTTTTTTCTGCAGCATAACAGCCTTTTATCGAGGACGGCATGCATATACCCAGGAACAATTAAATCTAAAGAAACATGTCACACAATATATTCAACAGATAGTGCGATGCAATGGTCATTTTGAGATATATGATTCAATTTTATTGTTCGACTCGTGCCAAAACAAGACCCCCTGGTGACCTTGATACTTAGCAGTATCGCATACAAAAGATCTTACTGTCCAGGTCATTATGATGATTATCTCCCAGCATGATGTAAATGACCAAAATTAAAAGACTTTACAGGTATTGTGATGGCAGGTATAACTGTTGAGGTAGTTTGAGGTAGTTAAGGTATTAGGTGTGTGACAGTAATTAGTATCATGAAAAGTATGCTAGAAATGTCAGGTAGTATATATCACCTGCAACACAGGTATAACAGTCCCAGATTCTATGGTCATTCATAAGGCACATCAGGGTGTATGCAAAGCAACAATGCTTAAGTCATAATGTCGTGGTGACAAGGCTAGTTACATGGTAAAGTTCATCAATATACTTGATCACCACATTCAATTCTATATGAAGGTAAGTTGATTAAACTTGATTGCCTTCACAGTGGTCTATTATATAGTCACTACTTCAGTATAAACCTGAAATGACAAAATACTCAATTTAAGCAAGAAAAGACCCATACCCTATGACCCAGTACAATAATACATCCCAATATACAAATTCCAAAACCAGCATACTGAGAAACAACAGTTATCATTCAGTGTAAGAACAGAAAACCTGACATTCACTTCATATTTTCAAAAGTATGAAGTTACATATACCAAGTTGTTCAGTTGGAATTACCTAGTAATTTAGGGCATTGTCTTTACATAATGAGGTTGCACATTGCGAAGGGTAAAACTTGATACATGTGGTATGAACTGAAATTAATGTTTATATTCAAGACCAAATAACCCTGAGACACAGGAGGACAGTTTTCTTTCACGACAGTAAATTATGTTTTTTCTTAACAGTAAACAGTCAAATATTTTTTTTCTTGACAACAATCTATACTATACAGTTGCATCACATACAAAAGATCTAACTGTCCTCATTATTTATTAACAGCCCTCTCCCAGCATGATGTGAATGACCAAAATTAAAAGTTGTTACAGGTTATGTGATGGCAGGTAGCTTTTGAGGTAGTTTGAGGTAATTAAGGTATTAGGTGGGTCCAGTGACAGTAATTAGTATCATGAAAGGCATGCTAGCACTATCAGATAGTATATATCACCTGTAACACAGGTATCATGAAAGGCATGCTATATCCACCATTTAGTATATATCACCTGCAACACAGGTATCATGAAAGGCATGCTAGCACTGTCAGGTAGTATATATCACCTGCAACACAGGTAACATGAAAGGCATGCTAGCACCGTCAGGTAGTATATATCACCTGCAGCACAGGTATAACAGTCAGAGATTGTATCATGAAAGGCATGCTAGCACTGTCATTTAGTATATATCACCTGCAACACAGGTAAAATAGACCGAGATTGTATCTTGAAAGGCATGCTAGCACCATCAGTCGGAAGTAATTAAGGTATTAGGTGGGTCCAGTGAGAGTAATTAGTATCATGACAGGCATGAGTCCAAGATTCTATGGTCATTCATAAGGCACATCAGGGTGTATGTAAAGCAAATGCTTATGGCACAGAGAAAAGGCTAGTTACAGCCATAGTCAAGTTGAGCTCTCTTGATTGTAGGAAAAGGTAAGTTAATTGTGTTTACAGTTGTTAAATTTAGGTAGCTACTTTAGTAAGAGCATCGCTCAGGTGTGGCAAAATACACTTGTGGTAATTCCAACAAAAGGTCATAACTCTGGGTAATTTTTTTTACCACAAGTGTATTTTGCCACACCTGTGCGATGCTCTTGAACTGTATATTGGGGTTAGTTAAATTTCATTTCACTTAGTTCAGACTTACAAAAATTATCATCCGGATATGAAAAAAGCGAATGGCTGACAGACGGATGGACAGATGAACAGACGGATGGACGGACCAATAACATAATAAGTCCCTGTTTCTTTTTAAAACGGTCATAAAAAAATGAGACGACCAAATTTCTTGATTGATGCAATAAGAAACTGATACCAAATGACAAAGCATTCCTAGAAACAAATTCCAAACTAGTATCCCGAAAACGACAGTTTAATATCAACACGTGCATTGCAGAGTATCCCCTTATTAAATGTGCAAGCCTGAGTTTAATATGCCTGTCATTTGCAGAATGAGGTCCCCAGAGGGTGAATTTGGTTATGCTATCCCGCACAGCAGGCTAGCATCACCAAATTCACCCTCTGGGGACCTCATTCTGCATGGCCTCATATGCTATGGGAAACATAGACTCAGATTGAAGTTCCCAAATGGTGAATATTGTGATGTACACCCATTGGGAACCTCGATTATGCAATGCATTGTCTGCCAATTTGGGGATATAGAGAAAGTAAACTAAAAAAGAAATAGAATCTATGTGAAGAAGTTTCTATAGAAATTTGATAATAAAGAAACTTTCCAGAGAAGATGAGGCCTAAGCAGAATGAGGTCCCCAGAGGGTGAAGTTAGTGATGCTAGCCCACTATGCGGGATAGTATCAATAAATTCACCCTCTGGGGACCTCATTCTGCAAATGAGAGTCACACTGATCTCAGACTTGTAAAGGTGGGTTTTCGCGAGGTTTATTAACTCTTTCAGTGCCAAGTCCGATTATTGTATCAACCCATATTTCCTTGATCATTTTTCAAATTTATTGATTATAATAATGTGATACATTGATGGAAAGAGCGCACATTATTATAATCAATAAATTTGAAAAATGATCAAGGAAATATGGGTTGATACACAAATCGGACTTGGCACTGAAAGGGTTAAAGATCAGGGAATCCCAATTTTTGCAAGAAATTCATTCATGTAGTAATCATCACATTTTGTGGCTGTGTGCTGTTGAGTGGAGATATTATCCAAAATAAAGCAATCAAGTCTGGATATAGTGTGTCTAACATTTGCAGAATGAGTTCCATCACCAAATTTACCCTCTGGGAACTCTGCTAAGGCCTCAACTACTATAGGAGACCTAGGATCAGATTGTAGTCCCCCACCTTGATTGTGCATTTTATCTTTTGCAAATTAGGGGATATAGAAACTAAACAGAAAGGTAAAAGTAATTAAAACAATGTTCATTTGAGACTATAGATACTTCCAAGAAGATAGGCCTATAAGCACAATGAGGTCCCCAGAGGGTGAATTTGGTGATGCTAGCCTGCTGTGTGGGGTAGCATCACTAATTTACCCTCTGACAGACACACTATCAGCTCTCATAATTGGCTATATCAATCAACAATGGCGAAGCCATTTGCTGAAGCAAACTAGGCCATGGCAACTGGTTGCCATAGCAGATTGCCGAAGTCAAACAATCTGAATTAAGATGGCTGCGCTATAACCAGACTTGAAAGCAATCCCAATTCAAAGTAACCACAGAATTCTGGAAAAAACAATTGGCATTCAAATAAATCCTGTTGCATGTTGATATCCTTCATCCCCTAGTGGTTCATGAATATACCAAAGATCATTGTAAGATGACGGAGATACAGGGGTGCATGTATTTTACACAAGGGCCATAACTTCAGAAGAAATGAACAGACAAAATTTATTACATGTGATTATTGTTCCATTCATGCTGCCTCATCAGTTTTCACAGGGCCATTTTCACTTAACCCTTTACCCAACAGACCGGCCAAAACCGGCCAAATAAAACTTAAACAGCCTAAAATATCTTCGGTCTGTCTCAATAGAACCATACAAATATGGATATCATTGGATCCGGCTCCTTGACCACATTGTGATAGTTACAGTTATGCCCTGTGCCAATGCATTCTCTTATATATGCGAGTCGACCATAGGTCGCCTCGCATATATAAGAAAATGCATTGGCCTAAAAAAAATCTTTTTTTAACACTTTTTACCATTTTTTTTTACATTCTTTAACAATTTTATAATTTGTAATGTGTTAAGCCAATGCATTCTCTTATATATGCGAGGCGACCTATGGTCGACTCGCATATATAAGAGAATGCATTGGCACAGGGCCCTTCTGTTGGGTAAAGGGTTAAAGGGCCATAACCAAGCTTTGTGAAATAGTGTGTCTGTAATTTGCAGAATGAGGTCCTCAGATGGTGAATTTAGTGATGCTACCACACAGTGGGCTAGCATCACTAAATTCCACCTCTGGAGACCTCATTCTGTTTAGGCCTCATCTTCTGGAAAGTATCTATAGTCTCAAATTATAGACATTGATTTTAGTAACTTTTTACCTTCTGCTCAGTTTCTATATCCCATAATTTGCAGAAGATAAATTGCATAATCGAGGGGACTAACAGGTGAATATCACCAACTATAACTGGGAAAAATTCAATCTGATTGTAGATCTCCCATAGCAGTTGAGGCCTCAGCAGAATGAGGATCCCACAGGGTGAATTTGGTGATGTCATAATGTTTCTGTTTTCTGTTTCATATCTTACATTAGAAAATAAAAAGCGAATGGAAAGACAAACTGACAGATGACGAGATGGACAGACAAATCGACAATAACATAACAGGGATGCCGTAAGCACCAAAGGGCAAGGGGCAAACCAGTCAAGAGGGCACTTTTCGGGGCACTTTTCGCATACCCACTGGCCTCCCCTGGGCCAGGCAAGTTCCCCCGCATGGCCCCCCTTCTCCCGCATCCATGATAACAAACTATTCCTGTATAAAGGTACAAGTAGATAAATGCTATTTTAATTGATTGTTATACTAGGTTAGAGACAGAATAAAGATAAAGTACATTAATTGCTGTTACCTCACATTACCACATGATAATAGAGGTAAAAGGTTCATGCTGTGACAATAATTGAGAGACCTTACCAAATCATGATGTCCCACCGTCTAATTGACAATGGAATCCATGGGAGTAAGAGCATAAGGTGCAGTAAATGGTGGTGAAATGGTCAATCTACTGTTAATAGATTATATAGAAAGATAGATAGTTGGTGAACAAAGTTTTTGTAGAAAGGTATGCTAGAGATAGGTGGTGAAATGGTTTATGTCACTGGATAATTGCAGGGATTCCCACAGGGATAAACCTAACTGCTCTGCACTCCAATTTTAATTTAGAGTCCATCAGGATATGAAGGACAAACTTGATGAAAACCTATATACAGGCAGGTGCACCACATAAATATTAAATTAGCGATTATTTAAGATTGAAGCCTGCAAATAGCGTGTCTGTCATTTGCAGAATGAGGTCCCCAGAGGGTGAATTTTGTGACGCTACCCCGCATAGCGGGCTAGCATCACTAAATTCACCCTATGGGGACCTCATTCTGCTTAGGCCCTCAACTGCTATGGTAGACCTAGGATCAGATAGAAGTTTCCCATTTGAAGTTGGTGATGTTCACCCATTGGGCGCCTCGATTATGGATTTTATCTTCTGCAAATTAGGGGATATAGAAACTTCCCAGATGGGAAAACGTAACTAAAAACAATGTTAATTTGATACCATAGATACTTCCCAGAAGATGAGGCCTAAGCAGAATGAGGTACCCAGAGGGTGAATTTAGTGATGCTAGCCCGCTATGCGGGATAGTGTCACTAAATTCACCCTCTGGGGACCTCATTCTGCAAAATGATAGACACGCTATTTGCAGGCTTGTTTAAGATTGAAAGAACATACTCTCAAGTGCGCCTCCCTACCCTGCAACTTTGGTAAAAACTTTCAACAGATGGAATATTCATGCATGACACAACATTAGTTGGAAATTTGAGACCAAACAATTTTCTGATAGTTTGATAATGTTTTTGGACCAAATATGTTATATTTTCCTACTTTCTGCAAATGTTTTAACCTGAAATGACCATCAGTTGGAAATTTTTAACTCTAGAGGGTTTCTGGTTGGATATGTCTAGTTGGAAAAGCTTGAGCTGGGGTACCAGTTGGAAATTTACAACCCATCGTTACAGAAGGGCGGGGTTGCAAATGGAAATAATTATATTTGTCTATACATACATTGTGTACAAGAATCAATGTAAACAGTCACTAATTATGTATCGATCTCAACTGTTCTGAATTTTCTACTTGCCACAGGAAACTTTGCCTGTGGCTCCCATTAAGTGTGTGTGTAGATATAAATCCAAGCAAATTGATCTAGAAACATCGAATTCAGACGATTAAAGATAATTGATATAAGAATGTCAGAGATATGGAGGTGAACAAATTCTCATTTCTTATTGAAATGGCCATATATTAATTGACATTCCAAACAGAAGCCTGGAGACTAAGCTCACCTGTAATAGGTTTATACAGATAGCATGAGAATCTACATACTGGGTTGTACTGTGCCAAAGAAAATTAATGTCTGGTTTGGGTTACAAGTGGGAAAAAAATTGGATCGGTAGGTTGACTTGAAATTATATTTGATTAATTAATTTTTTTATTTTGACATATTCTTATGACTATTCATGTGCGTATTTTACTCTGCAAAATTTACGTTTGATTATTTTTGTATAAATTTTAATATTATACAATACTTTTACTAAGAAATCAACTTATTCTGAGATGCTGAAATGTGTTTTTATGTATGTTTTATGAAATATTAAAGAGAACAAATTCAATAGATTTTCTTGAAAATCATGAAAAAAACTTTAGGGTAGGGGGTTTAAAATAGGGTTGGTAGGGAAACCCAAACCACAAATATTTTTTTCTTAGGCTTAGACAACATGTCTCACTCCGAAACATTGACCTATCAGTGACAGTTGACAGGTGTATATTTCGTGGCTTGATCTGTCAGTATAATTATCATATTAAAGATCACCTACCAAATTACGACTTCCAGTTTTCAAAATATATTTCCCACCTGATGAAATATAGCCAGAAGGAATAACAGTTACACAATATAAATCTGTTACAAATAAAACCATCCAGACCCACCACGAGTATCAGACAATTCAAAGTACTGTTTGTCACAGCCATCATCTGTCGCGTTCAAATTTATAACAATTTTATCAATTTCAATACAAAAACATCAGCGATGAGATTATCAATACCCAGGTATTGTATCCATATTTAAATTGGCCGATCTTTGTCCCAGCCTCAAGGGAAATGAAGTCTTCTATCTGATACTTAACTGTGTACAAAATGTCAGAGGATGTTTGGACGAGAAACTGAGATAACGGAGAGAGAAAGGCGGGTTTTGTTTGCACTATTTGCGTCTTTTGTATCTGTGACAATTTCCCATGGTTTGAACCCTCACCCTCATCCCATCAATCATTTCACATGGACAGCAGCGTTGCAGTTTTGTTTTATAAGAACAGATTTCTAGCTATATGTTCATATCTTGTAATCAATATGGTTTGGATTGAAGGCAATGGATATAGGTTGAAAGTACAAAAATGTATCTCACATAGACATCAGTAGATCATGTCATGAATCTCTACTCTAGCTGCACCTGTAGAGATCATATTCCACCAGTACAAAACCTGGGAACCTTTTGATGTTTAGACATGTTTCGACGGGGAACTTTACAACATTGAAAAATAATGCAGGTATGATATTTCATGGTCAATACATGTTCCTTAATAATGTATTTCACAGTGTATGGACGACCAAGTACGAGATTGCATGATTTAACCAATTTTTGTGATCTGAATTCGCTCTGGTAATCATTTCCATGTTTATCATGAAATCGGGCCACAAAAGTCACTTAAATTATGCAAATGAGAACTTGTACCTTCTGTGAAATATATTAGCTAAGGAACAGCTATTGACTAAGAAATTATATGTTACCTGCGTTATGTTTTCAATGTTATAAAGTTCCACATCAGATTTTCAAAATGTTCCCAGGTTATGAACTGGTGGAACATGATCTCTACGAATGTAGCCAGAGTAGAGATTTATAGTATGATCTCAATGAACATAGCCCGAGTAGAGATTTATAGTACGATCTCGATGAACGTGGCCCGAGTAGATTTATAGTATGATCTCTACGAACATAGCCCGAGTAGAGATTTATAGTACGATCTCTATGAACGTGGCCGAGTAGAGATTTATAGTATGATCTCTACGAACATAGCCCGAGTAGAGATTTATATTGTAAATGCCAAAAATGAATATGTCAAGATTAGGTACAGAACTTTGTTCAAAATTTTCACTCATAATTGCTGCTAACATAATGAGACCCAGGAAGGTTAATGTTTCACACTTCTCTGCCCATGTCATCAACATCCCACAGAGAAAGACACTGATAGTATTCACATTTTCTTGTTCTACCAATCACCCATAACCACTGAGGACTGTTGAAATTCTACCCTCCAGTATAGCAATCATACCTTCTTATACATGTGGTAGTCATTTCGAGCTATTCTAATATATTTCATATTAGTATATTTACCTCTGATGTTTTATGTCACATTCAAAGTATTGTGGCGAACATTGCGCCTAAGCACAAAATTGTACAATAATTTTCAAAATAATGAAAATTTTCCAAACACTGAAAACACATTCCAAAATTTAGTTTTCTTGAGAAATTATTGAATTCGATATCTGTCTATAAGATATATTCAAAAGTGATCTTTATGCCAATTTGTGGTGATTCTGCCTGATAAAATTTCTAAGGGACTAAAGTATTATGAGACCCAGAACAATTAACCCTTTCAGGATGGGAGCAGCATTCAAGATCCTGTGCCAGTGCATTCTCTTACAGGTAGCCTCGCATATAAAGGAGAATGCTATGGCTTTCAATGTCAAGGTAAATATTGTCAGGCCCCAATGTATTCTCTTATATAAGCCAGGCTCCCTTTAGGAGACTTGCATATATATTAAGAGAATGCATTGCATGGCACAGGGTTTTTCAAACAAATTTAGGATGCTCCAGTCATAGAAGGCTTAAAAGTTTCACAGTTCTCTGCCCATGTGATGACAACTCCCACAGAGAAAGACACTGATAGTATTCACATTTTCTTATTCTACCAATCACCCATAACCACTGATGACTGTGGAAATGTTACCCTCCAGTATAGCAATCATACCTGACTGAGAATACAAGTGAACCTTGAAATCTTGAAGCAATTAAAAGGTTTTAACCCTTTCTGAACTACATTGGAATTATTAATTTGAAGGGGTGTTAAAAAATTAGCAAAGGACAAGACATATGAAATAATAATACAAGTGAAGAGGAAATTCTATTCATTGGGGGGGGGGAATGTTCAGATAATATGTTCAGATAATATGTTCAGATTATAAGTTTGAACATTTCATAAGGGAACTACCCATGCCATAATTGAAAGATAGTTTGTCTCCCCTCTCATGGCCGACCCATGATTTTTGCTGCCAACTCAAAATATATGCAACGAGTTTGGTTAAAATAACTTTGTTATTTAACAAACAGTGATTTCTGAGGACTCTGTTTGGATGTATTCGATGCAAATGCTATAAGGATCTTGATTGCCTGATTAATAAGGGGAAAGAGATTCCAAAAATAAAATCCAGTTAAATAATACCTTGTTTTAATAAATATAAAACAGTGAAGTCATTGAATTATTAAGTTATTACATTCTGACATTCTGTTGTAAGAATGATGGTTTATGAAAAAAAAAAAATTGTTCCTACAGTAATGCTCTAAGTAATCGACCCCTTAACCACAGCAGAATTATGGGTAACTTTTCAGGATTTAGCAGGATTTAGTCGGAAATATGGCTTGTTGCCATTCATCGGAAAGCTCTCAGGGAGCTTTCCGATGAATGGCAACAAGCCATATTTCCGACTAAATCCTGAAAAGTTACCCATAATTCTGCTGTGGTTAAGGGGTCGATTACTTCGGGCAATTACTGTACCTACCGTAACCCAGCCCCAAAAATATGGGTCGGGAAAGGGGTAACACAACATTTTTTAAGGATGGCCTGGTACTCATCAGTAAGAAAGGGTTAATGCTCCAAGTGCTAAATCTAGGATTAAAATCTGTGGACATCCTCCGTAATTTATGTACCGGTTTTATTGAAATGAGCAACTAGAATTCAGAGGGACAGACATAAGGTGAACTGTTACTGTGAAGTTATAGTACCGTACCCAAATAATATATACACATCAAGAATATAGCAATCAAGTAAGATTGTAGAAAATTCCAATCACATCGAATATGCCACTGAGAACACATAACGTCTGAATTAGGCACAAATGTAAATATTTACTCCAGTATTCGGATGAATTATTGGTTGATAAACATTGGACAAATGTCATTGCTATAGTCCTCCCACGGAATGTAAGGGGACAAATACTCATTACTGCACCATTACTAGTAGTGACTCATGCTCAGAAAGTTCTGATATGAGAAATAAAATTTGTCTTCAACTCTCAAATAACATTTTATGTTGCAGGAATTCAAAATGATAGTCAATTGCCTTTGAACAAATTCCAACGAATTTATACATCAAAGGATTTGTATATCAACTGGAGATTTTTGTTCTAGTCTATTAAAATCATGTTTAATATTGGTTTTGTTCAAACTATTTCTGATATGTGAAATTGTCAACACATCCAATTTTTTTACAGGCAGCATGCATCGCTTAAGAAGAAATATTTTGGCTTCCATATGAAGAGCATAAAGTAAATATTTTCATGTTGTCTACATTTTTATTTCTTAATCTTATTTACAGAGCTATCCCTTGTATGGATATAAGGGATGGCTGTAAAAAAGATTAAGAAATAAAAATGTAGTCAACATGAGAATATTTACTTCATACTCTTCATATTGAAGGAAAAATATTTCTTCTTAAAGACATTAGGTACTTGTTCGGGTGCGTTAAACTGATAAGTTAGTATTCAGGCGCTATGACAACTGGAGGGATGTAACATTTTACTAACATCGCCGAAAAGTTTAAGCAAATCGATCGTACCAATCCATAGAAAACATCATCAGAACTACGCTTAATTCTAAATATTTACTTCTCGATTCGGGATGCATCTATCGGCAATAAACTAATGAAAATTATTTTGTCATAGAGAGTCACTGCATTTATTCATATATCAGAATGATGGTGTGTGTTGTCAATTTGGATATACTATTTGTAAAATTTACTCAAAAATTCTCCATTCTCCGTTTATATTTGATCACCCTACCAGAGTGTTCCACATCACTTTAAATGATGCGGTCTGTAAAAAATTGGTTGTGTTAAAGCATTGGTCAATGAGAGAAGACCAGAAGAATGTTACATAAATGTCTGGACAAAAAGTTTGTGAATAATGTCTATCTTATGAGAGAAATGTATTCTAAAAAGGATACTTTATCAGCTTAACTCTCACTTGCCTACTCAATGAACATAATCTGTAAGGGGTTATTCAATTCTCTATTGTAAAGTTATTGAGCTTGAGCTATCTTCTCACTAATACACCCAATACATTAGGATCAACAAAAGCTAATGGCCCCATATCCCTAGAATTACCCCTCATCCTTACTGTAACTTGTCTCCCTGACAGATTTATATACACAGATTAACTGACTGATAACACCAGATAACCTTCCATTCTCACATTCACTGTTTCCTCTTACAGTTTAGGACTTTCAAAGTTAATGACCCTCACAGGACAGATAGGTAATCTAGTGGATAAAATTATTTCACTCATTAAATGGAGTAATATAATGATTTTATATCATGAAATGAAGTTCACTCTAAGGGGTCAGAAAGACACATGCATGAATAACTATTACACAAGTTTTAAGGGCATTTCTCTTTCTCTTTTTCTATTTTTTTCAAAATGGAACTTTTGATAATTTTCTTTTGTTTAACCCTTTCAGTGCCAATTTACGGTCTGTAAAATCGGCCCTAAAAAAAAAAGAAATAAAAAAAAAAATTCTTCCATTTTTTATTTTTTGGGTTGAATTTGTTTTGGGTATGCTTAAGCATGCTATCACGATTTAAAAAACAAACTGGATAAAACCTTAGGGGCATGTTATAACTCAAAACTATCACCAAGTATTCATAGTAATAATTTTGATGCCCATGAAAAACGTAAGATTCCCTGGCACTAAACCTACAAAATAAGTCTGTTAAAGAATATAAGAAAAAATTATTAAAATTGTAAAAAATAATAACAAATGATGAAAAATTGTTAGGCCAATGCATTCTCTTATATATGCGAGGCGAACTATAGTCGACTCGCATATATAAGAGAATGCATTGGCACAGGGTATATGGGTTGATGCAAAAATCGAACCTGGCGCTCAAAGGGTTAAATGGATCCAAAGCATTTGCAGTGGGTAAATGTGCGAACAATATAAACATCTGTAAAAACATCACTGCTATGAAGAACATGGAGAAATAGATAAATTTTATTCTTATATTCGTTATTGGTAGTTCTCCAATAACAAAATTGTTCATGTTGAAACCATTGTTATGTAAACAAAAGTGTTACAGTGATTTATCAACAAACATCACTAATCTAGTAGTAAGTTCGAATGATTTAGTCTGAATATGATTTTCAGAGTATACAGCCCTCAAAATTAGGAAAAATGTCCCACCTCAAATTTAATGCTGTGATATTGTCAGTGTTAGATTCAACATGTTGCCACAGCATATCCCAGGGCATTGCTTATAGCCAAATTAGCCATGGCCAATTTCGAGGAATGGAATATATTTCAATACTTTAATCTTGTCCAATGTTTGCCATCAAGGTCTTAATAAACCTTGAGATCTTATAATGGACTAATTGGACATTTCATCAGTAATTTGACTGTAACAGTAATGTTTACATAACAATGGTTTTGGCATTCAAAATCTCATTATTGGAGAGTTATTAATAATGAAAATAAGAACAAAGTCAATTTATAATTTATGGACTTGATGATGATAGTTGTTTTAGACTGTTACAGTAATGCTCTAAGTAATCGACTTCTTAACCACAGCAGAATTATGGGTAACTTTTCAGAATTTAGTCGGAAATGTGGCTTTTGGAGAGCTTTTCGATGAATGGCAACAAGCCATATTTCCGACTAAATCCTGAAAAGTTACCCATAATTCTGCTGTGGTTAAGAAGTCGATTACTTAGGGCATTACTGTATGTTATTTTGTATTAACCCACTTTAGTCCCTTTACACACATTTTATTGTAAACATGATATTACGAAAGCGATAGGGCACAAGTTTTTACAACTTACATCAACCCCTCTCCTTGCATCAAGTATCCCCACTTCAAATGCTATCCATTTGAATTCATATTAAAGGTACACAATCCGATTTAATGGTCCCCTTTTGATGGGTATCATCAGATTCCAACAACATTTCTTCAAAAGACGATTTAGTTATCAGAATCGGTTAATTACCAAAAAATAATGCTAACCAATTAGGCCTAAACAAATAATACCTTTGTTTCCGCTAACGAGCTAAAAAAAATTAGGGTAGGTAGGTAGGCTTAACTTTTTTTTTTTTTTTAACATTTTTTTTTTCAGTAATCTTTAAAAATAACTGTATAATACTTGTCAATAACCCAAACTATGCACTTCTTAGCCCCAATCAGGTTAACCCAGATGACAGAGGAACTAGAAACTCCAATTCAATCTTACATATGCTTTAATATTTACATATATACTAGTCTATATACTAAGATAGTCTTTGATAATCCTAATATTTCCTATATGGTCTGGCGACAACTGGAGTCAGTCCAGCACCACTGCACTGTACACATATTGGAGTGACCGTCTTGTACCAATCTCTTAAGGATGGCTTCACAACACCACCTTCTCCGCATTCAGTGAAGGATCTAGGTATTTTTTGGGGACACCTGTTTTTGGGCAATGATATGCCGAAGGCATAACCTGAAGGCCTGATCGGAGGAATGTTTGGGAAGGGTGACCCCCTGATGATGGTGGGGGTTCTTCCCCTGGAAAATTTTTGAAAATCCATTGCATTTAGATCTAATCTAAGGCTCTTTGAGTCAGTATTTTGAATTTTACAGAGAGGTCAATTTCATCAAGTTTCTCAAGCATAACTTTGGAACTTTTTATATATGTATGGATTGGAAATGCTTATAAGTTATTGTCAGATATCTTTTGGTTCTATGGATTATGCTTATCGGAAGCCTTATCCTGCTTGAAATTAGACTTGCCATCATCACTCTAATTCATAAATAGGCTATTTTATAAAATTCAAGTGAGACACATACCGTACATAATATACTACATGTACATGTAATACATAAATCCTACATGTACATGTAGTACAGAAACAATGTACATGTATTAAGATAGTAATGACTATATATGGTACTAATCTCTATGTTAATTTTTCATTTGGTATTATGAGATCCCACTTGATAACCAGGTTGATTTGATCAAATTGTTAATGTTCCTGTGCTGTAATTGATTGAAATACTGAAGTCTGAACGCTGAATGATAACATACCGTACCTGAACTCAAATTATTTGAAGTTTTCACAGATGAAAGCTAGATAAAGCCAAACATACTTTACAGTATGATTCCAACTGTTAAACTTAAATCTTTTTGTAAACTTAAATTTCTTATGTCAATATATATAAATATATAAATGTTTTGCATCTTGTTATGATATGAATTGGGACCTAAATTAAAAAAAAAAAAAATTTAAATCAAATTATTTTTTTTTTTTTTTTTTTTTTGGTCCAATTTTTTTTTTTTGCAATGGCAATAAAAAGTTTAGGGTCGGCGGTTTAAAATAGGGTCGGTCGGGTTAGCGGAAACAAACGTATTTTTTGTTTAGGCCTTAGCAATTTGGTATTGAGAGTATGTCTGTGGGCTCTCCAAATATTTGCTAGGCCACCAAATATTCCAGGTGATGAAATATATCAGATTTCAAAAATCGATATCTGATAACTCTGAGCTTTGATGGGTGGATTCCTCGACTTGAATCAAATATTGTTTACCTCCGAAGCCAAAGAAATATTAATTTAGGGGTGCTAAATCAAGAGTATGTATGTTTAATGCATTAGAACTTTTAAAGATAAATTGCCTGGCTGAATTCTCAGGAATCTGTCAAATATTGCCACACAGTTCTAGTCTCCATAAATCTGATATTATACAGTAATGCCCTAAATAATCGACTCCTTAACCACAGCAGAATTATTGGCAACTTTTCAGGATTTAGTCGGAATGAGAGCTTTCCGATGAATGGCAACAAGCCATAATTCCAACTAAATCCTGAAAAGTTACCCATAATTATGATGTGGTTAAGGATTCAATTAATTAGGGCATTACTGTATATATATATAATTTATAGAGCCACTGACTCAGTATGAGTGTTCAGTGCTTCAATGTGTTTTCCAATAACCTGAATAATGAAGGGAACACCAAGTAGAAAGTACTATGATCATAAATGTGAATGCAGTAATGGCCATAACATTTGTAAGTATATGTCTTGACAAAATAACATGTAGACCTCCTCTCAGTCTTCAAAGAAAAAATGAGAATTTTTTTCTTTTTTCTGGAGGCATACATAAACATTAATTCACACCTGGACCAGTCCTTTGGGGTATTTCATGCATAACACATCTACCAACCGCAATTCATAATGAAAGTGTCAATGACACTGCAGCTCAACTTTAGGTAGGGGAATAATTTAATGGTTGACAGTAAATGGAGGAATAGGAAAGGTGAAATGTTTAAGTATTAAAGACAAGATGTACATGTCAATATCAACATTCATGACAAGTTTCATAATGATCAGATAAGAGATGTGGTGAGTATGGTGTGCCAAAGGATTTAGTGATGCAAATAAATTCTAAAATGGCCACCGGCAGCCATGTTTTTTTCCGAATAACCCCAAAATGACTCGTTCCCATCTAAATGTCATTGTTAACATCCATGACAAATTTTATGAAGATCCGACCAAAGCTACGACCTGTAGCCTGCACCAAAGGATTTAGTCATGCAAAGAGTAAAATCCAAGATGGCTGCTGGTGGCCATGTTGTTTGGCTCAATGACCCTTACGACCTGTAGCCCGCGCCAAAGGATTTAGTCATGCAAACAGTAAGATCCAAGATGGCTGCTAGCGGCCATGTTTTTTTGCCGAATAAACCCAAAATGACTCGTTCCTATCTACATGTCATTGTTAACATCCAGGACAAATTTCATGATGTCAGACGAATAGTACGATCTGTAGCCCGCGCCAATGGATTTAATTTTGAAATACAAGATGGCCGCCAGCGGCCATGTTTTTTGGCCAAATGACCCCAAAAGGACTCGTTCCCATCTACATGTCATTGTTAACATTCGTGACAAATTTCATGAAGATCTGACCAAAGCTACGACATGTAGCACGCGCCAAAGTATTTAGTGATGCAAAGATTGAACTCCAAGATGGCTGCTGGCGGCCATGTTTTTTGGCCGAACGACCCCAAAATGACTCGTTCCCATCTACATGTCATTGTTAACATCCATGACGGCTGCTGGCAGCCATGTTTTTAGGCCGAATGACCCCAAAATCACTCGTTCCCATCTACATGTCAATATTAACATCCATGACAAATTTCATGATGATCAGATGAACAGTACGACCTGTAGCCCGCGCCAATGGATTTAATTTTGAAATCCAAGATGGCCACCAGCGGCCATGTTTTTTGGCCGAATGACCCCAAAATGACTCGTTCCCATCTACATGTCAATGTCAACATTCATGACAAATTTCATAAAGATCAGAACTAAGGTACGACCTGTAGCCCGCGCCAAAGGAAATTGTTGACGGACAGACAGACACACGGACAATAGCTCAAACATACAAAGTAAGTTGAACTAATAAATGGAATAGCCTGTATAAATATTGCTAAAGAAAAACTTAGGATTTTCTTCCAATAAACCAATAAAATTTGCCTAAGCTAAAAGAGTACCAGGTAAATTGTGGACATTTCAATAGTGTACAGTATAGTTGAAGATATTTATTTTTTTCAGGGTTTTTGACACAAATTTCCAACAACTGTGGTCACAACACAATAACATATAACAGTAATTAACACATATAACATGTGGAAGACATCACGATGTGCCAAGCTATGATTCAGTTATAATTCAGAATAACGATATGCGAGTTTTGATAAGTTCATAATTATGCCCACCCACCTCAGATCATACCAAATTGGTTACTTGGACGTATTCATCCAGATCCAGACCTCCTATAAGATGCCAAGAATTCACGTTCCAAAATTTTATATTTAAAATATACTTCGCTTACCAGTATTTCTCCAATGCAATGCCATGTAAAAGAATGATGAAGCACTAATAGTACTTAGTACCGGCAAATAATAATCACACGATTCGCTCCATTTAACGTCGTAAAAGTATATCGGCACGATCAAATAATCGAAGAGATGTCGGGTGCACGGCCATTGTTCCGCGCGACAATTAATATGTCACGTGACTCAGTGGCACCTGTCGGTCGACATATTTGAGCGCCTTGTTCCGAATTTGGATGTGATTAAATTAGGTTTATCGTTCATTCAGAATTTTGCGGCTAGAGTTTGATGGGTGTGCAAAGTCAGTGCCGTCCTAAACCGGCGAGAAAAGGAAAAATCGATTTTAATTTTAATTTTAACAAAAACAGACATGCAACACTCAACTATTAAAAGTTGCATGCCTCGATCGTGTACGTATAGTTTAATAGCCCAAAATGATAATGACATAGGCCTATATTGGTAGCATGTATATACGCCCTACAGCTGTAACTTGCGGCCATATTGCATCCACCAGCCCGGTTCCGTGGTTTTAGTGCTACAGGTCAAAGTTCTGGAGTAGCATTCCATATATGGAATCATGAATTATTCATGAATTCCATATATGGAAATGCTGTTCCAGAACTTTGAGCAGCACTAAAACCGCGGAACTGGAGCTGGATGAATCTTTGAAACCACAAATCCGAGCTGGATGAATCCAATCAATCTCCATGCAAGATTTACCTCCCTTTATGACTCGGTATATAAGACACGAAAGTATGACTGGTGCGCATGGGAATCCAATAGGGCCGCGATTCAGTTATCTCGCCTATTAAGCATGATAAATGGCGTGCAAGAACAGTAACTCTATTTATTTAATGACGGGTTACCAATTATGAACATTATCCCTCTCCCCAACCGTCCCTTGAACTTCTTTATGACCTCTTGGCGCTCTTGTCCATTGAGTTGGATATATATTTTTTCTTAATTGGTAGCTTAAAGGTACGGTTGGCCTTGGCGGTGGGTATCCTGTGAAAATATTTCCACCCGTCAAAAACCGCCACAAACAGAAAGAACAACAAAATGTAGACAGACTTTGTCCGTATACAAATAAGAAATATCGCATAAACAGAATGTTATTGTCATATTTTTTACCATTGTTATGTAAACAAAAGCATAAAAAGTTACTTTTCTGGTGTTTGTTTATATTATGATGGTAAACATAAAGAGCGTTCTTTGTGTGTGAATTCCTGATATGGAACGAATAAAGAGCGTTTATGCCATTTGTGTGTGATTAGCCAGCAGCATTGTGCTGTCTTCTGTAACACAATCAGGCTCTTGCTTAGGTAAAATATAGTAAATCTTTATGATAACATGCTGTTTACGCGATGGTCATGGTATATATGAACGAAACTGTATGCGTTTTAATGTTTTTCTGTTTACGGTGATTGGAACAAATATGAATATTTTCGACAACTAAGGCCTCACGTGCCTTTAAGCTTCCCAGCTGGTCAGGAATGGTCGGAAAATTCCAAATTAATACCTCCACATGGGTGGACCATTTTCGAATTCCCAGATCACATTATATACAACATATATATT
The DNA here is from genome assembly GCA_032622095.1 of Siphonodentalium dalli. Classification (NCBI taxonomy): domain Eukaryota; kingdom Metazoa; phylum Mollusca; class Scaphopoda; order Gadilida; family Siphonodentaliidae; genus Siphonodentalium; species Siphonodentalium dalli. The sequence goes on along the minus strand of CP136069.1, from coordinate 160,101,698 downwards.
TCCATATTATATACCATTTGAAAATGGAGCTCCAAAACATTGTATTATCAACTTATCCGGTAGAATAAACTGTGAACATGTTGTGTTTGTCAAGGTACCAATGCGTATTCTGTGCTTAATTTCGATCTGGTCTGTACTGCCGGTTTAATATTCTCGATAGAAGGGGAATATCTCTATCTATCGGTTGTGAATTATGATGCATTGTGGGATAAAGAACGGGGGGGGGGAATAACGGAGAAAGTCTTGGAGTGAATTTGAGAATCTAGTCCGTAGTAGTCCGGGAGCTAATGGTGGTACCCTTGCACCGCCCCCCCCCCTGGGACTTAACTTCACCCCATTCATTTTGTTCCTTATTATGTCCTTCAACTTTTAAGCAATGTTAACAAGAAATAAAAGTGGCCTTTTAGACTCCAGACAAGATGGCGTCCATCATGGCCGCCGTTTTTCAGACCAGACCCTAGGTCAGTTTTATGCAATTATAGCGGGAAAATCTTGTAAAATGTATACAAATGTATATATTTTCGTGAAGCTAAGACATAATGACACTTTTTTGGGCCAAAATTTAAACTCACCATCCAAGATGGCCGCCAAAATGGCCGCCGGAAGTTGAACATATGACATTTTTTCACAAATATCTTCTAGATCAATTCATGCTGTTTGGAACTGGTTGAGTAATATGACTTTATTTAGTGTTTTGTATATTAACTGATCATTAGAGCAATTAAATGTGCAACTAATGGGGTCCTAGCCATTCTGATCCCTCAAAAATTCGATTTTACAGAACGCGGTACAAAATTTTACAAAAAATCACAATTGGGATTCTAGTCATATTTCAACAAGAAATGAAAAGAACATTGTAATGTAAGTGAGGCATATCATTACCTATGAATATTCCAACTCTCTGGAACCAAAAATCTTACCTTGGCTCAAAATGGCTGCGAAAATGGCCGCCAAAATATGGAAAATGGTAAATATTGCCCCAGGGTGTCCTGCAATCGCTTACAAGTTGTGGTTGATGTATACAATTGGCTAATCTGTATTCTATACATTGCATACTAACATGTCTGATGCACCATGGATCATTTTTACTATTGTCACCACTGACATCACCAAAAATATGGGATTGTTCTCTCACAAACTTGACATAAATATCGGCAAAAATTAACTTTTCAGGGTTCGACCATTTGTTCAAGTAAAATGCAACTATCTTTGGTATCAAAGGTGTTTATTGTTTTGGTCTATCTTAAGTGTGTCACACTGTGGTGTTTAAAGACTAAAATGCTCAAGATGGCTTCCAAAATGGCAACCAAATTTGTAAAAAGTTAAAAGTTAAGTTAATAACATATCCCGAACATTATTATCTGCGTTATCCGAAAAAGATAGCAAATTGTGACTCACTTGGCTATTTTACGTATTAGTTAATTAACTGACAAATACGTTCAATTATATTTGTTCCAGTTCCGTATGGGACATGACAAATTCATTTTAAAGTTGCAGTATGGAATTTTGCGGAGAACCTCTTTTGTGATTCTGGCCATATTATTGAAAGGAAATGGGCAGAACTTTGAGACGGAACTGAGATGAACCATCATGATATGTGTGTATTCAGGCCCACTATGATACAAATTTATCAACTGGATACAGGGTGGAAGCCAATATGGCAGCCATGGAGTTACTCTATGACCATAGATGAGGATAATAGGCATACAGGGAGTTATTGTATGGTCATGAGTGATGTGTGAGTATATAGGGAGTCCCCTGTTGGTGACGGTGGGACATATATTTATATATGTTGTGGATGTGTTATCATTGGTGGTGTATGGGGAGTATATGTATGATCATGGATGGTGTGTATATAACTTATGAGTGGCAAGTATGGAACTTATGAGTGGTGGTATGTGCGGGTATTTGTATATCTGGAAGGGCTCACTCTATGGTCATGTGTATGGCGAATAGGTATACATGTAGTGGCCCTATGGTCCATGGTGATGTGAATATGTATACAATGAGTGACTATATGATCGTGAATGTAGTGAATATGTATACATAGAGTGACTTTTTGGGCATGTGTCGGGTGTAGGTGTATACCTGGTGTTCATACATGGTGACTCGTGGCTGTATCGTTATTTGTGGTATGTACGGGTATAACCAAGTATGGCTGCATGATCAGGTGTACGTGTATAAAGTGGGTTACTATGTTGTCATTTGTGTGGTGTTTATGTACATATTGAGTGACTTGGGTAATGGGTGGGTTGTACGTGTGTATCTTGGGTGGCTATCGCTTTCCACAATAACTCAAGGGTATGTTAATCAATAGAGAGGTCATGCCAGATAGTTCTCCATCTTGATGATGTTTATGTAGATGGGGGGCGTTAAGCGTGGAAAGCGATAGCCAGCCATTAGCACACAGTCATTACATATATACATAAACACCACAGACATAACAATATAGTGACCCACTGTATACATGTACACCTGACCCATGACCACGGATGACCATACAGCCATGTGTCACAATGCAGGCACACCGGGTATACTCCTAAACATGACCCATAACCATATAGTCACTCCTTGTATACCCATTCATCTCACCGTTGGTCATAAGGTCACCCCGTGTATACATATTCTCCAAACGCATGGTCAAATAGACAATCAATATCTACATCAACACCACAACTATGACCATAAAGTCATTCCGGTATACATATGCACCTCACCAATGGCCATATAGCCACTCGCTTCATACACATACCCTCACCCATGTCACCTGGTATACTCCTTCACCTGACCTATGGCCATATAGTCACCCCGTGTGTACCTATTAAAACATTCATACATGATCATGGTGAATCCTTGTATACATATTCACCTCAACATTGGCCATGTCACTCCCTGTATCCCTATTTGTCACACCATAGCCGAATAGCCACTCAAGATATACTAATACACCCCAGCCATGTCAGTATAGTCACTCCGTGTATGCATATGCACCTCATCCATGGCCATATAGCCACTCGCTATATACTCATATCCCTCGCCCATGACAATAAAGCAACACGTGTGTATACTGGTATAACCTACACATGACCATACCGCCACGAGTCACCAAACGGGAACACCAGGTATACTCATACGCCTGACACATGACCATTTAGTCACCTCCTTTATAGATGTTCATTACATTTGTGAACATACAGTCACTACTTGTATACCTACATGTACTCATCTCACCATTAACCATACAGTCACTACTTGTATACCTATTCGACACACATAGGCATGTAACCACTCTATATACATATGCAGCCCACCATAGACTATAGATTCACTCCAGGTATACATGTAAACCTCACTGATGGCCATTCAGCCATTCCAGATATACAAAAACCCACACACACGACCACTCAAACACTCCATACGTGCATATACACCTCACACATGACAATTCAGCAATTCACTGCATAATCATACACGCCATCCATGATAATACAGCAAAGCCGTATACACCCACAAATGATAATACATCCACGAGATATATAAATATACATCCCACCATTACCACACGGACACTCCCTATATACCCACACCCTCGATAATGTCCACCCAGCTTACTCCAGGTATTCATATTCAATCATGACCGTACAGTCATTCCATGTATACCTGTACACATTACCCGTAACCGTAAAATCACCCCATCCATGATCATACAGACAACACATGCACATACCACCAGGACCTTACAGTCACTCCATATATACATAATCAACACATAGATGACCATGTAGCTATATTCATACACCACACCAATGACCATACAGGTACACCGGTTGCACCCGTACTGAATATACACAACCATGCACCATAGAGTCACTCCATGCATACCGATTGACCTCACACCTGACCCTGTATACCTAGATGCATCTTACCATGGACAACCCACTCATAACCATATAGTCACTCATTGTATACCTACTCACACCAGTCATGACATACAATAACTCCCTGTATACCTATTCACCTCACATATGAGCATAGAGTAACTCCCTGGCTATGATCTTGGCATCCACACTGTATCCTGTAGACATTTTTTTATCATAATGGACCAGAATAGCCAAATATTATGGTCCATCTCAATTCTGTATCAAAGTTCTGCCCATTTCCTTTCAATAAATGTGGCCAAAATCACAAAAGTGGTTCTCGGCAAAATTGCATACTTTAAAATGAATTTGTCATGCCCCATACTGAACTGAGACAACCAGAATAGAACATGTAGTTGTCAGTTAATTAACTAACATGTATAATAACCAAGTGAGTCACAATATGCTACCTTTTCGGATAATGCAGAGAATGTTCGGGATATATGTAAAAAATTAACATTCTACAAATTTGGTTGCCATTTTGGAAGCCATCTTGAGCAATTTAGTCTATAAACACCGTAGTGTGGCACATTTAAGATAGACCAAAACAATAAACACCTTTCAATCCAAAGATAGTTATATTTTACCTGAAAAAATGGTCCAAACCTGAAAAGTGAATTTTTGCCAATATTTATGTCAAGTTTTTGAGAGAAAAGTCCAATATTTTTGACGATGTCAGGGGTGACAATAGTAACAATTAACCATGGTGCATCAAACATGTTAGTATTCAATGTATAGAATGCAGAATAGCCAATTTTATACATCAACCACAACTTGTAAGCGATTGCAGGACACGCTGGTGTAATATTTACCATTTTCCATATTTTGGCGGCCATATTGGCAGCCATTTTGAGCCAAAGTAAGAATTTTGGTTCCAGTGATTTGGAATATTAATATGTAATAAATCCCCGTTTTCCACATCACAAAAATGTATTCAGTATTATATGTAAATTTATCCAATAAACATATTTTTCCCTTGAAATTGCAAAAATTAAATTAATTGATTTTGCCTTGAAAATTGGTGGCTGGGCCAGAGTCAACCTTCACCCGATGATAGCATTTTGAACAAATATAATAACATGTGTTATATGGCTAATATCTCTGGACTGGCCCCATTGATATTGGTCTGGTAATTAGAGAAATGTTAGAGGCAATGTCTCACTCTGGCCCATGTCTAACTGTGGCCAACATTCCACTATATCTGGTGCTGCAACATATTCTCGTGCAAATAGGTTTATATTGTACCTATATATTCACATAGGTTCATATTTTTATTCATTTAAATTTGTTTATATCAAAATTTAGAAAAAACTAACGCCATTATACACTCTGCCAGGGCACCCCGAGTCACCACACCAAATTTCGTTGAAATCCTGGCACCAAAATTAACAAACTTGAGAAAGTATAATATATAGAAAACGATTTTACTTATATTATATACATAATTTATATACACATAATGCTATACTATTTACAGTATCATTGCATTGTCAACATGTATATGAATGTTAACAAAATAAAATCTAATCTAATCTAATCTTTGAAATAGTATAAACTTCCGTAGATTTTGGCATCAGTTCTCTGAACTTTTGAAAAAAATTGGAGATGAGATATCCCTCCCATCCACCATTACCCACACCCTCGTCCAAGTGCCTTCCTGTTAAACGTTTCAATACTATTATAGTTTCAATGGTTACAAGTGGAAAACTTAATGTAAAAATGTACATTTCTCACCTGTAATACTGACAATATACAGTGTGTTTAATCGTATCTCAATACTTTTATTTTTCAAATTTATGGGATATTTGCGACAAAATATTTGTGTCAAATTATATTTTTAAATAATCATAAAGTTTCAGATTTCGATCAGTTACGTTATTGTTAAGTGATATAAATGTCAGTATAATTGCATGTGAATCCACAGTGAATGAATTAAATAGTTGCACCTGCAGACAAGATGCAACTTCAAACATGTGCCATATTGTTCTTCAAGTTCCTTATTATACCGCAAGATGTTACGTCTGTGGAGATTGGACAAAGGCTGATGTCGCAATGTGTCCATTACTCTATTGCGCCACCATTGGTGTGGTACAATGAGGATGGTACGGTGATTGTTCTCCCATAACAGCATTACATTTACGACATACGGTTAAGTGTCTACGCATTGATGGGCTATTTCATAAAAGTCGGAATCAATTTTTAAAATAACAACCGCGAGTTAGTTAAGTATTGTGAACTGTTATCTGCCATCTGCCTTCATATTGTGTGTGCAAACATGCCTATAAGTTATCTCGTAAATCATATAATTGAGACAATTTTTTTTTTGAATTATGAAATTTAAAATGTTCTCCATTCAATTTAGTGGGCCCGAACGATTTTGTGATCACTCTGTGTTCTATGTGATAGCGTTATACATAGAGGAATTAAACATAGTATTATGCAGACATTATACTTGCAACAACAATTAATTTAGATCAACACTAAAACTAAACTTCAATGAAAATCCGTTATGATTATACATCGCAATAGAATTTTAAAACGAAGCAGCGATTTAATTGTTCACCATCTGTTGCAGTTCGTGCATTTTTGCAGTAATGCACATTGCGATGAATCATGCAGATAAAGACGACTGTCATAGAAAGTTAACATAATTCGCCCTCGGCCATATTTTATCAAAGTAAGCACTATACCATTGTTCGCGAAACGCAATCCAGCTGTCGCTGCATTTCTAGATTCATAGTAGGTTCCACTGATCATATTAGGTTATCATATTAGGTTACCAATGAATGTGTAAATATATATAATGACTGTCAGTACCAACTCCAGAAGGCCCGTGTCTGTACGCGGACATTCATACTTAAATAGAAATATGATCACGGCCAAAGACCGAGAAGAATCGAACAGATAAAGAGAGATGTGAAGTTATAACCCTTTCTATATACTAAATGTCTAATATAAATGGGTCCTCCATCCAGATATATACAAAGTATACATTGGGGAGGTCTATTATTCATCTGAAGGTGTGTTCAGGAAAATAAGCAGACGTCAGATAATAAGTGCTGAAGGAGTCCAAGTTATTGGAAGGAAATGTTGAGATAATAAGTTCAACAAACGACCTGTTGAACTTATTATCTGAGCACTTTCTAAGGGGTAACTACTCACCAATGAGTATTTAGTATATATTGGGTTAAACTTATTATCTGAGCACTTCCTAAGGGGTAACTATATATATATTCATCAATGGGTATTTAGTATAGATATGGTTAAACATATTATCTGAGCACTTCCAAAGGGGGTAACTATTCATCAATGAGTATTTAGTATAGATAGGGTTGAACTTATTATCTGAGCACTCCCTAATGGGAAACTATTCATCAATATATTTATATATTGGGATGTTCCAACATCCACATGCAGTTGGTCAGATTCATCAATTTTATTCACATACAGTTAATCCAATATGTGTCAATGTCACATATTATATATACAGATATATATTAGCTGTTCGTGGGAACGTGCGTCTTCTTGAGCTTTCTTCGCACAAAACGAGTGTTCGCATCCCTACCATCATGGTCAATTCTCAACACGCCGTCATCTCAGGACAGAAAACATAAATCAAGCTCAATATATCGCAACATTAATGACTTCAACCGTTTTGCATAAATACATTCAAATGGCATGGAACATCTTTTAAAATTTTATGGGTCAATTTTTATAAATGTTTTCGCATTACGGTTGTTCGTGGAATGGCTATTTGGACAGACGCACAACACATTTATTGCCTGTCACTCAGCGAGAGAAAAATATCGTTTTTGTCGGTAAAACCACCTGTTTGTTTGGATGCGTTACACGATAGCAAAGATTACGTACACACCATGCATGGGCATGGGACCGGCGCTGAAGGTCAACAACATGTGGTTAAGACGAAGCCGAAGTGGAAGCCGGCAATTTTAGCCACAGCATGAAACGTTGTCGTGGTCAACGTTCTGGAGATGCATTTCATATATATGGAGCTTTTGAATATCCATGAATATGCCCTATCACTAACTCGCTGCCATTTTGGATCCGCTAGGGCCGGTTCCGTGGTTTTACTTAACTTTCCATATATGGAAGTCATGAATAATTCAAAAGCGCCATGCATATATGGAAATGCTACTCCAAAACTTTGACCTGTATATAGCACTGAAACCACGGAACCGGGGCTGGATTAATCTATATGAAACCACGGAACCGCGGACCTGGTGGGTCCAAAAATGGCCACGAGTTAGTGATATATAGGGCATATTCAAATGCTCCATATATATGCACTGAATGCGCGGAGCGGGGCTGCATGTATGGCTCCAATATGACCGGGGATTAGAAATAAGACTTATTGCACGTGTGTATAGTATATGCAGGGACTTGGCGACCGGTGGAGTTGGGTGTTTCACTCCATCCCATTATTATCAAACAGTTGGAAACTTCAAACCGAAATAGGTTCTAAGATTGTTCCAATATATAGTTTGAACGCCATATGTTAAGTTGGAATTTGCAACCATGCAGTTGGAAAGAGGCATCAGTTGGTAAACTCCAACTGAAGGGTGCATGTGTGCACACGAAGTTTCCCAGAGTGGGAAATTTTGGTCCATAAGGGGATGCATTTTGGAAATTATAAAATGGACACCCCAACAATACAATACAAATACACAACTCTGAGTATATATGTTCAAAGCATAGGTTTGATCTATACGGGATATCGTATAATGCATTGGCCTAAAAAAAATCTTTTTTTTTATCACTTTTTATCATTTTTTCTTACATTCTTTAACAATTTTATAATTTTTAATGTGTTAAGCCAATGCATTCTCTTATATATGCGAGGCGACCTATGGTCGACTCGCATATATAAGAGAATGCATTGGCACAGGGCCCTTCTGTTTGGGTAAAGGGTTAATTAGTTACTTAATTATATAGCACATCAGTAATTGAGCCACCCGGTCGACTTCCTTTACATATTCCTTATTCGTTAAATATGTATTTCGGACAAACAAAGGGTGCTGTATAGAGGGTGTCCCTCAATGTTTCCTTTCGAAACACCCCGAACACAGCTCCCAGATATAGGCCCAAATATAAGCTTCTCAGTTCCTTGGCCGTTTCGGACAAACAAAGGGTGTTGTATAGTGGGGCCACCAATTAATACACCCATTCGAATCGCGACGAACACCACGCATACCCGATCCAATATGATAGCTGCTTAGAAAGGCTGAATTCATCACTCTCACTGGTTTTGTATTGTGATAAAGTTACCGATATTACCGAAATTGTCATAAAGTTACCCAGGTTGGACAGAATTGTGATAAAGTTACCCATGTCTGGGACTAATATATATGTTATATTAGTCCCAGCCCATGTTAATTATAAGCAAATCTCACAATATGAACGCGATTTAAACATGATTGAGGGAAATACTGTTCAGTTTTGGCAAGTAATAGCCCTCATTAACCCTTTACCCAACAAACCGGCCAAAACCGGCCAAATAAAGATTCAACAGCCTAAAATATATTCGGTCTGTCTCAATAGAACCATACAAATATGGATATCATTGGAACCGGCTCCTTGACCACATTGTGATAGTTACAGTTATGCCCTGTGCCAATGCATTCTCTTATATATGCGAGTCGACCATAGGTCGCCTCGCATATATAAGAGAATGCATTGGCCTAAAAAAAATCTTTTTTTAACACTTTTTACCATTTTTTCTTACATTCTTCAACAATTTTATGATTTTTAATGTGTTAAGCCAATGCATTCTCTTATATATGCGAGGCGACCTATGGTCGACTCGCATATATAAGAGAATGCATTGGCACAGGGCCCTTCTGTTGGGTAAAGGGTTAAGCATGCATCAAGAAATATTAGTACTGGAGGTGGTCATTTTGATCGCAAAATATGAATATTTTGTTGCTAAACATGACATTTTATTAACCTGCATGGGTAACAATTCTCCCAAACCTGGGTAACTTTATCACAATTTCAGGAAACTGGGTAACTTTATCATAGAAACCGGTGCATGAGAGTGACCAATTCAGCCTCAGAAAGGTCCGAAATAGGAATAAGTAACGGAAGTATCATCCGTGGTCGAAACGGGTTCTAAATGGTACCCACGTGCATGAGCGAATTGTTTCATATATATAGTGTTCCAAACAAAAGAAGGATAACTTGATTCATGTCTATCTATAGGAAAGTTTTTCAGTCTTATATAAATGCTTGTCGGAGTGCAATTTACATGACTTATCAATCATGGCTCCTCTATCCTGGCATCCAACTGCTAATAAATATAAGATAAGGGTTCGCAAAGTATATAAATTATACTGCATGGCTTCGTCTGGAGAATGGTGTCCCGGGTACTTCGAGTCAAAAGATCCACCAACTCAGCATCCTCCGGGCGTATTGTGTTGCTGTTGAGTGTGGATGTGCTGTGGGGTAAGAGCAAATTATGACATGATAAATATACGCAACGGTTGGTCGAAGAGATAACATTTTGGACTGTCTTGAAAATGCGCATATTAATTGTATAACACTGCAACAAACTTTTTTAGGACAAGAACAAATGGTTTGTGTCTTCATGTGGATTATACAATTAACAATGCACATATATATACATTGAATGAGCTATAGCATATAATGTTCATAGTTATCAAAGTTTAGGTCACTGCAGTTAATATATTATTTCGAAGAATAAAATCAGTTCAAAATATTTAAACTCTGAGCTGCATTGCATATATAGTATGGTGGGGGGTCTCAAAGTCTTTTTTTAAAGAATGTTCTATATATTCATTTACTTGTGATTTCGTCTCCCGTTGGTTCTGAAGAAGGACCAAGTCGGATGGTTCTCATTCATGTGCCGATGGCTTCTATGTGCAGTGGTGCGGTTTCATAAGGTGACAGGGCGATATTATAACTGAACAATATATGGGTATATATCTTTGGATATTGAAGCGTCACAAATAACATTATGTGACCTATATGGCTTGAACGTGCAAACATTAATTGTAAATGAGCCTCCCGGAAAATTACGTGACCACGATATGACGCCCATTAATCGATATGGGTGTTGCTAACGAACAAGTATGTATGTCGATACGGAGCTTGAATGTCGATAAGGAACTTAGCCATGATAAGTTTAATATTTATGGGCTAAAGGCACGTTATTATTTAAACTAATAGAACTTTGGTTTGAGTTATTGTTTTTACCTGACAAACTTCGCGATAAAGTATGTGCGATATTTAAATAAGAACGACGCATGGAAAATAAAATGTGCTATATTGGCCATTTCCAGATAAGGACGAAATACGAAAACAGGTGGTAACATAAGCGTCGGTATAAACCCACGTGAAATAAGACTTTGGGTTACGATTTAGACCTTTAATTTATTCATACCACGGGATGCTTGTCAGGACTTCATGCATGTGTCAAAACACAACAATACCCCCCCCCCCTTTCTCCCGAATTTCGGTTGAATATCTTGGCACTTTTTTTGAAAGAAACTGTTGATGTCGAATAAATAAATATATGTGATTTGCATGGTATATATATACGGCGGTGCATGGTCACGAAACTTGAAAAATTTACTTCGAAAGACAAAAAGGAGTTCGAGGGTTATAGTTTTTTAGAACATTTTTTTATATATTTTATGCATGCTTCTTCGCAGACAAGTGAATTCCTCGGAACTTATATGATGTTTGAAAACAAATCAAGGGCTGACCAATGTTGTTCTCCTCGTTGGAAGCCGCCATGTTCATTTCATTAACTTATTCCGCGGGCAGAAACATTGGCTAGAGAAACCACGCCGATTTAAATGGACAAGGCTCGTTCGAACACCAGAATTATGTACACATGTCTATATACATAATTTGGTCAGAGTATCTCAAAACGTATCATATTTCTTTATTGCCTCCATCTGGGATCGTTTCGTTTACGCCGGTTCAATTTAATCAGCGGTCGCGTTACAAATTCAAATGTAGACAATTGGAACAAAATCTAGAAGTGTCATCACTCCGAAACGTTTATACTGCTGCATAATTTTGATGATTAAAACGAATAGAACGCAGTTTTTGAATAGTTTCAAACTTTCATGTTAAGACACCGCATCCAGACATTCCGTTTCTGATTCCGATGAATGAGTCGATTCGTTTCCGGCCGAAGGCCGATTAGGATGGTCGGACTGAAGTGTGCAAGTCCCTTCACCCTTCCTTGGTTTTCCGATGGAAATCGGTCATTTTGGCTGTTGTAGGTGCTGCACATGTGGTTGGAGGCAAGGCGGCGAAAGCGTGGTGGAGGAGTCTTAGCGGCGGTTGTTTCGTTTCTTTCTATATCTCTTTTTTGGCGGTGGTTCGGGTGGTGATGTTGGCGAGCTTGGGGTCGGACGATTAATGTGATCTTCGGTCTTTTGTTGTTGTAATTCGGCTTGTCTTAATGATTCTTGTACTTTCGCTAAAAGTTCCATCTGGACTTTGTGTGCGCTTGTCTTTCTTCTTCTTCGGAATCGGATGTGTCGTCGGAGTCGGAATCAGATGCGTCGTTGGGGTCGGAGTCAGATGTGTCTTCGGAGTCGGATGTTGGTGCTTCGTTTGCTGTAGGAGAGGCAGGTGAAGACTCCGGTTCGATGTATTCCGGCGTCTTCGGGGTGAAATGGGAGGTGTTCGCGTCTATCCGTGGCGACGGAGAGTCCATTACCACTTCGGGCGGTGCATCGATATCGGCTGCGAGGGAGGTGTCGCCTGGTGTGGCATCAGTCGATTTCCTCTTTTTCCACGCATGCAGCCAATCTCTCTGTGGCTCTCTTTTTCCTGGATGGAGTTTTTTTCTTTCTTTTCGATTCCGATGAATACAAATGACATCGAGTTTTATACGCGGGGTCCGTGTACATGTACATTGTGTTATTATGTGTACCTTGCATGGAGAAATACTGCATGGAGGCAGCGATTTATTAGGTGTAGCTTGGAGCGCAAACCGCCATGCATGTGACTTTAAGAGGGTGTTAGTAAACTAATTACCGAAATATGAACTATAGTAAACCGAGTGCAGCCAACTCTAGCTGCGCGCCGCTGTTGATGTCGTATGTCGTGTGTCTGTGCACGGTGTTCGATCACTGTGGTATCAACGGTATAGGGGTTATATATAACCTCATGTACCATATCTTGGACACAACCATCACTGTATAATTATGCCATGCATGGCGCAAGTTAGTTTGATAGATTTTAATTGTCCCAACTGCTGTCAGCTACATTTTTTGAATTGTCCCAACTTGTTCACAACTAAGTTTTGTTGCCATGCTGACTTCCTTGCATGACGGGAAAATTTAAAAATGGAAGGATATACACGTCATGCTATGCTGATCGGTACAATGGTAGCAGAGTGTTGCATTCAGCATTGGAGATATCTAATTGTAAAATATAATACAGCCATCGTGCCAGATTCATAAATATACAGTTCTAATTTGCAGATGATCAATGCATGCATGTACTCTTCCTATACAAGTATATGCATTCGAATGGAAAACGTCCATGTTTCACGAAACTCATAATCTCTTGTCGCTACATAAATAGCCGACCGATGCCCAATGTAAACTGGCAAAATTCCGGCGCATGGGTTCTGATGATATATTTTATTTTGTTTAAAAACAACTATTACTATATATATATGAGGAAAAATATTCAAGACAAGATAGATCTCCTCGTCCTATATATATAGGAGATAGGGAAAATTCCAATACACCAGAAGACCCGTTATTTGGTTTTAATGCGGCCAGGTTTATATCTTATTAGCGTTGTATAATGCTAAGTATATTGTTTATTATCCTCATGTGCTTCAACGTTGGGGAGGGAGCAAACAGTGGTATTACGGCGATTAAAAATAATCTGCTTTGACACTTTATTTACAAACATCGGGACATCATCTTTGGTAGCCTCATTCTGTTAAGAATGGCTTACCCGGAGCGATGCACGTGGTCATTGGAATCCCCGGGGTCCACATCCGTGCAATAGGCCCCAACAACAACGCGTTAAGGTGGCGCTGATGTGACATTTTTTTCCAGTCTGACAGAAATATCAGTTCATTATTACACTTGTAAATTCAAAAGACTTGATGCCACTGAACTGAATTAAGACTTATAATAGTGTGTCTGTTATTTGCAGAATGAGGTTCCCAGAGACGTTATCACTAAATTAACCCTCTGGGGGGGGGCTCATTCTGCTTAGGCCTCATCTTCTCTGGAAAGTTTCTTTATTAACAAATTTATATATAGAAACTTCTTCACATAGATTCTATTTCTTTTTTAATTTAAGTTATATATCCCCATATTGGCAGACGACACATTGCATAGTCGATGTTCCCAATGGGTGTATATCACAATATTCACCAGTTGGGAACTTCAAATCTGAGTCTATGTCTCCCATAGCTGATGAGGCCATGCAGAATGAGGTCCACGAGGGTCAATTTGGTGATGCTATCCGAGATAGCGTCACTAAATTCACCCTCTGGGGACCTCATTCTGCAAATGACAGACACATTATAATCAGACTTGAACTGCATGCATAGTACGACTAGATATCAATTTTGAATTATAAGACACTTTTGAAATAAACTCAAAGGGAGATAATTCATGAGCAGAAATAGGTGACATGTTTTTTTTAGCAATATCATTTTAAACCAATACAAATACGTGCACTATAATTAAAGGTACTCAATCTGATTCGATGGTCCCCACATAATCAGATTCCAACAACAACAACAACATATTTAGAAATGCCGCTTCAGTTATCTGAATCGATTAATTGCCCAATAATAATGCTAACCGCTGTCAACTATATAGTGTAAAATTGCCCGAAACGTAAATTTATCAATATGTTGTTCGACCAGATTTGGCCTTGTTATCAACGCAAAGCTCTTTATTTTAGAGTTACCCATCTTCATCCGCAATTTGGTCCGAGACCATCGGCTCGTCGATTTTTTACTGTGCCCCTAATAATTCTCGATGGTGAAAAATAATAGATTTAAAAAATCGACATCTAATAACTCTGAGCTTTGATAGTTGGGTTCCTCGACTCGAATCAAATATTTTTAATTGAGGGGCGCTTAAAGGGGTACTGTACGCCATTTTCATTAAATTTCCGGTGACAACAACGATCTAATATCGATAATATATAGAAACATAAGTAATTTGAGTCGAAGTTGTATTCTGTAAACGCTCAGGTTAATAGGCTATCTTAAAATTTAATAATTTAAAAGTTAATAATTTGATATAAATTGAATTTATGACTGGAGCCATAAAATGGCGTCAATTAAATTACGAATTTCCGTAATCAAATCAAGTAATTGAGGGATACTGGGTTGTTAAACCGATCGCACACACGATCGCTTAAAATATTATGATAGTACGGGGAGAACACTCAAGCCACTCACTGACTAGCGACGATACAATAACTTAATTGATTATATTGGACTAGTATGCATATAATATAACTTTTAATTGATTCATTTGGTTGAAAACTGTACAAAAATTACTCGACAACGACAATTTGTATTTTTGCATTCCGGTAAATTTGTCATCCGTAACACTACTTCGTATTCAACAGACTTTCAAATAATGAAAATATTGTTACCTTATTCTCCGACTCGGAGACTATAAAAACCAACAACAACATTTGGCGTACAGTACCCCTTTAATTGGATTATGCATCTTTAAACATACTCTATATAGCGTTTTTTTTAAATCAGTAGTTTCAGGATATATCTTATGGAAGATATGGTTTCTGAAAAACTTGCCATGGCTACCAATGTTGAAACAAGCCATTTCACCTCCACCTTAATTCATAACCCTTAAATTAATTACTACGAGCTTATATCCATGCATACACGCAGCTCGAAAAGATGCCAGCTAAAACTGCACTTTGTATGCAACCACTCCCAGTTTCATAATGAATCACATTTGGGGACCGTCGTATGAATGGTTAGCGGTGCATCTTGACATGGATATCCTCCCAGTTAGATTGTTATCCTATATATGCTGAGAGCAATGCTGGGGGAGTTTATGTCCCGTTGAATGGTTGCACTTCTACACTAATCCCCTGTCAACATGCACAGTAAAAATATCCACAGCACAATCCTGCCTCTTGAAATGCATTTCCTGTTTGCCAGAAATCAACGTGAAGTATGATGAACAGACATTTAGTTGTACATGTATCTTGAAGAAAAAATAAATCGATTTTTATTAGGGGTACCCACCTCCAATATAAAAAAATTGTCTACCAAACCTTAAATTTATCAGTGGGTATATATTGTATGGTGTTAAAGGGGTACTGTACGCCAAATGTTGTTGTTGGTTTCTATAGTCTCCGAGTCGGAGAATAATGTAACAATTTTTCCATTATTTGAAAGTCTGTTGAGTACGAAGTCATGTTACGGATGACAAATTTACCGGAATGCAAAAATACAAATTGTCGTTGTCGAGTAATTTTTGTAAAGTTTTCAACCAAATGAATCAAATAAAAGTTATATTATATGCATACTAGTCCCATATAATCATTTAAGTTATTGTATCGTCGCTTGTCAGTGAGTGGCTTGAGTGTTCTCCCCGTATCATCATAATATTTTAAGCAATCGTGTGTGCGATCGGTTTAAAAATCCAGTATCCCTCAATTACTATTTTTGATTACGGTAATTCGTAATTTAATTGACGCCATTTTATGGCTCCAGTCATAAATTCAATTTATATCAAATTATTAACTTTTAAATTATTAAATTTTAAGATATAGCCTATTAACCTGAGCGTTTACAGAATACATCTTCGACTCAAATTACTTATGTTTCTATATATTATCGATATTAGATCGTTGTTGTCACCGGAAATTTAATGAAAATGGCGTACAGTACCCCTTTAAGAAAAACATTATTTTTGGTCCATAATTTGATACCATCTGGCCCATCGACTAAGATTATATATATATGGAATGTCCCACATGTTGAACATTTTGACCAATTAATTGATTAATTGGAGGCGGGTCACCTCCCCCCCCCCCCCAACAAAAATGCTCACCTCCCTGTGTTCGTGAGTGAATTCATTATTATTCCCTATATATATCGAGAGTGGTCGTCTAATTTCAACACGCTGTTAACATATGTCCCTAGTTTATGCAACCTAGGAATCTACAGGGTCATAAACTAATCACCTCAGTTGGTTGAGCGCATGAGTCGGTCAGCAAACAATAGCGTCAATTTTACGGAAATTACGTAGAATAATTAAAATTATTACACGCTGCGTTAGACCAATTAGAACCACACATCTAGATCTATATCAGGCGCTATTAAGGTATAATGTTCGGTGACATAAATGATCTGTAAACATCTCACGAGAGAAGTGTCCATGGTTTGATATCCGCGATCAGGACAGATAACTCATGTTGGTCAGTTGACCGTAAGTTTACGATGTCATCTATCTATAAGCCGAAGCATATTTTTATGGAATGTCTGGGAAGGGAACTCGGCACTGAGAAGCTAGACTACGTGTTGATATTGGAGGTGGGACATCGGCGCCGGGGGCAACAAAAGGAAGGGGTCATAACTTCCAGCTATAAAGAGGCACGTTTTCAGTCAAATGGTAATTCCGAAAATGTAGACGGTTGGTAAACATACCAACATGCATTATAGGTACTATATCTTGCCAATCTAATACTACATGTATATATGAAGAATGAAGGGACATATTGTCTCTCTTCTGCACGTGTGCAGCCCTTGGTGGAGAGTTCTGGCCAGACTACAACTATAATTGCAACCGGTTTTGCTATTTTGAGGCATGAAATTTCCAACTATTCAACATTGAGGTAGGCACATATATACCCACGCCATGCTCTAGTTAAATCGTCGCTCCGTTTATTTTATCTGTTGGAGATGTATGCTTACAAAGACTGGGAGATGACACGAGTGTAATAGCTGTAATTATAATATTACATCACTATATATCCCCGGCTCGAGAGATCCCCAACTGACTATACAAAAATAAACTGAAGTTCCAGAGGCACGTGTCAGAATCTTCTCCGATGTCAGATAAAATATGCAATCCCCCAAGAAAACAGATTAAGTTTCCTGGCCACATTACCAGCTCCACGGAGCACTGTGTTGTTCTGACGTTTCAGCATGGCTGCAACAAGAGCATATACTCCCCCATTTACATGGTGCATATATGTTTCTTATTTTAAGGACATAATTATTATGGACTTGTTCGGGTGCGTGAAACTGATAAATTAGTACTCAGGCGCTATACCAACTTTGGGGATGGAGCATTCTACTAACATCGCCCAAAATCTCAAAGAAATTGACCATACAACTCCATAGAAAACACCGTCTGAACTACGCTCAATTGTAAATATTTACATCTTGATCCGGGACGCAACAATCGCCGATAAACTAACGCAAATGATTTCGCCATCGATACTCATTGCATTTAATAAATATATAAGACTGACGTCTGTGTTGTAAATTTGGATTAATATTCACAAACATAACTAATTTGAGCAAGATTATTCTCCATTTCTATTTGATCACCCAACCGGAGTGTAACAGTTTCACGTCACTTTAACCCTTTCTAAACTGAATATATACTCATTGATTTGATGGGTTGTTCCCTTTGGAAATGTTCGGATAATAAATTCAACAAACGTCCATAGTTTGTTGAATTTATTATCTAAACATTTCCCGCCAATGAATATGAATAATTGTTCCCTTGTGCTATCTGTTTGATTTCTGTCTGTCGTCTGCTTGTATTACCTGAACACCCTTCCAAATAAATATATATACTTATATAACTGAATGTGAGAATCCATTCAGTATATAGAAAGCGATAACTACAAAATGGCACTGTAACGCTCTTCGCGACTCATCTTGCACTTCCGCTTATACACCCCGTGTAGCGTATACATCATGGAACTATACATGCAATATCAAGTATTATAGTAATGATTGTGATGAACTAATAGTTTCGATCACAAAATAATCGCTATAGTTGCTTCAATATTAGCTTTACTTTAATGCAAGCAGCGTAAGTATGACCATTACTAATATCGAGGAATCTGACTTGGTACAGAGAGCCAAAGTTTGGTTTATATATATATATAGGTGTGGGTTCCCTATATATATATATATTTCAACATAATGGGGGGGGGGTCATATCCAAATCTCTGTTCTAGTTTACTTGTCGCTTCACGTAAACGCCTTGTTTTATTTGTTTGAGATGCCGTGAGTGGAATCGATGTGACTGTACAATTACATCACTATAACCTCCGGCTCCCGAGATCCCCAACTGTAGAAAAATAAACTGTCCGAGAGGCACGTGTCAGAATCTGATCCGATGTCAGATAAAATATGCAATCCCCCCAAGAAAACAGATTCAGTTTCCTGGCCACATAAATTTACCAACACCACGGAGAATTGTTCTGCCGCTTCAACATGTCTGCAACGTGAGCACATATTCACAATGTATGTTCATGGTGCGGATTTATTTTTCATATAACACTCTATATATAGTAGCAACTGGCACTGTAAACGCTCTTCGCTATTCACACAACGCCTCTGCATATTATAACAGATATATACGCCTATATAGGTTACTTTTCCGGCATGTATCGCGGGTATAGCATTGGCAATCTACAATCTCCATCTCTGGGTTCAGGCGCTATATCTATAATGAAAAACTCAACTCTAACCTTTTTCGTGACATAAAGATAATCGTCCAATTCCACAATTGTGCAATCCACAAATTTGATATTTAGCCGATTAAATTCGTTAATTGCAAGGTAAATCATCGGAGCAATTTTAATTACAGTGGGGTAATGAAGTGCGGAAGACCGACTACAATGTACGGTCCATTGTGTCCAAAGTGGTCATTTCTGGTATATAACAAAACAAACTTTGCGCAACAGGAGAAAAATTTCTGTCCAACCCTTCAACTTATTGAGTGCTCGTCTTATTATCGATTCAAACAATATTTATCCAATGACGACAGAACGCCCTTTAATTACATACCTGTCAAATTAATAGGGAGCAATGTTTCTTCTCCAATGACTTGTGTTTTATGTGATTGCATACTTTTTACTTTGTTTAGATATGTGATGGCTCCCCGAACTTCACCTGATGTCATAGATTGGCATCATGGTGACGACTAGTCGAAAATCTACGGGATAACAAAGATATACATTCAATGTATAGTCAATTTTGGACTAGGTGACGACATGCCTCGTGAACTCTTGACCATTATAAATTGGGAATATATGGTCTCATATGTCTGTAGAAAATACAAAAATCTATAACCATGGACACATATTAAAGGCCCACATAATTTTCGATCACCCATATCACATTATACAAATATATGCCATATCATATACCAAATGAAAGAAGAAGCTTCAAAACATTGTATTATCAACTTATCCGGTATAGTAAACCGTGAACGTGTTGTTTTTGTTGATGTACCGACGTGTTTTCTGTGCTTAAGTTATATCTGGACTGTACTTCAAAGTCTATTATTTTCAATGCAAGGGGAATAACACTATATCTTAGTTTGAATTATGTTGCATTCTGGGAGCGAAACGGGTGAAATATTTCTATATTTTCAGCTATTTTCCATTATTCTATGCATGGGCACCTTCTGAGACAAAGACGTTCCAAATGGTGATGAATTATAGTATTTTAATCATATTTGACGTCATAGATTGTTATTAAAACCGTATATCAAGGCACTATATACAAAAAATAATCGGTGACTCCAGGGGGGGGGGGGGGGGGGTCTGCAAATTTTTTCCGAACACTAGGCGGGGGTGGGTGGGTGGTTCAGCAGCCCGGCTAACACTATTTTTCCTGGTCCTGTATTTTTTTTCCTGTGGTCATTTTTCTTCAAAATAATGGGACAACAGGTTTTAAGAATGCTTCAATTATGTAATAGGGATGAACTTAACTATTGGTAGGGGGTTTGAGTTCACCATCAGTTAATAATGAGGGATGACACCAATGGGTCAGCTTGCTAAATGTTTTCATCAAGGATCTATCAATGCACATTGACATGGAAGGGCTCAGGTTTAAACAGACTACTCAAAAAACCATAATAAAATTTTACATAAAGGTGTTAAAACAAACTTGAACCGATTTCAGCGATATTCGGTACATGGGTCTAGGATCACCTCTAGATGGGAGCTGTCAAATTTGAACGATTTTTGATGAAAACATCGCCACCGGCAGATATCTTGGATTTTACTCTTTGCATCACTAAATCCTTTAGCCCACCCTACAGAGCTTATCCCTCATCCGAATATCACCAACCTTCATATGAATCCTCATTGTGACCTTTCGATGGGTGCCTACCATTTTTTCCCGAAATCTGTAAAACAAACATGGCTGCCAGCGGCCATCTTTGATTTAACTTTGTGTATGACTAAATCCTTTAGCACATCTTACAGGTCACATTTCTCATCCAATCGTCACCATATTTCATATGGATCTTCAGGGTGACCTCAAGAGAGGGAGCATCCCTTTTTCCCGAAATTTGTTCAAAACAAACATGGCCACCAGCAGCCATCTTGGATTTCAAATGTGAATACATCAGCACAACCTACAGCCCACATTTATTGGAGAATTGCTTTGAAAC
The DNA here is from genome assembly GCA_032622095.1 of Siphonodentalium dalli. NCBI lineage: Eukaryota > Metazoa > Mollusca > Scaphopoda > Gadilida > Siphonodentaliidae > Siphonodentalium > Siphonodentalium dalli. Next base: position 160,080,109 of record CP136069.1, on the reverse strand, counting down.
TGTTCAGCCATAAGTAGAAATGCTTCTATAACCATGATACGGAACATAGATGAGATAGATCAGGACAACTTAGTGAAATAGTCATTTGAAGCAGTTTGAAGGGGGTGGGTCCCTATCCCAGAATCGGAAAAAAATTTAAATTAGGGGGTGGTGGGTACTCAGTGGGCGGAAAAAATAAAAAAGCGCCTAGTGTCCAGAATTTGTTTCCTGACCTCCCCCCCCCCTGGTGACTCGAAAATTAAATGGGCCTTTAAAGACATAGCTTTGGCGCTTATATAAGTATTTAAAACTGATACACGTACACACAAAGCACCAACGCTATAACCTTCTATATATGTGACATATAGATAGGACCCAATCAGCAAATTCCACAATTTGATATTTAGCTGATTAAATATGCTTTGGTTTATATGTGAGCCCCCTATATTTCAGCAAAATGAATCTTATGTTACTTGTTCTATGGGAAATTCAACTCTAACCTGCTATATTGTGACATAAATATAATCACCAATTTCTACAATTGTGCAATCCACAAATTTTGATATTTTGCTGATTAAATTCGTTAAAAGCAAGGTAAATCATCGGAAACAATTTTAACTATACAGTGGGGTAATGAAGTGCGGAAGACCGACTACATTGTGTCCAAAATGGTCATTATACTGATATATAACAAAACAACATTTGCGCAACAGGAAAACAATTTATGTCGAAACCATCAACTTATTGAGTGCTCGTCTTATTCTCGATTCAAACAATATTTATCCAATGACGACATAACGCCCTTTAATTACATACCTGTCAAATTAATAGGGAGCAATGTTTCTTCTCCAATGACTTGTGTTTTATGTGATTGCATACTTTTTACTTTGTTTAGATATGTGATGGCTCCCCGAACTTCACCTGATGTCATAGATTGGCATCATGGTGACGACTAGTCGAAAATCTACGGGATAACAAAGATATACATTCAATGTATAGTCAATTTTGGACTAGGTGACGACATGCCTCGTGAACTCTTGACCATTATAAATTGGGAATATATGGTCTCATATGTCTGTAGAAAATACAAAAATCTATAACTAATTAATATAGAGCCATGTTTCTTCTCCAATGTCTTGAATTTGTGTGATTGGATAAGTTTCACTAAATGTGTTCTGGTTCCCCAAACTTCACCTGTCTCACCTGATATCATAGCTTGGCATCAGGGATATCATGGTAACGATTATTATAAGCATCGTGAAATCTTGACTGTTATATACTCGTGATATATACCCTCACATGTCTGAAGAATAAATAAAATATATAACGTTCGCAGACTTATTAGGCGCTTATTATCGCCCGCCCGAAAACAAAGTTTCGGCGGGGGTATAGCAATATCCGTCTGTCCGTCCGTTTTGTCTGTGCGTCCATCCCGATAAGTTGTCTGTGGCTGATATTGAACAATTATAAATGGGTAACTAAGATTTGTGGTATTTGGGTTCGCAAAAGGAGTATTAGTCTTGATCGACAGCCGTCCTGGTTAAAGGAGTATCCGAAACGAGTTCGCAATCTATAGGCTCCGCCGTACATTTTTACTAGAGTTACGGCCCTTTCGATGTATTTTTTGGCGTAATTAATTAGCAGTGCTAATTTAGCACCACGGAAAAGTTGTCCGGGATTTATTTCGAACAGTAGTCAACAGATTTGAAAGATGTTTGGTATATGTGTGCACACGAGGAGTTTCTGAAACGAGTTCGAAAACTAGGTCCGGACATACATTTTTACCCGAGTTACTGCCCTTTGGTTGTATATTTTTTTAGCGTTGCAATTGAAATCTTAAGCCCGAACTATATAAAACAAAATAAATATTAACCAATTTCAAACAAATATTAACTTATTTCAATTATTTTTTTTAGCAAATGATGAAAATTTCCATCCCCAACTTTGCCCTCGTATGTATAGGCGGGCCTCCGGGGATTGTTTGTTCAAGTGTTTCAATCTGACACACACAAAGCATCAACTCTATAACCTTCTATGTGGCTCGGAAGTAGGGCCTATAATAATCAATTTCCACAGTTGTGCCATCCACAAATTTCATATTTAGCCCATTAAAACTGGCTTTGGTCCCTATATATTTCAGCTAAATTAAATTAGGTTACTTTTTCCTGTGCGCATACCGGGCGTCATTGACAATCTACAATATTTATTTCGGGGCTGGAAAACTCAACTCTAACCTTCTATGTTACATAAAGATAATCACCAATTTGCAACTTCCACAATTGTGCAATCCACAATTTGATATTTAGCCGATTAAATTCGTTAATTGCAAGGTTAATCGTCGGAACAATTTTAACTACAGTGGTGTAATGAAGTGCGGAAGACCGACTACAATGTACGGTCCATTGTGTCCAAAATGGTCATTACTGATATTTTACAAAACAAACTTTGCGCAACAGGAGAACAATTTCTGTCCAACCCTTCAACGTATTGAGTGCTCGTCTTATTTTTGATACCAACAATATTTATCCAATGGCGACAGAACGCCCTTTAATTACATACCTGTCAAATTAATAGGGAGCAATGTTTCTTCTCCAATGACTTGTGTTTTATGCGATTGGATTCTGTTTACTGTGTTTAGATATGTGATGGCTCCCCGAACTTCACCTGATGTCATAGATTGGCATCGGGATATATCATGGTGATGATATGTCTCCGCGTGAACTCTTGACCATTATATATATAATCGGTGATATACTCTCACGTGTCTGCAAAATTATATCTAGTATACAGCCGCCAAGGACGCGTCACTAGACCCACCATGGTCTCACGGTGTGGGGAGGTTCGGGCGGGGTGGGAGGGACCAAGTCGGGTGGGGGTCACACATTGGAATTTCAAACTTCACCCGTTGAAACAGACCGGTATTCCCAAGTTCGAGAAATTCAATTTGCGCGGGTCGGAATTTTCCATTAAAATATACGTTCGATATTTGAGCATTGTGCTACAAGATCCTACAATGTTGCTATATATACAGTACCATAAATGAATTCTACGGTTGGTACACTGTTAAGATCCTAGCTGCGGTGGATCTAATCGGGTCATTTCAGGGTCATGTCATGTAGTAGCCCTATACATGGTTTGTTGATAGAGAATCGCCGAGATGACATTTGGCCAATGAGTAAAAGTCATGGTGCCATGGAAACGATATGATAATTGATGACTCCTGATATTAATTAGCTGAGTAATTTGACTAATTACAACTCAATTGGAGACGACACTCACAGAAACACCCATGATTCGTGATGAGTCCTGTGCATAAATTTCAGTGAAAGGCGAATGACCGTTTGCATCTGGGTCTCAGAATCACAAAGGAATCACAGACAATGAGATGTGCCGTTCCAAATGTCCTCGATACGATCGAACAGACCACATTGTTACTTTCCGCTATAATTATCAATGTCGCACCAGAAATTGGTTTCTTGATGAATATCCTTTGACAGGTAAGGTCCCTATATGCGTGTGGGTAACGGTTTTAATTTGGAGTGCACCTGTCAAATATGTCACAAATCAAGATAACCATAACGGTTATGAATCGACCACACAAGACATCGAACTAATTACGCGTTCGTTGTCATTAATGGTCAGTTTATGGTAGCCCGCTTATTCGGACCCCTATACAAAGTTTGGTATCACTTAATTTCTTAAAGGTGGAGTACCTCTTCCGCAACATGATTCGTATAGTTTCCTGCATGGGTATGAAATAATAAATATGAATCGAAGACCCCTGTTCGGAAACGCGTCTATCAATTAATATTGATTTTATTTAGAATGTTTTCCTATAAAATAACTCTCTGTTGTTCAATAATGATCCCTAATATTCACGACCGTCTTTTATATTTGCTTTTTTTGTTGGTTATTAACGCCCCTCTGGTGTATACTGTGGTACATATTTTAGAAAGCTGTGGTTCGCTGGGCGTTTTATAAATAGATAATGGGTTTTTCCAGTTGTGACAATTCGCAGTAGGTCGCTATTTGCGGACGTCTATTTGCGGAGGTCCCCGAATTCGCTGAGGTCCCTAAAATTGTCGAAATATGTTGATTTTAATTAGGGAACGGGTGCGTATATATGTCAATTGATACGTATCTTAAACACATAACGACACGATCATCATAATAGTGGTTTGTTCTATCAATCATATCACCATCATCATCATCATAATACGGAACAAGTCTTGCGACTTTTCGTCCCAATAACATTATTTGCAATGCTTGTTTACAAATATATGTATCGTCATTCGATATTTACTTGTGAGTCACTAGAACATATTACTTGTCGTCGAACTCGTATTTTATATAATAGAAGAATGAGTCTATGTATATTTTGAATTTATCGAGTGTTGGAGCCTCAACAGCGAAGTCTGGCAGAGAGTTCCAGCTATTTGCCACCCTCTGCGTGAAGAAATATTTTCCTATGGCCTTGTTAACAATGGGCATCTGTAGCTTTTTATTATGTCCTCTTGTTCTTCCTGGTGAATGTCTTTCTAATAGGCCACAGACATTGATATTGTAATTACCATTCAACAGTTTATATACCTCGATTAGATCTCCTCTAAATATTCGATATTACATCAGATTGAGTCTTATCATTCGGTCTTTGTAGCATAGAGTTTTGATTTGATGAACTAGTTTCGTTGCTTTTCTTTGTATTTCTCTAACACAATGCTTTGATATTTGTGATGTGGGCTCCATGCAGAGTTACAGTATTCGATGATAGGTCTGACCATGCTTTTGTAGAGCGATTAGAAAGTGTCGATGTCCAAGTTCGTGAAAGTTCTGTTGACTATGCCGATGATTTGAGAAGCTTTATTGTTTTAGGATATTGTAGGAAGGCTAGTCTGGCCGTGTCAAATTGAGCTATAGCGATGGGATTTCTCGCAGGACAACACATTTCGGGTTTTCGTGGGGTGTGTATTCGCTGGATGTCTTATAGTTGCAGTATGTAACTGTTATGACCGCGTTAATTGCTTTCGATGTTTAGGTATGAAAAATGGCTGGGCCATGCACTCTTGGCGGGAACACAATGCCTCCGATGTTTGATCCGCATTTAGAAGCTTTCTGGTGTGGTGAATGAGAAACCTGCAGTAATAAGCCGTAGTTTTTTTGTAATAATTTGAAGGATTGGATGTTTTAACGGAATTCTGAGGAGGTGCATTCATGTAACCAATATATTTCATATTATAATTTATATTTATGGCTAATAATATGATCTTGAGGGCGTTACCATTTCTGATTATGGTTTTCTTGTTTTAATTATTGAACAGAAGCATAATCGATAATTATGATACACTCTAGGGCTTGTCTACTTGATTCGCACTATATTTGTCACATTATAATAAAATCATATCATTATTAATTGATATAATCGTTACTTTAAACACCATGCACATCTGATAGCTATACCCTCAATCAATATACCAAGTACATGTAGTACACTAATAACTCCAACCTATATTGTGTGTATTGTGTATGTATATTATGTCACCTCACATTTATATTACGTATTATGTACACTGTTTGAAATTGAATCGCCTGTTATGTCAAATGCGACGAAAGGCGTAATAAACATCTGAATCTGAATCTGGGGAGTGATTTCCAACTCATACGTATTATTTCTTTTTTTCCATTTTTTTTTTGGCGCAATTTCAAGATTCATTTCCAGTCGAGTATAATATAATTTAAAACTCGATAACATTCTAGAAAACGTGACCTAATTGGGCGTAGATTTGTAGAAAGAGGCAAGTAGAAAAAGAAAAAGTTCATAGCAAATAGCAAATAGTTGGATAAAAGATAATCCCGCTATATCTTGCTGGATGAGCTCTCTGGATGACTCGAAATTATTATTTTATACCCTCTAGAATCTATACAGAACGTTAAGTGAAGAGACACACCACCTTTACTGTGGTGTACATGGCTCACGTCACCATGGCTAGGGGGACTCCGTTGGCATGTCTATAACTTGTATAGGCTAAATTTCTAACTCTGGATCTTGGTCCAAACCATTTCCAACTACCGTTGATTCAAGCATGAAACTTCCAACTTTTGAAAAATTTGACCAAAGTTGGCATAAGGCCGCGCGACCAACAACTTACCCCATCCGTCGCCACGGCCCACGTCCCTGATTGGAGGCAATGGCATGTAACCTGCATTGTATAAAGCGAGATGTATGCACTGAACCACTGCACTGTGGACTATATATGGTGTGTGTTGGACGGCCTTTAAATCAAATAAACAATTCAATTAAAAAAAAAACACACAGCACAATTAATTATTAATTATAAACACAGCTGGAATAAAATTACAATCAAGTGTTTTTGGAAAACATAATAAACGGCAATACATGTTGTATCCATTTTACATAAAGTTTGGAATTACATATTCTATCGTTTCCATTGTTGCATCGCTTGAATGTACGAGAACGATGAAATGCGCGAGTTACTGCACTATTTAATCTGACCAAGTATGTGCACCATTCATATAGTATACAGCCTTCTGCTGTGATATTCCGGTAAAATTATCATGTAAATTTGCCAGTATGTGAACGTACCCTTATCATTTGACTGTTTCATAATTTCACACCTTTCTGATGCATTTGCCGGGTGATTTCGTTTTTTATTATCTGGTTTGTGACAAGTGATGATAGTGGAGAAATATTAAAGGTACTCAATCCGATCAGACAGTCCCCAATTCATCAAGATACAACAACATTTCTTCAAAATACGCTTTAGTTATCGGAATCGACTTATTGCAACAAAATAAAGCCAACCACTGTCAACTATGGTATCAAATTACACAAAACTTGTTATTTATGAACATTTTGTTCAATAAAATATGGCCGTATTATCACTTAAGTATCACGAAATTTGGCCGTATTACCACTTGATCTTAGAGTTATCCAACTTCATCCGCAATTTTGTCCGAGACCCTAGCTCAGTTTACCACGTGTTTCTGGGCCATATATAATTGCACATCTCGAGAAATAACAAACTTCAAAAATCGGTATCTGATCACGCTGAGGTTTGATGGTTGGGTTCCTCGACTCGAATAAAATATTGTTTACCCCCAAGCCAAAGAAATAGTAATTTAGGAGCGTTAATTCGGATAATGTATCTTTAAAAAATAAAATCATCTTTGTGTATATACGGCAGTGCAAATATAAATATTTTATTTCGGGTTTTGGTTGAGTACCACGTACTGCCCTTCTTAGGTGAAAACGCCACGGAATTTCGTTTCTTAAACGATGTTTCTTATGACCAGCGATAGCAGGATAATTATTGAGGAAAAATCAGCTTTGTATTCGACAGTATGTGCAAATAAAAGCAAATTTTCAGGTTTTTGTGGGTAATTTAAAAAAAACCCTTATGAAATGAAAATGCCAGGGAATTTCGTTTAAGAAATTGTGCGTTATTAATCAGTGATGACTAGAGCACTATTCATATAAAAAAAAATAAGCTTTGTATTCAAAGTTCAAATAGAAGTCATTGTTCTGGGTTTTGGGGGTACTTCTGAACCTTCTGAAATGAAAACGCCAGGAAATTTCGTTTCAGAAATTGTGTATTGTTGATCAATGATTGCTGGAGCACTATTAATATAAAAATCAGCTTCGTACTCTAAAGTACAAATTGAAGTCATTTTTGGGGTTCTTGTGAGATCACTGTCTCCTAAACGCCAGGAATGCGGAACGTAAGAAATCGGATTTCTTTGAACGTTCCTTTTGGGTGTAACAAATCTGGGGCATCAAACCTTTCGTATATATACGCGATTGCGCAAATAGAACACACAGGCTCCCTGGTTAATGCATGAGCTCACAATATGCCGTAATAATATACTGAATCTGCATAGCTATAATATGAACTCTTACATGACAAGTTGTGCCATAAACCATACATTTGGTTCGGGATATTCTATTTCAAATGAACGATCGTTCCGGCTTGTTTCGGATCTGTTCGCTGTTTATCATGAGGATTGCGGTGACAATTATTGATATCATGCTCGCTGGTCAGAAATTGGCATGGAAGAGATCAAACGCGATCATGACGTAAGGTAATACCCTCGAGGCTATTGACAATCTGGATTTGTCCCGAGAGTCGGAGCTTCAAACGTGACTCAGCGGGAGACGAAATCTTCCATTGGACACACCAGTAATATCCAGACGGTCTGAGATGGTAAAACATTTGAGTAAATCACTAAACCCATTGCACAAGAACGTGTCTAGTCTAGAGGTCTCCGTTTGGGCATTGGGGGTATCCATCATATATAGAATTGACAGTAGCACCCACCCTCCGCTTGAACCAACATACCGAAAGTCCTAAGTCCGGGAAATGCCAACATACCGAAAGTCCTAAGTCCGGGAAATTTCATTGCCCCCCCCCCCCCCCCAGTTTGGAATTTTCCAAATGGTACCTCAAGGTGTCAAAAAGTTGGAAAATTCCGAGCCTACCCTGTGGTTGGAATGTTCTTTCCAATGACAATTTCAGACCAAAAGTTTAGAAACATTCGACTTTTGTTCTAAATACAATGGTCTAAATAAAACATAATTATATATCACATAGATATACAATTAGATGTTCAAACAATTCTCTTCCGTCCAGGTTATATATGTATTATTGTGTATATACATGTATTGCGATGTACATGTTTTATCTTTGTAATTTGACATCGGTCATGTACTGATGTATTATGTCAATAAAATTTATCTATATATCATGCACACTAAATACCAGTTGGAAAAATCTAATTATCATAACAATTTCAAACTATTTTCGGTCTTAATTTACAATTGTTGTGTGTGAAACATGAAAATTCAAACTCTGGAAATTTTGACCAGTTGGAGACATGGCCTCACCACTGTCGCCAAGCACGTTCATGTCGTAAAGCATTGAAAACATAAGGAAGAATATAACTTATGTAATTACACGATTTTTAAAAGAACAAAATAAGGAACAAAGGAAAAAAAGGACAAACTACACGTTTGTAGGGAGGGGTCTCATTTTCATCATGTATATATAAAATATTGTACATATGTTTTGCATGTTACTCATTAGTTTGGGTCTTCGCAATAAAGCATTCATTCAGACCTAGAATCAAAAGAACCAGATTCATTAGTTCTTTCCAATGACAATTTCAGACCAAACGTTTAGACACATTCGACTGTTTGTCTAAATACATTACCATTATGTATCACACATATATATAATTAGCTGTTCAAACCATTCTCTTCCGTCCAGGCTATATATCTATTATTGCATGTGTATATACATGTGTTGTGATGAATATGTTATATCTTTTTAATTCGACATCGGTCTGTACTGGTGTATTATGTCAATCAAATATATCTATATATCATGCACACTAAATACCAGTTGGAAAAATCTAATTATCAGAACAATTTCAAACTATTTTCCGTCTTAAAGGTACTCAATCCGATCAGACGCTCATAAATTACTATTTGTTTGGCTTCGGGGGTAAATAATATTTTATTCGAGTCGAGGAACCCTCCCATCAAAGCTCCGAGTGATCAGATATCGATTTTTTTAAGTTTGTTATTTCTCGAGATGAGCAATAATATGTGGCCCAAAAAACACGTGGTCAAACGGGCGGTCTCGATAAAATTGCGGTTGAAGATGGATAACTCTAAAATCAAGTGGTAATACGGTCAAATTTCGTGATACTTTAGTGATAATACGGCCATATTTTGTTGAACACAAAATGTTGATAAACAACAAGTTTTGGGAAAGTTGATACCATAGTTGACAGTGGTTAGCATTATTTTTGTTGCAATAAATCGATTCTGATAACTAAAGCGTATTTTGAAATGTTGTTGTTGTATCTTGATAGTATGGGGACCGTCTGATAGGATTGAGTACCTTTAAATTACAATTGCTGTGTGTGAAACATGAAAATTCCAACTCTGGAAAAGTGGGAATTTCGTGTTTTGTTTCACTCGGTCCTAACTTATGGTCCAAAAATATGGAAAATACTTATCCCCAGAAAACATCTATCTATATATGAATGTATGTACAAGTATTTATTTATTTGGACGTAATTGAAAACAAAGACACTAATAGTAGCTTAAGCTTAATCTGGTCGATCACAATATAGCATTTGACAACCATTTATTAACCCTTTACCCAATGCATTCTCTTATATATGCGAGTCGACCATAGGTCGCCTCGCATATATAAGAGAATGCATTGGATTAACACATTTTTTTAGGCCAATGCATTCTCTTATATATGCGAGGCGACCTATGGTCGACTCGCATATATAAGAGAATGCATTGGCACAGGGCATAACTGTAACTATCACAATGTGGTCAAGGAGCCGGTTCCAATGATATCCATATTTGTATGGTTCTATTGAGACAGACCGAAGATATTTTAGGCTGTTGAAGCTTTATTTGGCGGGTTTGACCGGTTTGTTGGGTAAAGGGTTAAAACACAGACCGAGCAAAATGAGAGTATTCTTATACAACACATCGTGACCAAAATTTGATGGCAATGACCTAAGAGTGATAACTCTATATTGACTTTGCATTGAGTTCGTAAATTCAAATTGAATGCCAACAAACTGATATAAGGGGGATCACTCTCTCCGTTCCATCACTACATACAAGCTGCAAAACAGTGTTCAGTCCCCTCGCCACGCGATGTCTGCACGCTGCCCAAGCTCCATGCAGACTTCAGTCCCCTACGCAGGACTTACCGCTGTCTGCACTTGTAGGTTACAATTCATTTAGCATTATTCTGAGAAACTGAACTATCCATAATCATTTGAAAATTGCCTAGATCAAGCCAGAATTAATTGTAACTGACTTCAATAAAAAAAATGTTAGATTTAATTAAGAAAATACACATGCCGGCAGCGTTCATACGTCGCGTGGCGAGGGGACTGGACACACACATGTATATCATTTCTCCCCCGTTCCTACTAGGAAGCCCTAAGTACGCAAGAATCACACAACACGCTCATGTCTGGATACATACGCTCACGCCCGGACACAGACGTAAGAATCACATTACACGCATACGCTCTTTATCAACGACACTGCGGATACGAATGCTCTTTAACTATCAACGCGATTAACCCCACAGTGCCGTTTTTTGTTACTGAGAGTGGAGAACGGGTGCTCGGAGCTTCTCCAAAACACCGCGACGACCATTCCCGTGGGTTTTTACCCTTAGATGGGAAGTTTGGTCTCGATAGGTGCAGCCGTTTTCGATTCTATAAAGTATATACACACACATATATATATATATACTAGCCGATGAGCCCGACGTTGTCCGGGCTATTCAAAACCAAATCGATGAGCCCGACGTTGTCCGGGTTATTCAAAAACCAAATTTCAAGTCGATAGCTCCACCCGTTTCCGAGATCTGGTCTGCGCATGCACGAAGCTGGCGTCGCACGGGCTCGGTGACCCGATAAAATTCGTATCCGGGGCAAGATACATTCACATAGCAAATTTCAAGTCGATAGCTCCACCCATTTCCGAGATCTCGTCTGCGCATGCTCGAAGCTGGCGTCGCACGGGCTCGGCGACCCGATAAAATTCGTATACGGGGCAAGATACATTCACATACCAAATTTCAAGTCGATAGCTCCACCCATTTCGGAGATCTATTTCAAGTCGATAGCTCCACCCGTTTCCGAGATCTCGTCTGCACATGCGCGAAGTTGGCGCCGCACGGGCTCGCCAATACGACAACGACGACCGCCTGGTCAAACTACACACACGTACCAAGTTTCGTCCCGATCGGTCGAGAATCGTAGATTTGTATAAATGACCAACAGACAAACAGACAGAGGTCTTCAACATATATATGAGACTAGCCGATGAGCCCGACGTTGTCCGGGCTATTAAAAAAACAAATTTCAAGTCGATAGCTCCACCCGTTTCCGAGATCTGGTCTGCGCATGCGCGAAGCTGGCGTCGCACGGACTCGGCGACCAGATAAAATTCGTATCCGGGGCAAGATACATTCACATACCAAATTTCAAGTCGATAGCTCCACCCGTTTCCGAGATCTCGTCTGCGCATGCGCGAAGCTGGCGTCGCACGGGCTCGGCGACCCGATAAAATTCGTATACGGGGCAAGATACATTCACATAGCAAATTTAAAGTCGATAGCTCCACCAGTTTCCGAGATCTCGTCTGCGCATGCGCTGCACGGGCGTCGCACGGGTACGCCATTACGACAACGACGACCGCCTGGTCAAACTACACACACGTACCAAGTTTCGTCCCGATCGGTCGAGAATCGTAGATTTGTATAAATGACAGACATACAGACAGACAGACAGACAGACAAACAGAGGTCTTCAAAAAAAAAATATATATATATATATATTTATATACGTAGTTCTCAAAATATATAGTAGAATATAGATTACCGGTAGTCGATAGATCATTTGAGAGTAGTTCCCTCAGGATATGTTGAGATAATAAGTTAACCCTTACTATACTAAATACTCATCGATTGAGTAGTTCCCTTATGAAATGTTCAGATAATAAGTTAGCCGTTTCATGACGGGAGCTTCCTGAATTTTTGCGAAAACCCTGTGCCAATGCATTCTCTTATATATGCGAGTCGACCATAGGTCGCCTCGCATATATAAGAGAATGCATTGGCCTAACAAATTTTATATTATTTTTTATAAAGAATGTAAGAAAAAATGATAAAATTGTAAAGAATATAAGAAAAAATGATAAAAAATGTTATAGAATGTAAGAAAAAATTATAAAAATGATAAAAATTGTTAAAGAATGTAAGTAAAATTGATATAAAAAAAATGGTAAAGAATGTAAGAAAAATTGATAAAAAATTATTAAAAAAATTGTTAGGCCAATGCATTCTCTTATATATGCGATGCGACCTATGGTCGACTCGCATATATACTATAATGCATTGGAACAGGGTCTTTAATGTTGCGCCGGCGCAGCTCCCGTCACGAAAGGGTTAACCTTTACTATACTAAATACTCATTGGTGTGTAGTTCCCTTAGGAAATGTTCAGATAATAAGTTCAACAAACGACCTTATTTTCTGAACATCTCCCAAACAAAGAATATGAATACTTCTGAACTTGTATTATCCTTTCATCATTCTGCTGTCTGCTCATTTTTCCTGAACACCCCTCCAAACAAATAATAGACCATTCCAATGTTTACTTTTATAACTTGTCGGGAGAATCCATTTAGTACATATAGGGTTAATGAGTGCTCCTTAATGGTGTATAACATTAGGTGGAGGTTCTGCTCTATATGATATGATTTATGTGCTTTTGTGAGATGATTTGCTTTGCATCGCTTACGAACATACAATTTCACCAAGGGTAATCAATTTCCAACAGATACATGCTAACGAGTTCGCATGGGGTCAAATTACTGTATTATAAATGTATCACTTTCGGGTAGCTGTGTACCACACCTTGTGGTTCCATTGTATATTATGTTAATTTAATATTCATGTTTGTCAATTTATGTCAATCTTCATTTATGGAGGAAATAAAGATGTAATAATAATAATATTAGACATGGGTATTCTATGATTGTCTATCTCTTCCTAAACACTTTTATATAGTTTCCGGGGTACACAATACTAGATATGAGCCGAAGAACCTTCCCGGAAACACTTGTATCAATTAATATTGATTTTATATCGATATTTTCTTATATAATGCGAGAATCAAGTGGGACAGTTTTCCGTTAAATTAATTATTTTTTTTAGATAGAGTTATCCCGCATGGCACGATCCGAATGAACAAGAGCCGTAAATTGGCTCAAATTGATTGTATGAAAATTATACCAGAAAATTCAAAAATAAAATCGATATTAATGGCGTGCAAGACTGTCATGGCGAGTCTGTTAAAGGTACTCAATCCGATAAAACTCCTCTCAATTACTATTTCAATGGCTTCGGGGGTCAAAAATATTTGATTCGAGTCGAGGAAGTCACCCATCAAAGCTCAGATTTGTTAGATATCGATTTTAGAAATCTATTATTTTTCATTATCGGGAATATTATCTGGCCCAGAACTCAGTCAAAATTGCGCTGTTATTACCACTTGATTTTAGAGTTATCCATCCTTGTCTGTTTGAATAGATTTTGGAGTACACATCCAGAGCAGATTACGGCAGTTGAAGGCAATTATTAGTACTCATCTCGAGTAAATAACAAATTTCAAAAATCAATATCTAATAACTCTGAGCTTTGTTTGATGGGTTCCTCGACTCGAATCAAATATTTTGTACACCCAAAGCCAAAGAAATAGTAATATAGGACCCTCTGATCGGATTGTTGTTGTTGGAATCTGTTGAGATGGGGACCCTCTGTTCGGATTGAGTACCTTTAAATAGACAGTATGCCCTGCCATCTAGTAAAATGTTATGCCTGAGGCTTTATCTGATGTTGTATCATTATCTTTAGATATTTCAATTGACTTATAGTTGCTTCATATTGCTACTAAAGTATTTTTATTTAAAATTTTCTGTTAATTTTTGTTATACCCAGTAAACTATATCAAATTTGTTGTAGGAAGAGATAGACCAGCTATAAGGCTTTTTATTTTTCATCTCTTTCTGCAGAAGAAAAAATATGAAATAATATATGCGGTCCACGTATCAAGCGATGTGTTTTACCTGTGTCCGTTGACAATCAGATACCTTATACATCATCAGCGGCAATTCGAGATACAAATGTTCAACGGTTGCAGATATAGGCCAGGCAAAAATGGAAATAGGTGTCGCCTCGAGAGAGAATTTATGATACCTACATTTTTGGTTAGCGTAAATACTTAACTTTCGGAATCCGTATGTTGGATTTGTCAGCTAAATCAAGAAGAACAATTTGAGACTGAAAAATAAGTTGAGATTACTCTGATAATTTAATTTTCAAAGCATTATTTTTGTAATATAATATATTATGTGATTTTGTAGACAAGATTTGAGTGATTATATGCTCCTATTTTGTGTCCAATGTTAGACACAAAGGGACAACACTTGCAATTTGTCATATCATATATATATAGGATGTGCTTCGTTTGAATTTTTCAACAATTCGAAAACTAAAGCTTGATACAAATAATAGATCTCTTTGGGGTAACCCGCCCCTCCCAAAAAAAGGCCTCCTCCTCCTCATCATTTTTTTTGGTTTTATTTAAAACTTTCCTTCGACTCATTTTTTTCACTTAAAATACGAAAATATACGAGTGGAAGGTAGCGACCTGAATAAGCCGTTGCTTTAAAGGTACTCAATCCGATTAAGCGCCCCTAAAGTATTATTTCGTTGGCTTCAGGGGTAAAAATATTTGATTCGAGTCGAGGAACCCACCCATCAAAGCTCAGAGTGATCAGATATTGATTTTTGAAGTTTGTTATTTCTCGAGATGTGTAATAATAATTGCCCCAGATACACTTATTCAAACGGACGAAGATGGATAACTCTAAAATCAAGTGGTAAGAATAACGCAATTTTGACCGAGACCATCCTTTTGACGGCGTGTTTCTGGGCCACAAACAATAGAAATAACAAAACTTCAAAAATTTATATCTGATCACTCTGAGCGTTGATGGGTAAGTTCCTCGACTCGAATCTCTGGACAACAAGATGGACAACCGTGCCACCAGCACCCATAAAATTCGTACACTTTGTTATTCTGTTCACCATAACCGTCCACATCCCTCCCACCGATGTTCACTTCACGTTCGGAATTGAAGATATGTCTGATATGGATACCTTGGGATCTTTCCAGGTACATTAACCACTTTCCCGCTTCTATCGATTGTGGTTGTTGTACAACTGAATTCAGCCCAATTTGTTGCTCTTTCAAGAAATTCTTTCTGAATATCCTCAAACATGTAGATGGTAGTGTATATGTGTCATTAAGTGGACACCCCCCCCCCCCCCTGTTTTTGCGATGAATATTATTTCACTGAATTTCCCGCAACATAATCTCAGAGACAAACGAAAGGTGGTGAAATGTCCGAAAAATAGCAAATTTTCACATTTCGGTGGCCATCTTGGATTTATGTGTCGGATTTTTGGCTAATTTGTAAGGGTTGTATATATATTACCATAACGAATCGAACGGAAAACAAGACCACATGTGACATCATCTTTACTATAATGGCGATCAAATAGACCTGGTGCATATAAAAAAAAATGGACGCCATGATGGACGCCATCTTGCCTGGAGTCTCTGCGGACACTTTTTTTTCTTGTTAACAACCGAAACAAATTAGAGGAGACATTAAGAAAGAAAATTAGGGGGTGCTGAGGTCTACCAATATCTCCTTGACTATATGAAGTTCGGTGACGATTGGATGAGAAATGTGACCTGTAAGGTGTGCTAAAGGATTTTGTCATACAAAGAGTAAAATCCAAGATGGCCGCTGGCAGCCATGTGTTTTACAAAATATGGGAACAAATGGTAGGCACCCATCGAGAGGTCACACCGAAGATCCATATGAAGTTTGGTGATGATTGGATGGGGGATAAGCTCTGCATAGTGTGTTAAAGGATTTGGCGATGCAAAGAGTAAACTCCAAGATGGCTGCCAGCGGCCATATTTTTCATCAAAAGTCATTCAAATTTGACAGCTCCCATCTAGAGGTTTTAACACCTTTGTTTTATTTTATATGGTTTTAAATCTGAGCATTTCCATGTCCATGTGAATTGATAGATCCTTGATGAAAACATTTAGCAAGCTGAACTTTGTATTACCCATTGGTGTCATCCATCATTATTAACTGATGGTGAACTCACCCCCCCCCCCTACCAAGAGTTAAGCGCATACCTATAGGGAAAAAATTACAGGGCCAGAAAAAAATATGTAACCGGGCTGCTGAACCACCCACCCCCGCCTAGTGTTCGCACAAAAATTGCAGCCCCCCCCCGCCCCCGTTAAAATACGAAAATATACGAGTAGAAGGTTGCGACGGAATAAGCCGTTGCTTTAAAGATAGAGAACAACAATCAGTAGACACAAAGGGACAACACTTGCAATTTGTCATATCATATAGGATGTGCTTCGTTTAAATTTTTCAACAATTCGAAAACTAAAGCTTGATACAAATAATAGATATCTTTGGGGTAACCCGCCCCTCCCAAAAAAAGGCCTCCTCCTCAGCTGTCCTCCTCATCATTTTTTTGGTTTTATTTAAAATTTTCCTTCGACTCATTTTTTTTCACTTAAAATACGAAAATATGCGAGTAGAAGGTAGCGACCGGAATAAGCCGTTGCTTTAAAGATAGAGAACAACAATCATTACTGGATACCATAAATTGCCTTACTCAATTCGATTCGATGGT
Source organism: Siphonodentalium dalli (assembly GCA_032622095.1). NCBI lineage: Eukaryota > Metazoa > Mollusca > Scaphopoda > Gadilida > Siphonodentaliidae > Siphonodentalium > Siphonodentalium dalli. The sequence goes on along the minus strand of CP136069.1, from coordinate 160,062,765 downwards.
CCCCATATCATCAGATTCTAAATGCCGCTTCAGCTATCAGAATCGATTAATTGCTCAAAAATAATGCTAACCACCGTCAACTATAGTATAAAATTGCCCCAAACTTGTTATTTATCAACATTTTTTCAAAGAAATTTTGCCGGTTTGTCAAATATCTGACACAAAAAAGCCACTTGATTTTAGAGTTATCCATCTTCATCCGCAATTTGGCCCGAGACAGTCTTGTCGTCGACTTTTACAGGTGGTGAAAAAATAATAGATTTAAAAAATCGATATCTGATCACTCTGAGCTTTGATGGGTGGGTTCCTCGACTCGAATCAACTATTATTTACCCCCGAAGCCAAATAAACAGTAATCGAGTGGCGCTTAATCGGATTGTGCACCTTTAACTGGATAGATAGTTTTCAGCTGACGTCACGCAATCCCATATCGCAACGCGCGGCGCCATGCCGGTGGTATCGAGATTGTAAACAAACGGCCACGTGCTCTGTCTTTGTCATTTGGAAACATTTTACGTTCTGCTCATCTAACAAATGATTAATCATGGTTTATAATTGCTTCATTGATGGATGTAATCATACGAATAAAAAGGATAAAATAACAAATTGTCCTAAGTGGTCTTTCCATCGGATTCCGGCGATAATAACTAAAGAAAGTGAAAACGAATTAATGTTGTCCACTCGTCGTCGAACGGCATGGATAGCCAAAATCAACAGAAAGAAGGCGCCAACAGAATACTTCAGAGTTTGTTCCTCGCATTTTATCAGTGGTAAGTGGACAAGTTTAAACGTAATATGCATGGCCCGCTTTCACAAAAAAATACAAATACATTAGAAGATTTTACAGTGTTATGTCGTGATAGAAGTTCCGAATATCAAATGTAAACAAACGAAATACACATGTAAGGGGAAACCTACGATACCAACAGCGTCGACTATGATCGATTCGCTCAATGTTTTATTGAAAAATTCACTTTTAGTTCATGACTTACACAATATGGCCTGTTTTCACAGAAAATACAAATAAACTAGAAAAGTTTAGTTTGTTTACAGTGTTATTTCATGAGAGAAGTTCCGAATGTCACATGTAAAAAATTGAAATTATGGGACACGACGATACAAACAGCATCGACTGCTCGATTCGCGCTTAATTTTGTTGCAAATTTTTATTCCACGACTTACTTAAAAGACTAGATATAATGGACATGTCAACTGTAACATGTCAGCTATAAATTTTAGATATTTCAAATTATTTTTCAGGTCAACCAGCTCATTTACGAGATGTCACCAATCCTGACTGGGTTCCAACATTACTGATGTCAAAACATGAACATGTCGAAGCCGCGGTCTGTCGGCAAGCTCTTTCAAGTGCAGATAACGTTGACAGTTATGAACGTGTTAAACGTAGACACGAGAGTGTCGAAAAACACAATGCAGCAGAAACGTTACTGGGTTTATCATCATGTTCAATTCCATGTTTTGAAGAGATATGTTCTAAGACTGAAGAGTTAGTAAACCCAGGGCCAGTTTGTAAGTTTGTGAAACGCGGGGCAGTAGGTTTGAAAATGTAGACCTTAATGGCCCATTTAATTTTCGACTCAACGATTATTTTTTATATGTCTTGATATACGGTTTTAATAACAATCTGTGACATAAAATATGATTAAAATACTATAATCATCACAATTTGGAACTTCTGTGTCTAGCTCAGAAGGTGCCCATAGAGTAATAGCGAATAGTTGAAATCATAGAAACATTTCCCGCGTATCGCTCCCAAAATGCAACTGAATTCAAACCAAGATATAGAGATATACCCCTTCCATTGAAAATAATACACTTTGCACTAAAATCCAGATGAAACTTAAGCACTAAAAACACGTCGGTACCTCAACAAAAACAACATGTTCACAGTTGATTATACACCGGATAAATTTTATAATACAATGTTTTGGAGCCTCCTCTTTCATATGGTATATATGATATATACGGCATATATTTTATTTAATGTGATCTGGGTTCGAAAATTAAGTGGGCCTTTAACACATTACATTAAAAGTTAAAACTGATTTTAAGAAGATAATTAAAGTTAGAGCCGTACAACAGACAGATGGACGACATGGCGAACATCGCTCATTTTGGATGGGCTTTTTGTAGGGAAGGTATCGGGAAACATTTAACTAGGTTTATATTGAACACTTATAACTTGTCCGTCAAGTATGCACAACATACTATATATATAGTTCTATGTGGCGGGCGATCGTGTCCAATTGTAGATATGTATATTACACCATGTATTACGCACGATTAGCGGCTGGTGTAATACTGACTATAGTACTGCACGTGTCGTGTCTCGCATCCACCGTTATTGAATGTTTCACGGATTCCGTTCGGAAACAGAACATAGCTGTCTTATATATAGACTGGATAATAGTTTCCCGCCGTGGTAATAGATTGATATTTAGTACGTGCCTGCATGACGGTCTAAGTTCGAAGTTTATAAATCTAAACCTCTCTAATATATGTTATAATGTGTCATGCACTAATGCTAACCACATTAACCCACGACCTATACACAATTGCCATTTCGTTTGACAAAGACAACCGAGAGACTCGGTGTTGTCTTTTGGAATGCATAAAGTTCTCAACACGTGTGTATAATGTATAGGGAAACGACGAAATGCCATTCTTATTTAAAAGATGCACCCATCTATACATTGACACGCGTCTAGTACAGACATAATCGGGTGCGTGCATGGCGACACATGGCACGATGACACGCGGTGCTATTGTTCAAAATGTTTGGAGCTTGGGTTCGTCTAGGTACATAGTAAAACAGATACCCGAGATATCATCAGAAAGCAGCTCGTGGGGGTACTGTGCAGTGTAGTATAATTTTGAAGACAGCGTGCGTGTTAAAATTTGATATAAGAATTTGCAAATTTAATATCTGAGTCTGGCATGCGTTTGTTCCTTTCCTTTTGATACTTCAACAATCAAATAAGTCATAACCAACCTTCAATTTAGTTAAAGATGTACGTACCACTCGAGACTAAACATGAACCCACAGTAATTGTTATTGTCGTGTCCTTGGAATTAAAATTGGTCGATATATATATACAAGAAAAACGAATAGAGGACTGTACACGTGCCATGGATATATAAACTTATTAAATTTATATAGAAGTTGTCGCATCAAAAAGAAAATTAAGGTCGCTGTTTTATGGCATTGATTCAACAAAGAGCGTTCCTCGTTAGTTCGGTGTATTTTAACGCCCGTTTTGAAAAAAACCCGCCTTATCAAAGGGGCCCCAAAGGCACTGCATGGCAGTGTGTATACATATATAAATGTGCAAAAATTATAAACATTATTCCACTGAGAAGAACACGGAGAACTGGATCAGCTTTGTTCTTGTATTAAATTTTGCGAGTTGAAATCATTGTTATGTAAACAAAACTGTTACAGTGATTTGTCAACAAATATCACTGATCGCGTAGTAAGTTCAAATATTTTAGTCCAAATATGATTCTCAGAATATTGCTCAATGCTTTGACCTTTTCCAATGTTTACCGTCAAGCTTCATTAAAGGTACTCAATCCGATAAAACTCCTCTCAATTACTATTTCAATGGCTTCGGGGGTCAAAAATATTTGATTCGAGGTCGAGGAAGTCACCCATCAAAGCTCAGATTTGTTAGATATCGATTTTAGAAATCTATTATTTTTCATTATCGGGAATACTTTCTGGCCCAGAACTCAGTCAAAATTGCGTTATTATTACCACTTGATTTTAGAGTTATCCATCCTTGTCTGTTTGAACAGTGTTTTGGTGTACACATCTCGAGCAGGATACGAAATTGACGGCAATTGTTAGTACTCATCTCGAGAACATAAAAAAATTCACAAATCAATATCTAATAACTCTGAGCTTTGTTTGATGGGTTCCTCGCCTCGAATCAAATATGTTTTACCCCCAAAGCAGCCAAAGAAATAGTAATATAGGACCCTCTGATCGGATTGTTGTTGTTGGAATCTGTTGAGATGGGGACCCTCTTTTCGGATTGAGTACCTTTAAACTTCAGTGTCTAATTGGTCTTTTATTGGTAATGCCACTGAAAAAGTAATGTTTACATAACAATTTTTTCAGTATGCGAAATCTTATTATTTGATAGTTATTAATAATGAAAATTAGCATAAAATCGATCTGTTATTACATGTACTTGTTAGTGATATATAGTTGATATATTTACGAACTTTTACAATTTTTATGTTGTTTCGCATGAACCCACTTCAAAGGCCTTGAGTCCATTTACTGTTATCAATCCGCCTGTTAATGGTTTGTTTTCGGATCGATATATCTATTTTAAATATATGATAGGAACCAAAGTTGGCATCGTTGTTTTGCAGCCAAAGATACAGGTACAGTTCGAATAACTATGGGTCCGGTCCAGTGATCTGTGCATCATGCAGTTACGGCCCTTTGTCGATTTACAAATGGCCCCTTTCGACTCATGTTTGGGTAACATCACTGGAACTTCTCTTAGATTGAAACAAAGGTGTATTTCTCAATGACAATTACAGTTCATGCTCTGATGTAGGTTCGCTTTAATGATTATTGCATGAATTATGGGCATTTTTAAGTATAATTTAATTAGAATACACCCGATTTGATAGCATTTTGGTTGTTGGTCCATAACTCTAGATTGTGTATTTCTTTTCCAAAAATACATGACAAGTTCGAATATGCGTTCGGTCAATGACTTTTTCATGAGTTATGGTTCTTTTTTACCTATATTCACCTGATTTTACCCGTTTCACAACACCACCCCCAGTTTCTAATTGGAACATCAGGCTTCCCAACTGTTGAACATTTCCAGTATGAACCCCGACCCAAATGGTTGGAAAATTTCCAACTGATATTCATTTGTGTCAAAACAAAATTACTGAAAGTAGGAAAATATTTAACTTTTTGTCTAAAAACAACAAACTTCACACTAAATTAAAACGAACAAAAACAATTTCAGCCTATTTTGGTCTGAAATTTCCAACTAATGTTGTGTCAAGCAAACAAATTCCAATTGTTGAACATTTCCCCCAAAGTTGCATATGGGGGGGGGGGGTCGACACTCACACCCTGTCCCTACGTCCCTGTGTATAACACCCCCCCCCCCCCCCCCCCCACACACACACACACACAAAGACATGCATCGGGAGTATATATATTTCTAATAAACTAGATGTGCCCCCTTTGTTAAAAAAAATCCTCTTGCTATTTGTGTATATTTTATTCTCAAATTTCTTCGCTATTTTGTTGTTTCTGATGGTTCTTTCGTCGAGCAAATATTTACTCAAAAGATGTACCAATGAACAGTGACATGCACGAAATAAATGCTACACCGTTATTGTTGTGGCAACCATGTAGCGACTATGGATATTTGTTCGCAATAACTTCCCAATGCTGAGATACTCATGATACATGGGAGGCAATAACAGTTAATTAATTAATTGTTATCATTATAATTATTAATTGTCCGCTAACACCTCTTCACTTCTTGTGATGCGGAAACTATTCATTAACGTGTTATTGCTTCGGACGTGCGACATGCAATGCATCGGAAAGATTCGGTGGCCGCGAAAAGGAATTGACACCTACCTATTCATTCATACTCCCGCAGGGTACCGCGTGCGCTAAATAACTTTGAAATATCCCCCTGCACATAACATGGAATCGTCCAGCAGGTGCGTGTGACGTCACGTAGTCGCGGCAAATTCAACATCTGTTGTTAGTTCGCAGTGAAACACGTCGTAAAGAAATTACTGTTGGATCTCGGAAGAATTTCGATATGTTTTGTTGATATTTAGTGCATATAAACAGATAGCCAGGTTAGTATTATTTTATCGTCTTTTTTTCCTTGCAGGTTACAAAAGTTCGCGAATTTCGCTATGGATTTATAATCATTTGTATCCGATGTTTTCTGCAGAAATTGACAATGTCGATTTCCAAGACAAAGATGCCGACTTTTTCAGTTTAGAGAGCAGAGTCGGTTTGAATTTCAGAATGTTTATGTATTGAATGAATTTTAACATGTACAATTATTTGTACATATTGGATATTATGTACATGTGTATTATCAGGGGGTTGGTTTTGGAACTAGGGTGGGGGTGTGTGAGGGGTTGTATAGTATGCATCATATTATGATCTATTATGTTTTCTGCCAGTGTGGGAGGGGGGGGGGGGGCAATTTTAAATATGTAACTGTTCTCTTTCTCTGTGGTATCATGTTCTATCCCAATGAAGAACATATCTTTCAATTGAAAATTAGTTATTACTTCCAAGTATTCTGTTATTCTGTTAGATCAAGCCATGATCGAATCACTATTATGGCTATGCCAGTAGAGATCATTCTCCAGTTAACAACATGGGAACTTTTTGATGTTCTGATGGGGAACTTGATGATTGTGATGATTGATTGATTGATCAGCATTCGATTATACATGTATTTATATTACAAACATATATACGTTACAAAAGATAGATAAAATTGGCAGAGTAGATAATTTTAATGTAGGGGTAATTATATTGGCTTATAGGAGGCTGTAAAAGTGATACTTTAGAGAAGATAGAACATGTACATGTAGATTGGTGTTCGGGTTAAAAATAGGAGGATTAATGCAGAGGGCTATCAGGGTTGACCCTAGTTGCCACATTGTGGAATGTGGTCCCTGATATTAACCATCATAACATTGAAAGAACATTGAAATCTTGAGCTGGGACGATTCACTACTGTGAAATACATTATTATGGAACAGGTATTAATTATAAATATATTCTCTTCATTGTTTTTACAATGTTATAAACTACAAAGTTCCTGTTAGAACAGGACAAAATGTCCTCAGGTTTGAACGGGTGGAATATGATCTCTATGGGCATAGCCAGAGGAGAGACTCCTGGCATGATCTAAAGCTATGTTTATAGGTAATAATAAAATTAGGTACCGTACCATACATGTATACCTCTATTCAAGAAATAAATGGTACATGTAGATTCAACATCACATTTGGATTTGACTGTGAGGAAAATTCAACAAGCTGTTTAATATTCAAAGAGCAATTAAAGGGGAACATGTATACCACAATTGTTCAGGAATGCATTGAAGAGGCTATTTTTCAACATGAAGTTGAAATTGCTTGATAAGTCAAGGACCAGGAGCATCTCGCCCAACATAGCCAAGCTGTGCTATTAATCTACTAGACATCAACATTGGTGTAATTTGCTGAGCCAATCTCACATTTGAAGTGACAATCAAGATCCAATTGCCAAAATATATTAGTTTCTTCAATTTTCATGATTAATATCCCCATTTTCATGTGGGGGCTATTTAAATGCCAAGAGTTCAAGTGGATAAGGTGTCGGATTAAATCAATTCTCTCTGTAAGCAGGGGGCAGTGTCTTGCATTAGTTCCCAGGGAATGTCAGACTAGCCTTATCACTGGCAGCTGGCACATGTATGCACCTCAGATTCCATGAAGATAGTTGAGAGGTCTTATCAGATGACCAGTGATAGCCGAGATTTGTGCTGGTTCAGGGCCAGGAGTTACCCTGCTGTGCTGGGTAACATTAGATCCTCTATCCATGAGTTATGGAGTAGATGGTGGTCACATGGTGTAATCTCTGCACCACAATTAGCCCTTTATTCTAATTGGTAAGCACCATCTGCCAACATGTCATACCAGTTTTATGCTCAGCAGTTATCATGTACATGTACCAGTATTATCATTATTTCCACAATCTCGACATGTATCCCCCCCCCCCCCCTCCCAACTTGGCCACTGACACTTCCATTATTTCTTTTGTGTTTAAACTTTTATGAGGAGATATCCTCTGACAGCAAAGTCAAGTGACTCTTTACAGTGATTCTGAGATTTTATATGCTTTCTACAGTTCAGAGAAATTTAGGATACAAGGATATTGATATTGACTGTTATCATAGTGTTATGTCACTAATTACATTTATTGCCCCAGTTAGGAGATTCTGCTGATTCAGTTGATGACATGTACATGTAAACAAAAGGCAAAATCTATAGCATGTTTATAAACAATGTCCCAAAGTCTGCCTGATTAATGATGATCTTACCATTTATTTAAGTGTGGTTTTACCCTGTTAAACTCTTAACCCTCTGGGGCCCCATTTTAATATGAATACTGGTATATCAACAATCTATGCAATAGTATGCATTGATAAATATAGGGTGCATTTTATATCATTGGCAATGTATAGACTAAAAAACAAACTTATCACTTATTTATAACTTTCAATGTTTGATTAATTTATAACATCTGAGCAGCTACTGATTCCTCACTACTTGGCAAGGATGACAGTGTTTGTGTCGTGTTTTGAAAACAGCTGTATGAGTGGCCATAAAATTGTTTTTATTGTTGTTGCTAAAGGTCAGTAGCATGTTGCTCCCATAAATGACCCTCAGCAAACCTGAATGCAGGGTGTAAAACTGGATAAGTGATGCTCGTATGAATATAATATTCAAAAGAATATTTTTTATGGTTGTGGTTTATTACCAGGAAATTATAACATTAAATATATCTCAACAATGGCAAAACAATTATACAAATGGCATGACAACCTATAACCACACAATCAAAGGATTTCTCCCAAGTACCATGGCTATACATGTATCTATGATTTCTTTTATTTTTGGTATTAATATAACATTCTATGGTCAGTGTCTGTTGAAAATGGGGTCGCTTCCCTCTCGTCCATACACTCTCCTCTCTCTGCCTTTACTTTTATTCAGATACTATATTAAAGATAAACACAAATCTGGTTCCTTGTGACATGAATTCTTTTTCTACATTACATTTGACCATGTTTGATGGGAACTTAAAATAATTTGATATATCTACACATGTAGGATATTATATATGCACCCCCCCCCCCCCCCCCCGAACTTTGGTAAAATTGTTCAAGTTGTAAATTTCATACCTATTAAATACAATATTAGTTGGAAATTTCACACTAACAATAGTTTGAAATTTTCTTATATTTGTTTTTTCCAACCTTAGGAGGGGGCTGTGAGGCGTGATTTTGGAAATTTCCAACACTTGTGTGCTGTTCCCTCCTTCTCAGCCAGTCAAAACAGCTAATTAATTTAAGAAAACAATATTTGTCTAATTTTTATCAAAATTGTGGTCATCAGTTGAAAATATTCCAACATTAGTGAGTTGGAAATTAGGTGCTCATATTTTAACCCATCCCCCAAAACTACTGATGCAATAAGAATAGGCTACCATCCTATGTTAAAACCCTGTCTCAACCCCTAGTCATATATAGTCATAATGGGTGGGCATCCAACACATGTACAATTTATTCCCTGAAAATATGTTAATGCTAAATTAATACAGCTATTGAACTATTCTAAACAAGGATATATAATGGTGGAACTACATGTATAATAGTAGACATGCAGCTTTTATGGAATTCCTTCTGGTGTATGTTATACATCTATAACTTATTCAAGTCGCTAGATTTTTCAATGCCCCAAATTTAAAAACCAGCCAAATTCCAAGAACGAAAGAGGTTCTCGTGAGTTTTCTGTTATCATATATACAAGTATAAGGTTAATGAGCACTAACCCACGTGACCGCCCGGGGGTCGGCGGAAGGTCGTATATTTGGTAGATATGCAACAGTCTATAATGTAATTCTGGTTTTATGGTGTCCAGACGACGAGAACGACCTGGTTTAATGTCGGGGATGATGGATCAGGCATCCGATAAGACATTCTAAGTAATGCTTCTCACACAATGCGTAGAAGCCTGTCGCCAGGTCCCCATTTTATGGCCGCCGACAAAAGACGCACGTGTGAAATGGATACCGAAATCAGTCGCTCGAAAATCGATTTTGCTTGGGTATTTCCACACTTAATGTTACAAAAAAAGCTTGATGTAATTTACAATTAGTAAATCAAGGTCTTTGACAGAAATAGGTCACCCATTTGAGTGGTTTAGACTTCACGGAAGATTAACCAATCTGTCACCATGGCCACGGATTGCTATTCTGATCTATTCTATTAAAATTGGGAGTTTGAATTATTAGGCTGTTTGAACTTAATATATCGACCAGTATCGACTGCTATTTTTTGGCGGGAAAGTCTTCCGAAAGGTGGGAGTAAGCTGTAGTATCCTTGAACACATGACAACAATGTTGTCGGTTCTTTGTATCTGGGAAAGGTTTCAGAGTTCAATATATTTTGCCGTTTGTCCACGCTCCACGCGTGTAGACTATATGTGGGGTTTTTTTTCTTGCCTTCAATGAATGGTGTTCGGTCTGTGTATAACCTCTAATAAGTTGAACATCTCTATTTGCGAATTTTGTGTCCATACAAGTCATGCCCTGTTCAAAAAAGTTTCGGTAATGGTCGGTATCAGTGCAATCATATTTCTTGACCGCCGCCGTTGGTCGTGTTATGTTTTGGTAAGGAGAATTCACCGTGTTGTCGGGAGCACACGGAATCCATTATTTGATCTGAACTCAGATCGTCGGCAAAGATTAAATGTAAATTGGTTGATGGCACACATTGTATAAACAAACCCCAAATGTAATACGAAAATTGGCCTGCTTAAACTCGAGAAGGCGAACGGATTTGCATCTACTTTGTATTTTTGAGAAGCAGCAACTTCTATGACAACTTGCAGATCATGCCATGAATCTCTACTCTGGCTAACTACGGTAGAGATCATATTCGACCAGTACAAAACCTGGGAACTGTTTGATGTTCTGATCCCTTCTGACAGGAAACTTTATAACATGAACAAACAAGGTAGGGAATATATTTCTTTGTTAATACTTGTTCCTCAATAATCTACTTCACTATAGGGGTGGTCGCAGCTTGAGATTGCATTCTTTTCTGTGACTTTTGTGAGCCTATATTGCAATAAACATTGAAATAATTTAATTACCCAGGAGAAAATTCCAAAAAATTGTAAGCAATATAAATCAGTCGCTCACAAATTCACTTAAATCATGCAATCAAGTTCGGATGTTAACCTAGAGTGAAGTACATTATTAAGGAACAGGTAATAGCTAAGAAATATATTCCCTGCTTTACTTTTTCAACTTTAAAAGATTTTCTGTCAAACTTAAAAAAGTTCCCAGGTTTTGCACTGGTGGAATATGATCGTTACGGGCGTTAGCCATAGTAGATATTCATGGCATGATCTATGACAACTTGTTGCTTAAAACAGATCATAGACCCCGAACTACAAAGCCGGTCATTTTGGTTCAAAGAGTGACATTTGATTTTAGACATCATGCAGTTTGAAGTATGTTTTAAAACAATAGGTGAAAACACATCTTGTATTATAAGTTTTGATAGGTAAACTAATTCATGTACAGCAATGAATTATGGTCCCAGAAAACCTGTTGCTGCAAATTGCATTGACTTATTATATTTACCACTAGAATTCCCCTTCAGCCATCTAATAATGTATCAGACATATAAGCTCATTATGCATCTGATTAAAGTATTATAATCATGTTAATAGGATTATATATTAGAAGCGGAATGCGCTGCACCTTTGAACCCAGCAATATTCATTGATATTGTATCAAAAACTAAATCCCGTCTGGAGCCAAGCCCATCAAATTTAGGAGTTATTAGAAACCCCCAATCCCTAACCTGTATTCACCCTGGGGGCTTCACAAAGAGATCCCGAGAAAAAGATCTTATCCACTTAACGCTCCACCATCAAGGGCTGACCGGGGCTCAGTTTCCATTCATTTCAATGTGTGAGAGTCCTTCTTGGTGTGAATTGTGATGCAACCTGCTGTTTCAAGTTTCTGTGCATGGATATAATTGCCAATTTGCATGACCCTTCTATCACTAATTTTCTTGCACAGGTTAGTAGTAGGTTATGCAGGGGTTCCCTTCTTCACCCATCCATTAGAAACCCAAATCCCTTGAACAAAGGACATCTTTAATTAGGTTACAGGTCTTTACAAAACAAATTGTGTTGACCAGCCAGGAAAGTTTTTGAGGTGAGCTTTGAAAATTTGTTGGTAGTCGACACCCAAGCCTGAGTTTAGTGTTGCAGAATGAGGTCCCCAGAGGGTGAATTTTTAGTGATGCTATCACATATAATGGGCTAGCATCACTAACTTCACCCTCTGGGGACCTCATTCTGTATAGGCCTCATCTTCTCTGGAAAGTATCTTTATTAACAAATAGAAACTTCTTCACATAGATTCTATTTCTTTTTTTGTTTAGTTTCTCTAATCTCTAATCTCTATATCCCCAAATTGGCAGACAACACAATGCATAATCAAGGTTCCCAATGGGTGTACATCAGAATATTCACCATTTGGAAACTTCAATCTGAGTCTTATGTCTCCCATAGCAGATGAGGCCATGCATAATGAAGTTCCCAGAGGGTGAAATTAGTGACGCTATCCCGTTATGTGGGATAGCATCACTAAATTCACCCTCTGGGGAACTCATTCTGCAAATGACAGGCACACTAAACTCAGACTTGTCCACACAACTGGATGCTGTGTATCTCCAATGAGACTTTAATAGACAGAGTGGTTATTACTGTACAGTAATGCCCTAAGTAATCGACTCCTTAACACAGCAGAATTATGGGTAACTTTCAGGATTTAGTCAGAAATATGGTTTGTTGCCATTCATCGGAAAGCTCTCCCATGAGCTTTCCGATGAATGGCAACAAGCCATATTTCCGACTAAATCCTGAAAAGTTACCCATAATTCTGCTGTGGTTAAGGAGTGGATTACTTAGGGCATTACTGTACTAGTATATATTTGTGGGAGCATAATAATTCTTCAAATTATTGCCTCATTACCATTCAGAATGTTGTATACAAAAAGCAGTACCAAGCAGCCGCTCTTGCTCATTTTATTGCATGGTTTATATTAAAGATCAGGCCCTTGGGCTTGTTGTCTGATCCTCGTTTCCATACATTAACTCTCTATTTTGCATATATGTGTCATATGTATATTATGTTATTTGTTTGGATTTGGAAATAAAAATATGTTTACACTAAAGAGCAGACTGTTCTTTCTGACATAGCATACAACATCACTGTTCATGATACCAGTACTGGCAAGACATAAAAATTTTCAATGTGATTTTTCTGTAGCTGATAATTATTTTCTATCTCTAGTTGTCATTTTTGCAATTTTTACATGGAGGTCACGGAATCAAAATTCTAGGACACCTGGAGGCTGAGAATTATACATTCTTCTGGATAATTAAATGATACCTTATTATCATATTGTATACCTGTGATTTATTTAAGCTAGCTTTTGCTTGTGTTGGTCTATCTTCATGGGTTGGGGGGGGGGGCATAATGCACACATGCGATCAACTCAGAATATGTTTCTCCATGGCAGATAGTCAGAAGTTTTATACTACATGTACCTCTCCAGACCAACACTGTGTTCCATACATAATAGGTCACTGACCTCTCACTTCTTTGTCCATCTTCCCTCTTGTCCTTCTACATTGAACTTTGATGACCACAATAAGTATAATTATGTTATTCACAAACGTATAGGGGTGAAAAGATGAAAGAAAATTGTCCGTTGAGTTTTGAAAACCTTTGCTCTGCAGGGAGCAAATGATGTTGGTGGTGAAATTGAGATATTTTGATAAAGGGGTCCAATTACAGTAAACTAATGAAGCTGGGAAAACATTTCCCAACGATTATTCTCGTAAGCTTTAGAGCAAATAGTCCAGGCTTATTAAACCTGCAATAGGGCAGAGGTGACCAGCTAAATCCCAGAGTTTTCTATTTGAACACTTTAGCCCCTCGGTAACTCAAGTATTCTCTCAAAAGGCAATCTGACCATTGCTAACAAAGGCTGGAGAGCAACAATAAAACCCCATAACCCATCATTATCCCCTTACAGTTGTGCTCAAAACAGGATGTTTCTGGACACTACCTGTGGTTTTGGTGGGTAGGACTAATCAGATGTATTTTAACAGGTGTTATATTGCTCCTTGATGGTATTATTTATGTATATATTCAAGGAAGCTACATTGTATCTGCTTTCGCTACAATTCCCAAATGTAATGACGCACCTGTGTCCGAATGTCTGATGTATGTGATTATGAAATTACCTCAGCTTCCATAGTGGATATGTTCTTTCATTTTGACTGCCGGTATATAATTTCTTTGTAAGATACTTTCTATGAAGGTGGTTTATGTCACGAAGTGATGTTTCTTATTCCGAAAATAACCTCTAACAAAAAAATCCACTAATTTCCAGTCCATTATATCTGTTTGTGGTCCACTCTTCTGGATTCTGAGTTTGTTAAATGTTACATAATAAAAGGCATATGTACATGTATGTCTAGTGACAAAATGTTATGGAGCAATCACATACAAAACTTAATGAATGTCACAAATCAGATTTTCATAGTCATACAAGAAAACCATAGTCAGAAATGGTAATGCCTTCAAGATCATATTATTAGGCATATATAAAATATGTTGGTTCATCAATCTTTCACTGGATAAAATGGCAATTTCTCCAAAAGACACGAATACTGAGCATGTGCACTCAAATTAAATTATCCACAATTCACTGTTCATACTTCACAAATACGCGAGCTCCCAATGGGTCATAAATTATTTTTCATAGGCTCTATATGGTTCGAATACTATTTATCTTTTTACTAAAATAAAATAATAATACCAATTTTTTTGTGTTGTATACCAAAGTATAATCATTAAATTACATACTATCTGAATAGTACATGAAATACATGTAGCATGCAGAATTATAATCAGGCCAAAATTATTTATCTTCATTACATGGCTCAAGTATGCAAATAATGATTACATTTTTAATCACATTTAGTCCATCACCTACTAGATAGGCTTGCCTTTATACACCCTAAGAGGACGCAATAAAGATTCATTTCAAAAGTACATGTAACAGACTTCAGAATATCTTAGAGCTACACATGCCAGGTGGATAAATGATAAATTTTCAGACCTTTAATATCCTACGATTGTGGTTGATAAGTCTAATATACATGTATATGACAATACACACTCTACTGACAAGATAACGTTGTTCTTTGGTCTAATATAAATTATTCAGGAGTTTTATACACAACTGCGACATCCTGTATGTATTACAACAATTAAGCAGGTAATATTTGAAAATGAGTTCACTGCAACGGAATACATTCTCATTCCCATGACATTTCACATGGGATAAATTGATCAATGATTTCTATTGTTCGCAATCTGACTTAGTAGTGAATCACTGGTGATTTGGTGCATGCGGCATTCAAACTCCCAGCAATAATGATTTATTGAAAGGTTTTCCAGTGCATGTCATAATTTGTGCATGTTAAAAAATTTACCTTTAACACCTGATGCAAAATGTTGAAAATAAGAGTCTTAATGGATCATTGTTATGTCTGCTGCAGATGGATGACAACTTTCAAGGTTAATTGTCGATAAGATACTGTCAATTATTAACGGTAAGGCTTGGCATTTTTCATGGATCCTTCTGATGTAGTATTCTCTGCCTATTTGAGAAGTTGTTTTTTTAGGCCAAGTACATCCATTAAATTAATAAAAAAAACATATCTCTCCTGAATTCCAAGACAACTTTCATGACTTCTAGTGAAACTGGCAAAGTTACAAATCTTTTATATAAAAAATATTTACATTGTAAATACAAGCAGCAAGTTTTTCAAATTAACAAATAAAATCTCAAAATGGAGGTACACATATAGTAATGCCCTAAATAATCGACTCCTTAACCACAGCAGAATTATGGATAATTTTTCAGGATTTAGTCGGAAATATGGCTTGTTGCCATTCATTGGAAATCAATTACCCATAATTCTGCTGTGGTTAAGTGGTCGATTATTTAAGGTATTACTGTATCTGATCTCCTTTGACACATCTGATATACATACGTAGGGTTCTTAACCACCTTGGAAATTGTGAAAACATCTGTAATTGAGATGAGTACTTAACAAAGATTCACAGCAAAATCTTATGTCAAAGCCGAGAAGCTCCAGGGGAATATGATAAAAGCCACATTGGAATGGTTAACATATTTTATTTGTTAACAAAGTTATTTATGACAAATTAGAATATCATCCTCTCCCTGCAATAATACACTGACAAATTACATTAAATTAATTATGGATTAAGTATTATTGGCAAGCCAGCTGCCTGCAAATAGTGTGTCTTGTCATTTGCAGAATGAGGTCCCCGGCATCACCAAATTCACCCTCTGTGAACCTCATTCTGCTTAGGCCTCAAATGCAATTGAATTTCTCCAGTTGAAGTTAGTGATGCATTTTATCTTCTGCAAATTAGGGGATATGCATGTACATGTAGAAACTTCCCAGAAACTGCCAGAAGGGGAAAACGTAACTAGTAAAAACAATGTTAATTTGAGACTATAGATACTTCCCAGAAGATGAACCCTAGGAAGAATGAGGTTCCCAGAGGGTGAATATGGTGATGGTAACCCGTTTTACAGGATAGCGTCACTAAAATCACCCTCTGGGGACCTCATTCTGCAAATGACAGACAAGAGACCAGATTTATTGTGGACCTTCTTGAATTGGAGAACATTAGTATTTATATAAGATGTTTGTATAGGCTATAACTTTCATCCATATGACCTCCCAGACACTTGAGTGGACTCATCTTTAATCAAATTTCAAGACTTCTTTTGAAAATTGACCCACTTATCTGTTCTATGGATCTGACACCAGTGATACCTGATCTCCACAAAAATAACCAAATTGAAAAATTGGCCTTCAATGATCTGGCCATGAGAAATCTATCTGGATGTTAGGAGAGTTTGACAAAGTCGCATCCCTGGAGGGAGGGTTGAATTTCAAAGGCAGTGGGTCTGCAGCTGTGAGATATCAGTATCATAACTCAAGGATTTCTTCTGTTTGTTTGGCAAGGATTAGGTGGCATTTATGTTTGAATGTGTAGAGTTTCATAAGCAGAAGGCGAGTATTGCAGAATTAATTTGCTTCCTTTTTGTGGACATTCCAGATTCTATTTGATGTAATCAAGACATTTGTCAGAACTTTGTTTATAACTTAACCCGTTGAGTGCCAGGGGCCGATCTCATCGGCCCTAAACCTACAAAATAAGTCTGTTAAAGAATATAAGAATAAATTATTAAAATTGTAAAAAAAAAAAAAAAAAAAAAAAAAAAATGTTAGGCCAATACATTCTCTTATATATGCGAGGCGACCTATGGTCGACTCGCATATATAAGAGAATGCATTGGCACAGGGTATATGGGTTGATACAAAAATCGACCTGGCACACAAAGGGTTAAGGATTATATTCTGTTTCAGAGCGCTGTTTTTTTTTAACCCTTTACCCAACAAACCGGCCAAAACCGGCCAAATAAAGCTTCAACAGCCTAAAATATCTTCGGTCTGTCTCAATAGAAACATACAAATATGGATATCATTGGAACCGGCTCCTTGACCACATTGTGATAGTTACAGTTATGCCCTGTGCCAATGCATTCTCTTATATATGTGAGTCGACCATAGGTCGCCTCGCATATATAAGAGAATGCATTGGCCTAAAAACAAACTTTTTTAAACACTTTACCATTTTTTCTTACATTCTTTAACAATTTTATAATTTTTAATGTGTTAAGCCAATGCATTCTCTTATATATGCGAGGCGACCTATGGTCGACTCGCATATATAAGAGAATGCATTGGCACAGGGCCCTTCTGTTGGGTAAAGGGTTAACCAACATAGACTAAATAATCTCAAATTTATCAAAAAATATAAGAAACAAAACACATACATGTATTTTCAGTGCTAAATCGACGAATTGGTTCTGAAATTCTGCATCTGTATGTTTTGAGAAAGCTTTTACCAAATTATGTACTCATAATTTTGGAGTTCGAATGAGCCATGTCCATTTAAGGATATATGTTTTGGTTCAAATACAGTAATGCCCAAAATAATCGACTCCTTAACCACAGCAGAATTATGGGTAACTTTTCAGGATTTAGACGGAAATATGGCTTGTTGCCATTCATCGGAAAGCTCTCAACAAGCCATATTTCCGACTAAATCCTGAAAAGTTACCAATAATACTGCAGTGGTTCAGGAGTCGATTATTTAGGGCATTACTGTACATGTACATGTATGGATAATGGCTCCCAAAATTCGGTGAATCTGTTGCCAGGATCCCTCCAAAATACTAGGGTGGTGATTCGTCGGAATCTAATTTTACCAAAAAGTGAAATCTTGTTCGACATCTACAGGTATACTTTCACTACTCAGCCAGGTGATATACTTGAACTTCCCAGTAAACTGTTATCTATGGTAAGTCCCTGCCTATCTTGAACCAATAATGTCTATCTGAGGCTATGTTAGTCTGTTTGTTGCCTGCTTTTGATGTTTATCTACAATCCACCAATAAACATCAATCAGTCTGGACCAACAACGCAAACCAAACAACAGGGAACTCTGGGTATTTTCACCCTATTGGTGAATCAGCCTTCTTGTTGGTTTTGGGGATCGATCAACACAAATACCCAATCGCCTCAGCTTCATGTATTGCTGCTTTCGACTGACCGTCTGTGGTTTAGACATACTTTAATCGCTCCGATATTGGTAGTTGTCATGCCTCGCAATTCTTCACATAGTCAAGAGATTTAAGGTTGTTGTGTGCTCTGACACCTCATTTCCTTTTTGTGGTATCATCAGGGATGTGGCTATATATACTTCATAAGTTCATTCAGCAGGACTAAGAATGTGATGAGAATCAGAATCATGATTCTTAGTTTGATTCTCGTATAAGTAGCTGATTCGCTGTAAAATGCTATATATGATTCTCGCAAAAATGTTATGAATTATAAGGCCTGTTCAGGGGTGTCCAACTTCAAAATTTCAAGTGTACCTATGCCTCTCCCCGGGGACTACTAGTAAGTCATTGTTTCCAACTTCTTGACCTACATTGGGAAAGTTTTGAATTGATGCAAAAAAAGAAAACAATGGTCCAAATATATATGTATTAAATTAACACCAATTAAATTTTAATGAAAAGAAAAATATTCACCTCTTGATCTAAAAAACACATTACATGTATAAGCAATCCCAACCTATTTGTTGGTGTGAAATTTCCAACTATCGAAAATTTTGTCTCAGATTACAGCAAATGGATGATCAGTACAACATCCCGATCCACTTGTGTCAACTTTCCAATGAGATTTAGACTTACACATACATATAATTGTTTTTATTATCAGCTTGAACTTGTACCAATATTTATTACTATTAACCCTTTCGTTACTAAATGGATTCTCCCATTCAGTTATAAAAGTATACATTGGAACAGTCTATTACTATTATTCATTTGGAGGGGTGTTCAAGTAATAAAATCAGACAACATGACAGAAAAAAAGATAATACAACAGTGGAATGATTCATATTCATTGGTGGGAAATGTTTAAATAATAAGTTCAACTAACAACCTTTGTTGAACTTGTTATCTGAACATTTCATAAGGGAACTACTTGTCAATGAGTGTTTAGGATAGAAGGGGTTAAATAGCAAATCAAAAGAAAACCAAGATGAAACATTAGTTTCATTATTAAAAATTGTGCTTAAAAAATGAGTTAACTATGGCTAATAAGACTTGTTGTTAGAAAGTATTCATCAATCACTTTCAGAATTGGATTATTATTCTGGTACATTTGTGATATGATTATAAACCTGATAAGGGAAATACACTTGGATATTGATCATTGTTATTATTACTATAAAGAAATTCATGATGAAAATTCATCTAGTTCAATTACTCAACCACCCAAAAAAGTCTAATGAAATTACTGTATAAAAATCGATAAGATTTCTAATCTCTAAACCTCAAGCTTACTATGTATAATCATGATTTTAACTGGACCTAAATAACTGGATTAACTGGAAACGAGTAGTGCTAATTAACAGCATGTTGTTAAAACTGAGTACTCATTCTACATATCATAAGCATATAGACAGAATGGGATTAAAATGAAGCCAGTCAGTTAGCACTGAGTCGTGATCATCAGTACTTAATACTCCACCTGTGGGCACAGCTAATCAGGTCCTCAAGGCATGTGCACACCTGGACATATTACCTTTAATTTCACCTGAATGGTCATTTGATGTTGGTCTCTTGAGGATAAAGGTTGTTTTCTTGCTATGATATGGTACCTGTAACTGGATATAAGACAGGTAGGAAAGCCTCTAGGTTACCAGGGATTAAGGGGAGGACCACTCGGTCCTTCCGACAATCCCGGGCTAGCCCCCCGAACCACTCATTTCACTCTAGGTTACCTACAGTAATGCCCGAAATAATCGACTCCTTAACCACAGCAGAATTATGGGTAACTTTTCAGGATTTAGTCGGACATATGGCTTTCTGATGAATGGCAACAAGCCATATTTCCGACTAAATCCTGAAAAGTTACCCATAATTCTCCTGTAGTCAAGGAGTCGATTATTTAGGGCATTACTGTACTAGTATGGTTTGGTGTCGTTTTAATAGTATATTATTATTTCAACGATTGAGGTTAGTTTAAAGCAGCTTTCAGGGTGTCTTTTCAGTAACATTTATGAAAATATTTTTTTATTTAGATTCTGTCATTCTGGTTTATATAAAAAGTTTGAAATTACAATTTTTTTAAACAAGAATTTTCTATCCATTTAATTTTCTATGATTTAGAGGAACATTGACAATTACAAATACCACATTAATATCACAATGAAATAACTTAATTCACGAGGATGGCAAAAGTGATTCCTGCTTGAGGCACAAATTAGAGGTTTGGTGAATTGTAGCCACCTGCAGCAACCAAGGTCAAAATGAGCACAATGGAACTTAATGTTTGTATTAATCATACAGCATTTTAAAGCATGCAATTTCCAAGACCAAACTCATATAAAACTACTGGAATATATATATACTTTTCTCTCAGCACAATTAACAGTAATGTCCAAAATAATCCACCCCTAAACCGCAACAGAATTATGGGAAATTTTTCAGGATTTAGTCAGATATATGGCTTGCTGCCATTCATCGGAAAGCTCTCGGTGACTCTGCTGTGGTTAAAGGGTCATATACTTCTGGCATTACTAGTACTGTAACAATTAATGCTGTGTTAGCTGATATATGAGGTATTTCTTGCCACCCCCTTGTTGTGGAGGCAGGAGGGGCAATTCCTCACCTCTGCCCTTTCACTGGCATACCCGACCTCCTGAGTTGTTATACTTTATAGCCCATAACTTATATAAGTGTACAATGCTTTATAGGGTACATATATGCCCCAGCAATAATGGTCCTGATCATGTGTACCACCTTCAAAGAAGTTCTCATGTTAAGGTTGACCATAGAAACACATGATCACTCATGTTGAATTATCTACCCTGACATATATCCAATTTGCCCTGTCATTAGGTATCAATCTTGCTTAATTTGTCCCTACAGGTGAGTGATCATCTGCCACAACGAGGGTCCCATGTGACATATTTTGACCAATTAGTTGTGTATCAACTGATTTGATGCAATTCATATATCATCTACTATATTACATAATGTGGCTTGTTATAGCTGAAGATTAAAGGTGGACTGTATACTACAGTAATGCCCTAAGTAATCGACTCTTTAACTACAGCAGAATTATGTGTAACTTTTCAGGATTTAGTCAGAAATATGGCTTGTTGCCATTCATCGGAAAGCTCTCGCCTAGAACTTTCCGATGAATGGCAACTACGTAGTCATATTTCCGACTAAATCCTGAAAAGTTACCCATAATTCTGCTGTAGTTAAAGAGTCGATTACTTAGGGCATTACTGTAACTACGGCCATTTATGGGACCATCCCCTATTATACTCAACAGAATATATGCAAGAAATGAATAAATTTGAGCAAGGCTGAGTTCAAATTACACTCATTAGCTTTACTAACGATGTAAAACAACATGGTAATTCTAATGAAAATGTGTTAATGACTCAGCTGTGGCCTAGGAGTTTCCACCAAGTGATAGAGATTCTCTGATACACCCCAAAACTTCCCCCATTATTTAGCCCAGAATGCATCATAATTCACATCTAAGACATGGACTCAAATTATTTCCCTTCCATTGAGAATAATAGACTGGCAGTTCCGATCAGATCAAAATTAAGCACAAAACACACATCAGTACCTTGACAAAAACAACATGTTTACAGTTTATTCGACCGGATAAGTTGATAATACAATGTTTTGGAGCTTCCTCTTTCAAATGTTACATAATATGGAATATGTTGTATTTATGAATTCTGGTGATTTAGAACATTAAGTGGGTCTTTAACCCTTTCAGTGCCAAGTTGATTTTTGTATTAAGAGCTCTTTCCATCAATGTATCACATTATTATAATCAATAAATTTGAAAAATGATCAAGGAAATATGGGTTGATACAAAAATCGTAATTGGCACTGAAAGGGTTAAGACAAAATTCAACTTTTCTGGTTCATTGAGAGTGGTCTACTCTTGTAAAGGTGGTCAAGATGTCTGGTCACCTGCAGTAATTGTTTGTTTTTCTTTTGTCACAATCATCATCTTCTGACATCTATATGTGACACTTGTCCCTTCAGTTAAAGTTCGAGACATCTTCCCATCAAATGAACCATACTAATGTGGTCACCCAGACATGGTTATCATATCATGGTGTCATGATGTCTGTCAAAAGTCAATCAATGAAGTTAATCTGCTATTATAAGTGGAATGTGCTGATAGTCTATGTTAATACAAGGATCAGACATTAGAGGCCATATTTAAATGGTATGGCTCCTGCTCAAATATTGCATACTATGGCAGAAGTCTTATTTTTAGACCATATATCATATAGATTATTCTCCATTGATCTTTGAGAAAAAAAATCATGAAATATAACCCATAAAATAAAGTTTGGAAGGACTTAATAGCCACTATTTAACTAAAGTGAAGTAACACAGATTAAGCTTTAGTTTGACTGCCATAAACAGGAAGTGTGTTTGTTGTTTAAGTGAGCCTATGGCATGATTTGACAGCCAACCTTTATCCCCCAAGCATGGCTCCACAAACAATGATCCCTGTGTGAACATGTGGATCTCATCTGGACATTATGGCTGCATTGCTCAAGGTGTTTTTGTTCTGAGGTCTCCATCACATATGTTCCACCAACTGGTCAGTGTTGCCAAGCCTTCTAAAACAAAGAAACATGTGTCCAAACACTGAAGTAACTGTTGGCTGTGAAATACCTAAATAATACCTTGGTCCCTGAAGGCTGCACACCCTGTGCTTATTTGAACTCTTCCATCTTTTAACTTTCCTGTGTGAAGAACAGTGCGAATGTGTACATTCATTCCAAACATCATTGTAACTAAATTAACCTGTTCACTGCTAAATGGCTTCATGAGTACGTTTTGCTGGGCCATTGAACTTATGGCTATTTACAGTGGATAAAGATAACGGGAATATCATGAAAACACTAAACCTTACTCCATTGACAGGCTTTTATCATTCACAATCCTGTAAGTTACATCATACACTGTTTCAAACCTAGAGATACAATGATTCCGATCCAACAATCTCTTGAGTTCTAGTAATAAATAATGGCCGACTGCTATTGTGCTGAAGGGGGAACCTCATATATATAAGAAAATGCATTGGTCTAACAATATTTATCGTGACCTTGTAAGCCAGTAAATTCTCTTATATATGTGAGGCTCGCTATGGGACAGTCGCATATACATGTATAAGAGAATACACTGGCACAGGGTCTTCAATGCTGCACCTGTGTAGCTCCCATCATGAAAGTGTTAAATATTACCCATCTGCTTTACATCCACAATTATCAATATGTTCTATGGCAGAGTTCTATTTGACAAAAAGTAAAACATCATATTATGCACTAGTAACACACCAGAGTATCAAGAGGATTCTACAATAACATTAAACATAATACAATATTAATCTAATATTTGCCATTGATTGACATTATGGAAACCATATATGCTCTTTATCCTAGCAGATCATTTGAATTTTTGGTGCCCCTTCTGTTTTGGAAATTGATTGAATAGCAAAGCCTCTGACCATTGGGCACACACATGTAGGTATTATCTCATAATTTCCTGCCATAGATAATTACGCAAATTGGAGTTTTATGGTGTCAAATTAGATGGGACATTGTTAAATTGTACAGTTGGGTTATCAGGTTGCTAATTTGTTAAGGGTAATTCAGAATCTGCACCATATAAAAGCCTGCACCATATAAAAGCCTGCACATGCTGTCCAAACTTATTGAACAAAGAGGTATTTGTCACCCTATACATAGACCAGGGCCATAGAGGATAGAGAGCTACTAGTACTTGCAAGCTAGATTTGAGAAGCTGTCAGTTTGTATTTACTCTCGCCTGCAGAGAGAAGTGATGGAAGTTCTTCTCATCTCTGTGTGAGCTCCCGATAACATGTGGATGTTATAAAGAGAAAAGTTGTTAGAAATTTAATTCTCTGAGTGGATATTTAGCCAAATGGATTAGACTGTGTTCTTGTTAGGAATTCATCAGTTGGGGTTTATACTTTCCGGGATAATTTGATTGGAAGAGAAAGCTGTATCTGAATTCCTGGTGGGTATATAAATGATCTGTTATCGGAATTTTTTTCTTCAGCAACCTGATATCATGAATAATGTTTTGTATTAGAGTTGATATGTCATTTTAAAATCTGTTGTGACATCTATTTCCTTTGCCTGCTTGGGTGTAATATAGACTTTCATAGTCGGGAAATCTACGGGATACTAAAGATATCATTCAATGTATAGTCAATTTTGGACTAAGACTTTCAGAGCTGTACGCTGGGCAGTCTATTTTGAAAGCTGACTGCACTTCAGATTAGCCTGGGCTTTTCAAAGAGACTTTTATTTCAAGGCATGTACCAACTATCATTAACCCTTCCATGACTGGAGCTTCCTGAAATTTTGCGAAATCCATGTGCCAAGTCATCCTGTTATATATGCGAGTCTCACATATATAAGCGAATGCATTGGACTAACAATATTTGCCTTGACCTTATAAGCCAATGCATTCTCAAATATATGCGAGGCTGCCTGTGGGAGACTTACATATATAAGAGAATGCACTAGCACAGGATCTTTAATGCTGCACCAGCACAGCTCTCTTCATGAAAGGATAAATATTTTATACCCATATATATAGAGAAAGTTCAGGTAGGATATACATGTATAACATCTGTAAAGTGTGTCCTGGTATGTCAAATATTTATCTCAACATCAACTTTTGGGTAAAAGTAAATAAATAGAAAATTTAATCAAATAAGAAAATCAGATATGATAAGTATTTAAAAAAATTGACTGACAAGCCCCCCAGTTATTAACAAAGTGGCCCAGTTTTGCATGACTGACCGACATAACGAGGAAATAATGAACATGACATGCCATTGTCCTTCTCATTTTATGCAAGAGAACATGGGGATAAATGGCATGTTGATGGGTGAATTAAACTGCCAGTCTCCATCTCACATCTCCCTGGGCAGGTAGTTTGATAGACACCATCCACTCAAATCTCAATCAGCTGTCACTGCTAGCCAGCTATCACTTGTTCACATGGCTTGATATCTTAAAGATTGGATTTTTAAATTTCGTTTGTTGCTTAAGGTGAGTCCCTTGTTTTAAATATATGTACATGTGCTAGAATTATAAGAATTCAATCTCAGAAACCCATTGCACATAAGGGTATTAAATTTTTTACCTGAAATTATAAAAAAAAATATTTTGAATAATAAATCAGTATTTACATTCTAAATTTAACATGTATTTTATGCATGTATGAATGGGCTTCAGAATACACCGGTAAGCTTCAAGTAGTGATGAATGACTTTGTCACATCCAGATTGTCAAGTCTCGATCTCACATCTCACTGGGTAGGTAGTTGATAGACACCATCCACTGACCACTTGTTTACTGAGATTGAGATCTTAAAGATTGGATTTTTAAATTTCATTTGTTTCTTGTGGTGAATCGTGCATTTATAAATATATGTAGAATCATTTTTTTTTTTACATATATAAAAGTCTATCTTAGAAAACCATCAACCATTTTCCACTTTATACCTCTGAAGTTATGTTTTTAAATACACTTTGATTCTCTTTGAGAAAAAAAATTTGTCACTCTATCATACACGTACACCTCTCTTTATTTTATGATGTCCTGGCTGCTTTCAAGATTTAAATTTTAAAATATACATCTATAACAAAAAGTATTAGACCTAAAAAGAAATTGAAAATCTAACTAAATATGACCATTCAAGTCAGTACATTTTAAGTTGTTAACACTACCAGTATATGAAGCCTTTTTGCCCACCTACATGTACATGTCCCTACATGATATTCCATTGATCATTGAACAGTAACCACATTAACCTGTGTCTTAAAATGAAAACCTACATTTTTGAGTAAATGCAAGAATCATTGCATACACTTCTAAAAGAAAATACTGCCCGGTATTTGTTAATAGACGTAGTTGGAATAGTTTTCTTTATACTAACTCAAAAATCATATGCCCCATATATCCATTATCCACTGTCAAAGGCTCAAACTGAAGCAAAAAAATCCAAACTAAGTAAAAAACCTGCCCAAGTTTATGGCTAGCATCCAGAAATATGACCTGGGTTTAGCCCTGCTTCACTGAAGAGTGAAATTGAACAGCTTTAGATCAAGCGAAGTGGTTGTTTACAAATTGACCAGGGCAGGAAGCACATAAACATCCAGGGTATGACACCAAGCATTGAATGATGGAACTCATACCTCCATCAATCAGGGCCGATATGTCAGTACCTATCTGTATAATCCTCAGTGCATCTGTGGTGGGAATCTAAGGTATGGAGCTTCTCACTAAGAGGATGCTATTCATAGTTGAGAACGATCTTCAAAAGCATAAACAAAGTTCTTAAAAGTCTCATTTTGTGGAGTATTATGAGGTTCTTGACATTGGCGTTGCAGCTGTTTTGTGATTTTAACAACACATCCAAGGTTCCATACTCCTAGATTACAACAACGTTTTTACAGAACTAAGTTGACTACCGTGATTGGTGACCTTCGAGATGTGCTCTCTGTATACTTCGCAGGAAACTCAACTATGGAGGAGGTTCCAAGCCTGCAAATAGTGTGTCTGTCATTAGCAAATTGAGGTCCCCAGAGGTGTATTTCGTGATGCTATGCCGCAGTTGGCTAGAATCTCAAAATTCACCCTCTGGGACCTCATTCTGCTTAGGCCTCATCTTCTGGGAAGTATCTATAGTCTCAAATTAACATTGTTTTTGTTACTACTAGTATATCCATTAATTTGCAGCATATAAATTGCATAATCGGTAAAGATCACCACCTTCAGCTGGGGAAATTCAATCTGATCCTTGGTCTCCCATAGCAGTTGAGGCCTAAGCAGAATGAGGTTCCCAGAGGGTGAATTTGTGATGCTAGCCCACTGTGCGGGATAGCATCACTAAATTCACCATCTGATGGCCTCATTCTGAAAATGACAAGACACAATATTTGCAGGCTTGGGATGTTCTCTAGAAAGGGAATTTATATTTTGAACATTGTATGCTCCTTAAATTTAATCATCATTTTGTTTTTATTTGCAGAAGGAACAATGATGGATCCTGCTTCAAAGAGAATCACGTCTGATGACAAAGAGAACATTAACTCAGGCAACTATCTGTCCAGTCCCTACAAGAGAATGAAGTTATGTGACAACAACGAAGTAATCGGGCCAGGGTCAACGTATCCAGAAAATGATGCCATCGATAACAAGCCCAAATCAAAGACGCTCAAGGTTCTTCAAAACCAAGGTAGATAAATTATGCGTAGGAAATGATTCGTCAGTGCATATATTTATTTAAGTTCAACAAAGTTTAACTTTTCATTACAATTTTGTCCCAAAATTAATTTTACTGGTGGCTTCGGGATCACAATAGCGTCAGAACATTGTATGATATTTGACACGAAATGTAACCTATTGAGAACTAAATTCAAAAACTGAAACCACAATGGATAATTGGGTTAAATAATTATAATGGCTTGTTTAATGAATCACAAAATATAGGTTGAGTAAAAATAACTTTAGAAACCACTATGAGCCATCGAAATTTGAATAAATGATTGAGTATTCATAGCTAACTTATGGGCACAATCAGGGGACGTTTTCTCTCACGTTTTCCATAAAACCTATAATTATGCAGCTTTTATTTGCCTTATTTCATCAATACATCAGTTGGCTGCCTTTGAATTGTTTGGCAGGTCGTGAGCTAAAACATTACTGCAGCCTGCAAATCCCTTGAATATTGCACATAGGGACTCAAAAATAATAAATCGAGCAGATAGGGTATTTTCCTAAATTCTTACAACTGGGACCTGGAACAATAGTTAGCCCAGAGGCTGACTTGAAGAGAACTATGAATGATTTATGAGATGAAAGGATTTAAATTGAATAGAACTTTGAAATAGTGGCAGTCGCTTTTAATAAAATAACTTCACACCTGTCATGCAGGCGACCAATGATAAACCAATATTTGATGTTTTAGCTCTATATCTTTCCTGCATAGTTAAGCTTTTAACCCTTTACCCAACAGAAGGGCCCTGTGCCAATGCATTCTCTTATATATGCGAGTCGACCATAGGTCGCCTCGCATATATAAGAGAATGCATTGGCTTAACACATTAAAAATTATAAAATTGTTAAAGAATGTAAGAAAAAATGGTAAAAAGTGTTAAAAAAAGATATTTTTTTAGGCCAATGCATTCTCTTATATATGCGAGGCGACCTATGGTCGACTCGCATATATAAGAGAATGCATTGGCACAGGGCATAACTGTAACCATTACAATGTGGTCAAGGAGCCGGTTCCAATGATATCCATATTTGTATGGTTCTATTGAGACAGACTGAAGATATTTTAGGCTGTTGAAGCTTTATTTGGCCGGTTTGTTGGGTAAAGGGTTAACCCTGAAATTCCACAAATTTTGTCCTAAGGATTGAATCTTCATTCATATCCTATTAACCCTTGGTCTAAACAATATTGGTATTTGACTACGGTAAACAGAACAACAGCACAAACGATACATAAACATGACATAATATAAATGTTCAAAAGAGGATTGGGCAAAGAGCTTTGATGCTTTTGATCATTCCTATCCTCAGAAAATAAATGTTGACCGCCCCCCTCGCCCCCATTAGGGTATAGAAGACAGGTTTTGTTCTGTATGGTCTGAATAATAAAGATTAGATGAAGGGAAAGGAAGTGCAGGCAGTACTAGTAATTGGAAAGGGGCAATTGAACTTACCATTAGCAGCAGGATAAAATGCAACACTGCGTATGTCACAGAGAAATAACAGATGATTTTACCATGTTAAATTTCTCACCATTTTTCGTCACAAGGCAAAGAAAAGTGAAATTCAAAAATTTCACATCGAAACATTAGTTTTGTATGCTATTAACCATTCCATGACTGGAGATTCCTGAAATTTTGCAAAAACCCTGTGCCAATGAATTCTCTTATATAGGGATCCTCGTATATATAAAAGAATATATTTGCTTAACAATATTTACCTTGACCTTGTAAACTAGTCCATTCTCTAATATATATATGCAAGGCTCCCTATGGGAGACTCGAATATATAAGAGAATGCACTGGCACAAGGTCTTTAATGCTGCACCAGCGCAGCTCCTATCATGAAAGGATTAATAGCATACAAAACTAATGTTTCATTGTGATCTTCGGTTTAAAGGTCCATTTAATTTTCAAGTCACCGATTATTTTTGCTTATAGTGCCTTGATATACGGTTTTAATAACAATCTATGACATAACATATGATTAAAATAATATATTATATCACCATTTGAAACGTCTGTGTCTCAGAAGGTACCCATAGAGTAATAGAAAATGGATGAAATCATAGAAATATTCCCCCTCCCCATCTCTCTTCCAGAATACAACAAAATTCAAACTAAGATATAGAGTTATTCCCCTTCCATTGAAAATAATAGACTTTGCAGTACAGAAAAAACGTCGGTACTTCAACAAAAACATGTTCTCAGTTTATTACACCGGATAAGATGATAATACCATGTTTTGGAGCTTCCTCTTTCAAATGGTATATAATATGGCATATATTTTATGTAATGCGATCTGGGGGTTCGAAAATTAAGTGGGCCTTTAATGTAGTACCAAATTTTTTTACTTAGCGATAATACTGCATGCCTGTGGTTTAAAAGTGTCTAGCAAGCATTAGAAATTTCAAACTTCAACTAAAAAGGTGTCCACTTTTTTCTCCTATTATTCTATTTGATACATCTCTGTGCTTGATTCACAATAAGTGGATTTGATTAGTATTATTATTATTATTATCAAATTAAATAGACTTAATTCAGTACAAACAGGCAGGGACCAGCCTAGAAGTCACTTCTCCCAATTTGCTTGTTAAGGAGAAGTGGACTGTTATCAGGGAGAAGTCCCTGCACTCGCTTAACCATCAACGTATATTGTAAATATAGATCGATGGCTTAACTAACTTCCCAACATTTATTTGAAAACACAGAACAATATTAAAATTCCGGTCTTCTTTACCCTGTAGCTGTCTGTATTGACACTCGATGTAACATGGCTTGTTATCTAATCCTCATTTGAACTATGTTTTTTTCTCATTATGTATAATTGTCAATGTGATGTTCTGTTCTTTTGTTCAAATAATTATTGTTTACACTAAGTCATAAAGACTGAAATTTGATTTTATACTTCATCATGCATCTATATCGAATAAGTATTATGCAACACAAGCACCATTTTAAAAACCATTCTAGTGAGTATGAACACCTTTATAATCTGTAAAATTTACTTTAAATCTGCTGTTGGGATATATGCATACAGGTACATGAGAGAGAATTCACTTCTCTCTGAGACAGAATACTAGGAAGAAGTGGCACATTTTAGGGAGAAGATGCCCCCCCCCCCCCCCAAGTCGCCCTCTATGCTGGTCCCTGCAAACAGGCTCAAAATATATTATAAATTCTTTTGTTAGTTTCCTCTAAAAGGTAACCCAGAGATGACCAGCCCTCTTAAGACTGACTTCACCTCAGGGCTAAAGGAAGTCCTTTGTTATACCAATGCAAATGTATCAGTGGGAAATGAATTTTGGATAGGGTAGCAAGGAGTAGCCAATGATAGGGTCATGGCCTGCAGCCAAATTTAAACTGATAAAATCACATATGTGTTCCCTTGGTCTACCCTGTGGTCAGTTATAATCTAATTTGCTTAATGAGTCAAATGATAGTCCAGATCGCTCATTAGATAACCTTGCAAAATTCAGGCCTTGAAGCAAAGTTTAACTCTTATCTAGCCAAAGGTTCAGAATTATTTCTTCAAATATAAAAAGTTTTAAGTTTTTCTACTTAATACTGTGAACCAATGTTCATTGTAGATTTTAGTGTACTTTGTAATGGTATATTATGATCAGTAATTTTAATGTGTGACTTTGAATATCCCCTGTCCAAAATGTACTGATTGTTTATTATAAAATATGGCAATGTTGATGAACAATGAACAGGCAAAAGTGCATGAAAAAGCTTTCCTTCTATATATAATTAAAAAAAAAAAATTATTACATCTTTTTATTTTATTAATTTATCTATTTGTTTATTTTTGAGACCATGACATGCTTTATATATGGAGTGTTTCTCTTTTAAATTATCAGGAATCAGTTTACATAAAATTTAAGTCCATTCGCGACATACATTTGGATGTATGAATCAGATTTGATTAAATATCATATTGTACCTGAAAACTTTTATTAAAAATGGATTAGCAAAATCTTGATAAGCTCACTGGAGACGGTCATCGGATAATGTGTTAAAATGAGGAAGCTCATGGTGATTAATCTGGTTACCCAGCCAAGCACCCTACCCTTAGATCTTGGAACTACAAGGGGCTTAATTGCACCCTTCTCCTTTGATAGAGGTGGTGTTTTTACAAGCTATATATACACCTATATTGGTGTTCACAGCTTTATCAACTCTGACCAGGGCTGTTCCCATAGACCTGTGATTACACAATACCTAATTAATGAGGCTGCTGTTAATTAGCAGCTAGGTGACAGACAGATATGCTAATAAGGTGATGTCATCACCTAATTAACTCCAGGTGTGTTGGTCATATCATGTCACCACTATCAGATGAACTAGAGCTGCTCTGGTTGTCACCCCAGGAAGATATATATCTGACATTACACTTGGTATTTTATCTTGTGGACAAATCTGTGCTAAATTCAATCTGAGTGACAACTGACAACTTGACAACTATCATTGGATATATATATATACTGTGTGCTGGGAATATTTATTCAGTCATCTTCTTTGGAGTGTATTAAAAGGACTAAGTGACTTCTTACTGCACAAACTGTGTAGCTAAATCCATCAAACAAGAAATAAACCTAAATAGTCATTGACCAAGTTGTCAAATTAATACATTCCATTTGACTTCAGTGTTTCAAAACTGTTGCCTGGTCTCAGTGGTTGGTTGTGTATTCATGGATTTTTAAGTGTGTCTCTATAGTTGCTTCTAAGATATGGTGAAAGAGTTAGAGAAGGGTAGCTGTAGAACTGCCCATGTGCCTGACACTGTTAGTCACGCTATTTTCAAAAGAGGTTGGTATTCACTGAGAAGCCTTAAAATAAAAACATTTCCATGAAAATAGTATTATATCATTAAAAAAAACTTTATTGCTTCACCAAATCAATATTTAGTATGACATGAAGCAAGATGAATGAGAACTTTGGTTTGTTCTGGTATGAATTGAAACAAAAATAATCTTGATAATAATAATTGAATTCATATTTTTTATCCATTTTTGCACTATTATAGCTAATAATAATTGTCAGTTTAGTCTGAATTTGGGTTAATAAATTTAGGTACAACCTTAGTGCTAAATGGATTGGACATCTATAACTTAGTAAGTTGTGCTTTTCTTGTAAATAAATTGAGTTAAAAATTGTTGTTCTAAATATGCTATTCTTTTTACAGGTCAAGTGAAAATCTCAGCATATATGAACTTTGGTCTACTGACTGTTCACAGTAAGTACATATAACCTCAATATTATTCTCAGATTAAGTGTTGTTGCAGATACTGTCTTCCCTGGTGGAGGCTACAATACTTTTAAATTACTTAGTAATACTATGTTTATTGTTCAGAATTTACTGAATTTCCCCTTAACCCTTTACCCAACAGAACGGCCCTGTGCCAATGCATTCTCTTATATATGCGAGTGGACCATAGGTCGCCTCGCATATATAAGAGAATGCATTGGCTTAACATATTAAAAATTATCTGTTTGTTAAAGAATGTAAGAAAAAATGGTAAAAAGTGTTAATGCATTGGCACAGGGCATAACTGTAACCATCACAATGTGGTCAATGAGCTCGTTCCAATGATATCCATATTTGTATGGTTTTATTAAGACAGACCCAAGATAATTTAGGTTGTTGCAGCTTTATTTGGCCGTTTTTGGCCGGTTTGTTGGGTAAAGGGTTAAAGTCAGATACTGAAGTTCAAATTTTAATCTTATGAGTTTCAAGTTTCGTGACTTAATTAAATTACTAAGGTATTAACTTTGTTTCATTTATAGCATAGATTGTTCATAATTTCATATATCTTCCAGATTGTATCTTCATTAACATTTGAGTTTCTTTTATTTTCAGTTATCCAAGCAAGACAATTGACATCTAACTACAAAGAAAATTGTGATTCATATGTTAAGGTATGTCACTATGTAACAATCTAAAAAGGCAGATGTGTTGAAATATAAGGATGAGCCAAAATTAATACATGTGTTATGAATTGGCAGAAAAAAAGATTCCTTTTCATGAGATCTCTGCCAGGCAATAAAAACTTTCATCTTTAAAATAAAATCTCTTCTGGGCTGGAAGTTTGAAACTTCTGAATCTTGAAATGTTATTAATTGCAAATAAAGAACTTGGAAAACTGAGGACTAAAAAGATTTTCAATGGTTATAATTTTTTATCACATCCATATTAATGACATTGATGGTACTTATATCCTGCCCATATTATTGATGAAGATATTCTTCCTAAGATCACAAAAATGGGAAGAACAAATTCACATTTATATTTGATATCTTTTGCAGCTGTCGTTGACCCCTAGCGACGAGACAAAGAGGACGAAATGCAAAACTCAGGTCAAGAAGGGATCTAACAATCCACTCTATGATGAGAAATTCTCATTGTAAGTATTTAACTTTTCTTTACTAAACACAGTAATGCCCTAAATAATCGACTCTTTAACCACAGCAGAATTATTGGTAACTTTTCAGGATTTAGTCGGAAATATGTCTTGTTGCCATTCATCGGAAAGCTCTCAGTGAGAGCTTTCCGATGAATGGCAACAAGACATATTTCCGACTAAATCCTGAAAAATGACCTATAATTCTGCTGTGGTTAAGGAGTCGATTATTTAGGGCAATACTGTAGCTTCTCCTATTCAGTTAAGAAAATATACAATGGTATGGTCTATTAATTATTTGGTGTTGTGTTCAGAAAATATAAGCAGATGCCAGACATCCGAACAGTTAACACTAGTGCAGAAGGATTCCTATTCATTGGTGGGAAATTTCATAAATGGCTTTTAGGTATTCTTTTCATAAGTAATATAAACAAATTGATAATATAACCTTAAGTTATCCAAGTTTAAATACTTATATTATTTTCATATTATATTTCATTTTGTGATGCTATGCATCTTGTACTTCTATGTGAACAAAATACGGTCATAATATTATCAGATTTTATATATATTTTCTATTGGAGTTTCGTTGGAGTTTTATTGGCATTGACTAAAAATTTGACTTTGAAATGATCAAGTGAACTATATAGAAAGAAAATCTTCACACATGCTTAGTAATTTGTTATCAATCCTTAGAGCATTCCTATACAGTATATGACAATTCTTCATTGACCTTTACAGTGAACTGCTGAATGAGGACCATAATAAAAGATTGCTCATCTCACTGTGGAACCGAGATAAGTCTGGAACAGAATTCCTTGGATGTATGTCATTCGGTGTACGTCATCTTATGAACCCAAGCAAGGTGAGTTACTTCCCCTCGTCAAATATATATGAGTTCCATTCATAGGATTTAAGACCAACTTTTAAAATTGACACTGTTTTTCACCTATTTTTTTTTTAGCTATGACTATCCACTGTGTGATGTACTAGTATGTGTTCAACATTTAATTTATTTTCTATGTTACTTTTAATGATCAGAGCTTTTCTGTCTGAAAATTGGTTATTATTTTGGCGACATTTTATAACCGGTTATAATCAAATTATCTATACATTGTGTCAGTCACCTTAGATTCAATAATAGTGTGAAATTAGATATGAGTGGGGTTGGAACTAGCAAATTTTTTGACACCTTAACAGCAAGGTAATAATTGTAAAGCGAGAGATCATTTCATTCATTCATAAAAATATGATCGAAAATGTGAGATCCCTTCATTAAAAATTTAATTGGTTACATTTTGAAAAAGCTTTATAAGGTAGAATATCACATTGACAATCAATGTAACATATAACAGCCCAATTTTCTATTTATTATATACTGACCGTCTTCAATTTATCTGATTTCTTCAGCAAGTATCTGGTTGGTACTATTTGCTAACTGAGCATGTTGGAAAGAAGAAACATCTGAGGGTGTCCAGTAGTCGTCAGGCTCCTCAAGTGAAGCCAACAAGTAAGTAGTTATACAGAATAAATAAATAGAACAACATGATTGTGTTTGTTGATACGGCAGGATTACTAGTGCGGAAGGATAGAACGAGAGATGCATCTTCGGGTTCTATCGTTCTGCGATGTCACAAGTGCCATATTAGCAAACCCATTAACACATATGTTGTTCTGTGTTTATTACATACCACCTGTCCTAGAATCCGTGCATTAAAGAATACAGGTTTACAAGATTTATTTAGACACATTTAGGTTTTTTCTCATGTGCTTTTATTTTTTAGTTCCGGTTTCATGGTATAGTGTGTCTGATAAAGCAGAATGAGTTCCCCATACACTGAGTTTTGTGACTCTAGCCCACTGTGGGATAGTGTCGTTAAATTCACCCTCTGAGGACCTCATTCTGCAATGTCAGTCACACTATATCAAGGCATGTAGTCAATACAAGAATTTACCTATGAACTACCCTGTACAAATCTTATTTCTTGAACTGCATGGACAGATTTCTGTTGAGATTAATATTTTGTGACTAAAGTGATGTGAAACACTCCGGCGGGTGATCAAATAGATATGGAGAATAATCTTGCTCAAAATAGTTAATATTTTTACAAATATTATATCAAAATTGACAACACACACCATCATTCTTATATATTAATTGAATGCAATCACTCTCGATGGCGAAATTGTTTTCGTTAGTTTGTCACCTATAGTTGCGTCCCGAATCGAGAAGTAAATATTTACAATTGAGAAAAGTTCAGGCGATCTTTTCTATGAAGTGGTACGGTCGATTGCTTGAGGTTTTTGGAGATGTTAGTATAATTCTACATTCCTCCAGTTGGCATACTGCCTGAATACTAACTTGTCACACATCTGAACAAGTCCATAATATGTCTTTAATAAAATTGATCTTTTTTCAGGTGATAGCAACATTCCAACAATCAACAAAGACGTATGGTGGATGGAGAACATAACGGTATGATACATGATGTATATCAGAGTGAATATCTGTAAAAAAAACGTATCACTAATTTTATAATCAATAAATTTGATAAATGATCAAGGAAATATAGGTTGATACAAAAATCGGACTTGGCACAGAAAGGGTTAAAAAAGCATACAGATATGAGATTAATTTTCTTTGTTTTTCATCAGTTGGTTTCTTTGGGAACATTTTGGACATTCAAACTTGTCAAAATTTGAAATGTTCTGTAACTTTTCATTTCCTAAAATTTACTTTTCTATTCTTTGAGTAAAGTTTTGTAATAAAGACATTGACCAGTGTATGTGTAATCACATGTGTGTGTATTAAATCATCTAAGTGTGTGTGTAATCATCTAATCTGTTTTTCCACTTCAGATCACTGTATCCCGAGGGAAGCATGGTTATGGTTTCTCAGTTATGGACTCCTGCCCTGTCAAGGTCGGCAGAGTTGACAGAGGTAAGTTAAACCCATTTGTAACAGTTATGTTTTAAACCGTTTATTTTTCTAAATAAAAAATATATTTTTGATACTAGTAAGATATATTAGAAATACACTACTAGCAGTATACATTCAATGTAAGCCTCACAATACTTGGTCATATCATGGTGAATTCTCAATTCACCCTACTCTCAGTGAGAGCTTTCCGATGAATGGCAGCAAGCCGTATTTCCAACTAAATCCTGAAAAATTACCCATAATTCTGCTGTGATTAAGGAGTCGATTATTATGGCATTACTGTAAGCATCCAACAAATGAATTTGTGGTATCCACAGCGTTCTCATGAGATTGTTTTATCTACATTTTGCGTTCTTTCCATTTACAGCATCACCTGCAGAAGAAGCTGATTTGAAGGATGGTGACTGTATCATCCGGGTCAACAAGCAGAATATTTCTCGTTCAACTGCTGTCAGTGTTGCCAAGCTCGTGAAGTAAGTAATTTGATCCTATTACAAAAATTTATGATAAAACTGAATCAAATCAATGTAAATTGCATTGAACTAACTCACTGTAAATGTTCTTTATAAATTTATTGATTATTTACTTTTTATTATACTGCCTATCAGAGAACCAAATTTCGTTGTGATGAAATTCGTATTTTTATTCATGAACATGGGGGATTTCATTTGAAGAAAATTAAGAATTATTATTACCACTATATATCTAATGGTGTACTATTTCTACAATTAGTCATGAATTTTCCATGGGTTCAATATATATCAATACTCATTCTCACAATCTCTTCGATTTGCAGAAACTCGGGTGACAAGTTGGTTTTGGAGGTACAGCGACCCAAGAAGATGGCAGCTGAGACCTTCGAGAAGCTTCCATCAAAGGAGAACATGGTCTGTTATAGCAGCAACCCAGCTAGTGACAACACAGGCGATAGCTCCGATGAGGAGGGGTACGAGGGCCGAGAAGCTGAGTTCTCCGTTGACGAGGATGCATTCTTGCGGAACGTTAAGCAACTTCCTACCAGCACTCCACTCCCACTGTTAGCATTTGGCCACAGAGTAAGTACTATTTTTATCCTAATTTGTGAAAAATATTATAAAAATTAGAGCATTTATTTATAACTTTTAAGAAAATTGTATATTTCCCTGAACTACACATCCGGCTATAAACCAAGTTATTCTTCACATTAAAATATTCTTGCAAAAATGCCTTTTGCTCATAATGATTCAAAAACAGGAAATCTTAGGAAACATAAGAAGTAACAATTCATTGTTCAAAATAATATACCAGTAGTTTGCCCATATAACAACACAGACACTCAACAATCTGATTATTTGGTGTAGTCCCTTTCTTGTTCTCACAAAAGTGCTAAATTCATTTTATTCATGGAAAAAGCTTCATTTTGTATATTTTCTTTACAGACGGTTAAAGGTACCGAACGAGAGAAGCAGAATGCTATTTACCGACTGCTCGACATTGAAGCAGATTTCACGGAGGTTATGAATCTCGGAATGCAAAGATACACCCGACCACTGCGGCACTGCATCCTGTCACAGTATCAACACGCTGTACTCTTTCAAAATATCGAAATGGTAAGTTATTCACTTATTGATCAGTGTATTGACACACAATACGTGTTTTCAAAACGTAACTATCAGAGATAAACTAACGAAAACTATTTCGCCACTGAGAGTCTCTGCATTTAATTAATATAAGTATGACCGTGTGGGTTGTTAATTTGAATATGAATTTGTAAAAATAACTACTTTTAGCAATGTTATTCTACATTTCTATTTGATCACTCTACCAGAGTGTTTTGCATCACTTTAACATAATTATACTTTCTGCAATTTTCAGCTACACTCACTGTCAGATTGGCATGTGAAGCAGATGCAGGACAACTCTCCCTCTATGGCGTCGGACACTGACAACTCTTACTCTAGTGATGGGTCACACTTCATGTCATCCGTCGGCTTTGTCTATCATTCTAAGGTAAGTCATACAAAATGTCCCACTGTCCTACATTGTCTGAAACAAATTTGTAAAATGATGTCTTTAAAAAATATTTATTCAGGCATCGTCATTTCACCTCATCATAGTCTTAGATCATTCTGATGAACGAGCTTTGATTTTAAACTTTAGTTTGTGCCTAACATCTTGATTGGCAATTGATTATAGAAATTGAAGACCTTTATATTATTACAGTGTGATCATGATATTGTTTACAATGGTATAACTATGGCTCTGAGCGCCCTCCAATCGATGAAGGAGGAGAGAATAGGTTATGAAAACACAAGATTTAAAGGAAAATTCTCCGGTAGATGTATGTAACCTTTTTTCATAAAAGGTTACCCCAAATGCTAATCTTTTAGATTTTAAGAAAATTCAAGGCCTTGCCATTATATGGAAAACAGTATACTCAGTTTGCACTGAGATCTATGGAAAACATTTCCACCATTTTTAAATAGAAGCTTCATTGTCACCTTCATTACTTACAGATGAACCTCCTTGTACAGAATTATGAGATGTTTGCCCGAGGAATCGGCGATGCCAACAGTATTCTATCAGATCTACGCAACTCTCCCGAATTCATCAGCTTCACAAAGAACCCTCAGCTCGAAGGAAAACAACCGAGCATCACAACCTTCATCAACCGTCCTGTCCAGGTGAGTGCTCATGCCATATCATTTGAAATATTACCATTTTAT
This sequence comes from Siphonodentalium dalli, assembly GCA_032622095.1. NCBI lineage: Eukaryota > Metazoa > Mollusca > Scaphopoda > Gadilida > Siphonodentaliidae > Siphonodentalium > Siphonodentalium dalli. Next base: position 160,022,749 of record CP136069.1, on the reverse strand, counting down.
GGATCTGTTAACCCTTTCCCCTCTAAATGGATTCTCCCATTCAGTTCCAAAACAATCTTAAGACAATGGCCTATATTCATTTCGAGGGATGTTGAGAAATATAAGCAGACGAGGAATAATAAAAATGCAGAAGGATTCCTATTCATGGGTGGGAAATGTTCAGATAATAAGTTTGTTGAATTTATTTCCTGAGGGAGCTACTCATCTGTGAGTTATTAGTAAAGACAGGGTTAAATCAGTTGGGTTTTTTTCAATTAAACTTCCTCACCTGAACATCTTTTTTAGAAGCCCATCATCAAATCTTTTTCTTTTTTCAACTTTACCTAAATTTAATTACTTTTCAAAGAACATCTAGAATTATGAATAGCCTATCTTGTTATTATCGGAATCCAGAAAACAAATTGTGGCACACTGAATGATTATTACCATCCTCAATCTAGGTCTCATGGTTAACCTGTCACTAAAGTTTTTGTTTTCTTTACAGCATATTCGAGAAATGTATCAGGTCCTGAGAGATATCTTCGTCAGCACTCGGAACGATGATGAAGATTATTATAAGCTTAAGGAAATAGTTGAATGTAAGTAATTTGATGTTTTATTTATAATTATCTTCATTGTAAAGTCAAGAAAATCTGTACTTAAGATGGTCATACATTCTGATATTAAGTTCACAGCTCCTGACAGTCAGAATAATTGTTTTTGACATTGGATAAAATATATAAATGTTCTCAAAATTCTTTTTTCTGACATTTCATAAAAAATTTCATATGAAAACCAATTTCATTATCTTTCATGTTACATAGTTGGATACTGAGATGCCTTAACCCTTTCATGACTAGAGCTTCCTGAAATTTTGCAAAAACCCTGTGTCAGTGCATTCTCTTATATATGTGAGTCTCCCTTAGGGAGCATCCCATATATAAGATAAAACATGGGCCTAAAAATATTTACCTTGACATTATAAGCCAGTGCATTCTCTTACATATGCGAGGCTCCCTATGGAAATATTATCTCAATCCTGTCAATTGTTCAATCCATCTGATTTTAACGCAATTTATTTGTTATTTCAGCCATGCAGGAGCTCGTTAACACAGTAACAAACTTCAGTTGTGGACGAGTGGACAGTATGACATCACTTTCGAGTCAGGGCAGTGCATGTAGCAGCGGTTACTCATATGGCACCAGCAGTCAGAGCGGCTACAGTAGTACAACCAGCGACCACTACCGATCGACTGGTTCCTTGCCTTCAATAGATTCAGAGGTCATCAAAATACAGCATCGACTTGTCTTCGCTCCTAAAGTCCAGTCATTTACCCTCGCTCAGGAGGACAGACATCTCATATTCTCAGGAGATTTGTTCAAATGGGAGGGTAAAGCATGGAGAAAGGTAGGAATATTTGATCTTTTATATAAATAAAAAGGCAAAACACATAAGTAAATATTTTAGTACACAAGAACTGGCACTTGTGGCCAACACTGTCATTAACCCTTTCATGACAGGAGCTGTGCTGGTGCAGCATTAAATATCATGTGCCAGTGCATTCTCTTATATATGCAAGTCTCCCATAGGAAGCCTCGCATATATAAGAGATTGCGCTGGCTTACAACGTCAAGTAAATATTGTTTGACCAATGTATTCTCTTATATATGCATTGGCACAGGGTTTTCTAAAAAATTCAGGAAGCTCCAGTCATGGAAGGTTAATTAAATATAGTACACCAGAACTGGCACTTGTGGCCAACATTGTCATTAATAAAATATGATTATTGCAAATAAATTATGCAATCATTACTCTTTAGACAAAAGTCAATCTATTTTAATAATGGTTTAATTTAATAATTGTTATTTTCATCTTTATGAATGCCAAATTAATTTTGTATGTTCGCTGGAATCTCTATAGTATTGTCACTTCTGATCTTTCAGATATTCGTCATGATGTTTTCGGACATGGTTTTACAGACAGAGCGGCAAGGTGAAGGTTATATTGTTACCCACTCTCCGATATATGTGAATAACCTAAGTGGTGTGGAGCTCTCCAAAGATCATCGTAAGTATTTATTTGATCTCTTTCATAAACATAATTTTTATAAATTTACAGAAAACGAAAATCCTTTTTGGATATCTGATTTTAATATTTTATATTTTGGAAATGCCCGATTCAGCTTTGCTATTTCTTATTAATGCGCAAGTGATGTTTAAATAAAATTTAGGGATGTATTCAAGGTTATGGGCGATATTTTTTATTCATTGAAGTTTTTTCAAATTAACTTTTTATCTTCCTGAGATTCATCCAATTTATATGGAAACATTATGTTATTGGACAGGATCTCCAATAGCTTTTGTACATATTTCCATCTTACTATTCTGCTGCTCTCAACTGAAGAGATAAAATAGCTTGAGACTTTTTGCAGAACACAATTTTTATCTTTATTTTTTTTTAAATACTTTTTCTGAAATTCAGTTTTCAATTTCTTTATTTTCAGCTACAGAATTGATCTTCCACACAAAGGCAGTGCATCCAGTTACAGGAAAAGCATGCAGCAAGAAGGCCCTGTTTTGCGCCCCTTCAACAGAACAGAAATATGCATGGAAAAGTCTTCTAGAGCAGAGAATCCGTGCCATCACTGGTCATGTGACCTCCTATGGAGGTAGCGATACCTCTGCATCTTCGGTTGTAATCTAAATTTTTATTCAAAGGAAGAATTTAGTAAATTGTTGCTCATGCTGTGTCACCTTTTCATTTTGTAAGTTTGAAGAATAGGGGATGCCTTATTTCTCTCAGATCTATAAAATTTTGAATATGCCTGAAATAAGTACTATGTAATTCAAACCATATATACCATATAAAACTACTGATGAGTTAGATGTTTTCACAATATTCTAATTGGTACAAACCAAAAAAAGTTTGTATAACTTTGGATTATGTCTAAAATAAATTTTTCGACATGTGGAATATTCACTATATTTTTGGCACAGCTTGAGTCAACGCCATTAAAAAATCTTATGTTCTCAGTTAATTTTTCCAAAAATGTTTGAGAAAGCCTTTTAATTTTTATATTCTACTTTCCATGGGCTCAATATCACATCTCTGAACTGAAAATCTTGAATGGTATTAATATGTAAATTCTGCAAAACATGCTTTACCTCAGAATTATCTAAAGTCCTGAAATAACACACGTGTTGAATTGATATTGTTTTATTTTGTTTGTTGATATCGCTTAGAACATAAGACTTTCTAATGGTTCAAAATATAATATCATCAAGCCTTGAAATAGGGTGTCTGTCATTTGCAGAATGAGGTCTCCAGAGGGTTAATTTAGTGATGCTACCCCGCATAGTGGGCTAGCATCACCAAATTCACCCTCTGGGGACCTCATTCTGCTTACATCTCAGCAGAATGAGGTCCCCAGAGGGTGAATTTGGTGATGCTAGCCCGCTATGCAGGGAAGCATCACTAAATTCACCCTCTGGGGACCTCATTCTGCAAATGACAGACACCCTATTTCAAGGCTATAATATCATTCCTGATACTGAGTATTACATGTGTTTCTGGTCATAAACAATTTGTTTACTTTGTTTGTTACTTTGGTTGTGTCATAGAAATTATTTATTAACTTGCTGAGTGCTACTGTAATTATTTATTTTATATGCCTTTTATGTCATTTTCACTTGAACCTGTAACTGCATGCTTGCCTTTGATTGTATATCTATGGAACAGTTTTGTCACTCATATAAATAATATGCACTAATGTTGTCATTCAGATTTGTTTTCCATGTCGTGTTATCATCAAACAGCTGACTGATAGTCTTGTTTTCCCCATTATATGTTCACTTTTAAAACTGGAACTGAAAAATATCTGTCATGGAAAGCAATTATATATTTTAATGAACGTTCAGACGACCATTATTTAATCAAATGTGGGAAGTTTTCTGTCGTGGGTAGTAACTAGTAGTTTGACTGTGCATGCTCACAACAAGATCTCGAGTAAAAACTTGATTTTAGATGTGAAATCATGGCATATCCTTGGTTACCTCTACTTGCGATGGAAGCAGTCATGTGTTCATAAAAATTGTAGATGGAAAGATTGTAGAGTAGTCAAACACATGGTTAACCATTGGCTTACGAACAACGCACGATATCCTCATCTGTGACGGCATTGCAATCGTGTGAACAAATTATCCATAATTTTGTGGGGCCCGATTCCTCCACTTACGATTACGTTCTCTTATAATCTAAATATAATTAAAGAAAGTGAAAAATCTCTTCACAATGCAGCAAATCCTCTATCAACTGAATGGCTTTTAAAAGTCGTATTTCACTTATTTGGACATTCATAGTTCACACCAGGCCTGCCTATTTAACCATTAGCATGACTCACACTTACATTTGTTCGCACATTATTTTATTACCATGGTTTTTTCAACAGTTGAATTCAGAGAATGTTTCCTCATTTGTTCACATTCAAATACTACCCCTGATCAATTAAGTGGTCTTGCTAATTTGCTATGATGTTGGCGGGTTTGGCTAATCTGAACGATTCGATAAAAATCAATGTGTATGAATCATTCAAGAACATATATATTTTAGAAAAATTTAATTATGCCTGCACTGGTGTTTTCAAATAGACGTGAATAACGATCTTCATTATAGTCAATTTGCATATATATATATTGTAAAATATTTTAATAATAGCTGCCCTGGTTTTCGCAAAATAGCCATCCTGATTATGGTCTGTTTGCAACTAGCAACACAGCCATTATTGAAAATGTTTACAACATGTATGTTCTTGAATGTTTTTTTTACTGATAAATGGCTTTTCCTCGATAAGTTCAAATTAGTGGAAGCCTACAACAATGACAACTGTAGATAAAATAATGATATACAGCATAACTTAGCCACACAGCATCATAGCAAACTAGCAGGACCACTTGAACAGGGGTGATAACTCATCATTGTTTGTGTCGATGACACTTCACTTGTTTCCACTCTATTCACATTTTAATACTCATCATTGTTTGTGTTATTTTTTTTTATCTCTGGATTCATATATGTTTTATTTCCATGGATCACCAAACAAATTTGTATTTTATCATGCTTGTCAGAAATCCAGTATTGTTTCTTTTCATCTTCATATCACCAAATATATGATCAAACATATTACTGTCTTCTCTATATTTCCCCTGCCACGTGGGATTACTTGTCAAAATAGTTTTATTAGTCGAGTTTTCCAAAACTCGACTTATAGTTTGATGAGGGACGGCGGGCGGGCGGGCGGGCGACGTGTTTTGCTTATAACTCAACCGTTTATTGACGGATTATTTTGGTGTGGGAGTACATATCCATGCACGTAAGCTGCAGACAAAAAATCGGGTTCGTCCGCACGTTTATTACAGAGTTATGGCCCTTTGAATTTTCAGCTCGTTAGCGCGATAACTTCAACAAACGTTATCCGATTTGATTGAAATTTGGTATATAGGTGTCTCCCAAGAATATCTCGGATGTGTTCGAAAACCGGCCTGGTCCGATAAAATTTGATAGAGTTATGGCCCTTAATTAGTAATTTTTCACGAATTTTCAGCTCGTTAGCGCGATAACTTCAACAAACGTTATCCGATTTTATTGAAATTTGGTATATAGGTGTCTCCCAAGAATATCTCGGATGAGTTCGAAAACCGGCCTGGTCCGATAAAATTTGATAGAGTTATGGCCCTTAATTAGTCATTTTTCACGAATTTTCAGCTGGTTAGCGCGATAACTTCAACAAACGTTATCCGATTTGATTGAAATTTGGTATATAGGTGTCTCCCAAGAATATCTCGGATGAGTTCGAAAACCGGCCTGGTCCGATAAAATTTGATAGAGTTATGGCCCTTAATTGGTCATTTTTCACGAATTTTCAGCTCGTTAGCGCGATAACTTCAACAAACGTTATCCGATTTCATTGAAATTTGGTATATAGGTGTCTCCCAAGAATATCTCGGTCGAGTTCGAAAACCGGCCAGGTCCGATAAAATTTGATAGAGTTATTGCCCTTAATTAGTCATTTTTCACGAATTTTCAGCTCGTTAGCACGATAACTTCAACAAACGTTATCCGATTTGATTGAAATTTGGTATATATATAGGTGTCTCCCAAGAATATCTCTGTCGAATTCGAAAACCGGCCAGGTCCGATAAAATTTAATAGAGTTATTGCCCTTAATTAGTCATTTTTCACGAATTTTCAGCTCGTTAGCGCCATAACTTCAACAAACGTTATCCGATTTGATTGAAATTTGGTATATAGGTGTCTCCCAAGAATATCTCGGACGAGTTCGAAAACCGGCCTGGTCCGATAAAATTTGATAGAGTTATGGCCCTTAATTAGTCATTTTTTCACAAATTTCCAGCTCGTTAGCGCGATAATTTAACAAACATCATCCTATTTGATTGAAATTTTTATATATAGGTGTCTCCCAAGAATACCTCGGACGAGTTAGAAAACCGGCCCGGTCCGATAAAATTTGATAGAGTTATGGTCCTTAAGTAATCATTTTGTACGAATTTTGAGCTCGTTAGCGCGATAACTTCAACAAACGTCATCCGATTCAACTAAAATTTGGTATATAAGTGTCTTCCAATAATATCCTGGACGAGTTCGAAAACCAGCCTGGTCGAATAAAATTTGATAGAGTTATGGCCCTTAATTAGTCATTTTTCGTGAATTTTTACCTTGTTAGCGCGATAACTTCAACAAACGTCCTCCGATTTGTTTAAAATTTGGAATAGACATACTTGCCAAGAATATTTCGGACGAGTTCGAAAACCAGCCTGGCCCGATAAAATTTGATGGAGTTATGGCCCTTAATTAGTCATTTTTCGATTTTACCTATTAATTAGTCTACCGATACTGATGCACACCAATTGGCAGTAAGCCACCGAAAACGAGACACAGCATCTCTGATGCCACCTCTTGTCTTATATTGGCCTTAGGCAGTTATATTGCCAGAGTGACTGACTCAAATAAGCAAGCCTGCAATTACTGTTTGTCATTTACAGAATGAGGTCCCCCAGAGAGTGAACTTGGAGACACTATCCCACACATTCTGCTTAGCCCTCCTCTTCTGGGAAGCATCTATAGTCTTAAATTAAAATTGTTTTAGTGACTATTTCTATTCTTCAGTTTCTATATCCCCCTATTGCAGAAGATAAAATTCATAATCGAGGTGACTAATGGGTGAAGATCACCAATTTGAACTTTAAGCTGACCCTAGTTCTCCCATAGTAGTTGAGGCAGAATGAAGTCCACACGGGGTGAATTTGGTGATGCTATCCCACACACTATATTCACCATATGGGGACCTCATTCTACAAATGGCCGACACACTATGTTCAGCCTTGCAGATAAGTTGACTGATGATCAGAAATCCAAAATGGTAAGCTTATAAGAGAGATAAGCGCAATACTTTGTTTCTTGGAGAATGGTTTATCCCCATGTCCACACCCCCCCCCCAACAAAACCTGTGCATCTTGCATTTTTATGTTTACCCATTCCATAGTATGGTAAACATAGTGTCGATGTTCGGATTGACCACTCGTCGTTTGTCCGTCCATCTGTCTGTCTGTAGACACTTTACGCATGGTGCGATAACTCAAATATTTTCTATCTGATCGGAACCAAATTTTGTATATGAATTTCTCAGCACAAAAGACAGATCGAGTTCGAAAATGGGTTTGATCCGACTAGTTAACTGAGTTATGGCCCATTTTTAAAACATATTCATTCTTTAAACAAACAAACATTGATTGAATTCCTTGCTCAATTTAACAAACATTGATTGAATTCCTTGCTCAATTTAACAAAAATAAATAAATAAATAAACAAAAAAATATAAATAATTAAAAAAAATAATTTTAAGTTAAATTTTTTTGAAAAACTAACACCATTATCACTCTGCCAAGGTTACCCCGAGTCACCACCCCAACTTTGGTTTAAATCGGTCCAAAATCTTGTGTTATGTACTGGTAAATTTGTTTGGAGCGACATTAAACCCAATTCACCAATACCATCCCATACCTTTGGACTACTTAGCTATTGATAAGGCTATATTATTTTCTGATGTCTCTTATGCCAATGTGCAGATAAAGAAAGCTATGGTATCTAATTTTTTTTTTAAGTTTCAACATTACACATCACATGATTTTAACAGTAGACTAGAACATCTGTGCTGCATTGCACAGCTGAATATATCACTCTATATACAGATGGTTTGAGGTCATTATAAATGTTATTGGTTTAATAGAGATGCCAGGCTTCAACATAAACAATGACTGATTTGTTGACAGCTCTGCTATATAATTGATATTAATGGGTCAGCAGTGAGGTGTGTTATCTTGATGGCTGTTGTTGGTAGAATTTGATACATTATCATTGTAAACTTAAATTGGACTCTCTTAGCCCAAGTATTCCATGTCCAGGTCACCTTTTCACATTTAACCCAAGGCTGTGGTGGTGCAGCATTACAGATCCTGTACCAGTGCATTCTCTTATATAAATGCGAGTGACCCATAAATTCCAATAATTTGTGTTATGTGTATTTGTCTATAATAGTACATAACAGTATACTCTATAATTCAACATCAAAACTCTCATTTATGATTCCGATCATGGTAATTTACTATCGCCAAGGGATGGGTTAACATTTGCCGATCGTGATCGGCCTCTCGTTAATTCGTCTTTTAAGTCAAGTTTGAGCTAATGCCATGGGCTGGCGTCCGTCGTGAATATTACTTCTCAAGGTTTCAGGTGACTCAAGAGATGAGACTCAATCTTTTCAATATAAGACTTAGTGCCAAAAGCATTTCAAATAATATAATAAAGTGAAATTAAACTTGATGCAAAACATAAAACCTCAGGGTTTGAATGGTCGTTCTCAGTGAAGTGCTTTGTTGACTTAAAGGTACTCAACCCGTGAAGAGGGTCCCCATCTCAACAGATTCCAACAACAATCCGATCAGAGGGTCCTATATTACCCATCAAACAAAGCTCAGAGTTATTAGATATTGATTTTTCAAATTTGTTATGTTCTCGAGATGAGTACTAATAACTGCCGTAATCTGCTCTGGATGTGTACTCCAAATCTATTCAAACAGACAAGGATGAATAACTCTAAAATCAAGTGGTAATTTTAACGCAATTTTGACTGAGTTCTGGGCCAGATAGTATTCCCGATAATGAAAAATAATAGATTTCTAAAATCGATATCTAACAAATCTGAGCTTTGATGGGTGACTTCCTCGACTCGAATCAAATATAATAGTAATTGAGAGAAGTTTTATCGGGTTGAGTACCTTTAAGTTACATGAAAATCGACATATCATGCCATCTCTCTTAAAGGGGATACTTCCCGTACGTAACACGCGTTTTCAGATCGATAGTATGATTAGAAGACATATTTATTTTAGGCACAGTGAATCATAAAATTCAGTCTATCTTTGTTTCTCCAGTTAACAAATGACAGTCAGAAAACTTGTTTTATTTTGTTTTTGTTATTCTGCAATATTTTGTCGATTCGAGATTAGATTCGATTCGCAAATCTGATTCGATCCAAGATTCCATTCGATTGCACACATGTATACCACCGCCTCCGATTCGCATGGCTCTAGTACGTCCCTACAGACCACATCCCTCGATCATCCGATCGTTCCCACATATATATTATGGATCTTGTTGGTGACCTCTCGATAAGAGCTATCAATTTGTTTTCTTAATTTCGTTGAAACATGGCCGCCGGCAGCCATCTTGGACGTCTACTCTTTGCACGACTAAATCCTTTGCCATACCCTACAGACCATGCACGTCCCTCCACCGATTGTCACAAAACTTCATACGGATTATCAGGGTTGCCTCTAGATGGGAGCTTACCATTTAATTTAGTTCACATCTGTTCACATTTGAATAAATCGGCATATGATGCAACTCGCATGTATTGCATGATTGTTTAAAGATGCATAATCCGATTAAGCGCCCCTCAATTACAATTTATTTTGATTCGGGGGTAAAAACTATTCGATACGAGTCGAGGAACCTACCTATCAAAGCTCAAGAGTTATTAGATATCGATTTTTTGAAATCTATTATTTTTAACCATCGAGAGTTATAAGTGGCCCAGTAAAAAATCGACGAGCCGACGGTTTCGGACCAAATTGCGGATGAAGATGGATTACTCTAAAATCAAGAGGCTTTGTGTTGATAATAAGGCCAAATTTCGTCGAACAATATGTTGATAAATAACACGTTTAGGGCAATTCTATACTATAGTTGACAGTGCATGGTTAGGATTATTTTTGGGCAATTAATCGATTCTGATAACTGAAGCGGCATTTCTAATAATGTTGTTGTTGGAATCTGATTATATGGGAACCATCGAATCGGTTTGAACAAATATGCAGGCTATTTAGGATTACCTCGATGTGGGAGCTATTGAATATAACGATTTTCAATGAAAAACATTACTCTTTACATGACTAAATACTTCGGCATGCCCTACAACCAACATTTTTCATCCAATTGATCCCAAACTAATTTCATTTGGCTCTTCGGGTTGACATCTGGTATTATACATTTCAACTTTCCGCATTCCTTATCCTCCATTGACTGTAATGTACGACAGTATCCCTTTTCCAGGTTGAGCTACAATGTCACTGAATTTTTCATTTATGACTTGCCATACATAAATATATTAATACCACCCCGTCCCAAACAACAACCCCAAATCTTTATAGCTATAGTGGTCATTATACACTAAGTTTCCATGTCTTCGTTATTAATACTGTATCCACAAAACTGTTATTACAAATCTGTGAAGTTGAAATTATTGGTAGATATGATAGTCTTCTGCAGGAGTACAGATTCAGAATATTATCCTGTCATATTTAGTGTCCACAAAATAAAGGACTCCAATAAATAATATATATAAATACTTGCCTCCTCACAAAAATAATTTGACATTAAAAAGAAAAACAAATATCAGCGAATACCGTTTTATCTTTGATTTTGACCCCCCCCCCACAAATCGCCATGGTGTTGAGTGTTTTGCTTATTGCACACTCTTTATCTGCCTTATATAAACAAATGCTCGCGTGGTTCTCAGAGTGTGTTTTGTGGATAATATCGCATTCATTCAATCATTATATTCTATAATATCAGTATATACTTGAGGAAATTCATAATTTTGGTAACTTTTAATTATTAACTATAACCTACAACCAAGTCCATATCCGTGTCATTAAGTAGACGAGAGCTCCATGTGCAATGTCCGTAATCGATCATTTTTCGCACCATTGAGGGGTGGGCCTGAAGTCTCGTGGGTTGGATGGGATACTCGATCCGGCCTATCCATTAATCGTACGTTATAGTGGAAACTCTAAAATAGATATAACCCCTGTAAAATGTTCTCGGTTGGAGCATTCTATATAGCAAATCAAGAATCTTTAGACCATTCCAATGTGCAATATTATATATAACTGAATTGGTGAATCCGTTGGCAGCATATAGTCCTTGGATCGGAAATCGCCCATTATATAACTGATTAAATGGAATTCATCATTTTAACAATGACAAAAAAGTCTCTCACATATTAGATCTGTAGCTTGTTTGTTGAAGTTATTATCTGAAAAATTCCCTAGATATATTTGAAAGGTAATAATTAGATATCTCATTAAAACGTAAAAATCATTAAAATAATTTAAATAAATCAATTTGATAAATTAATCAGTGATTCACGTACCAGTATACTATAGCTGAAGGGGTCACTCTCACCAAAAAAAGTGCTGAAGGGTACACAGGGTTTTAATATGTGATGAAGGGTACACATGCTTTGAAATCTCGTTCTAATGACTTTTAGTTTTCGTGTCTGTAATGATTTCCAAGGAAAATTTAAATGACCTGAAAGCGGACTGCTGATATGGTCGCCAGACTTTCAGAAACACAGTTAAAGTAACTGCATTAATGCCGATCACAATCCATGTGTACCCTTCAGCACATTTTCAAAACATGTGGACCCTTCAGCACTTTTTTGGTGAGAGTGACCCCTTCAGCCTAATGCCCAGTAATGCGACACATATAGCCTAATTTTTTTTAAATAAGACTAGTACACTTTTAGTCTTTTACCGTTAGTAGTAATGGGGGGCACTATGGCCCAGTACCCCCCAGTGGGGGGCACTATGGCCCAGTACCCCCCAGTGGGGGGCACTATGGCCCAGTACCCCCCAGTGGGGGGCACTATGGCCCAGTACCCCCCAGTGGGGGGCACTATGGCCCAGTATCGAATACTGGACCATAGATCGTCCAGTATTCGATACTGGGCCATAGTGCCCCCCAGTGGGGGCACTATGGCCCAGTATCGAATACTGGACGATCTATGGTCCAGTATTCGATACTGGGCCATAGTGCCCCCCACTGGGGGGTACTGGGCCATAGTGCCCCCCACTGGGGGGTACTGGGCCATAGTGCCCCCCACTGGGGGGTACTGGGCCATAGTGCCCCCCACTGATGGGTACTGGGCCATAGTTCCCCCCTGAGGATAGATATTCCTGTCATTGATGTGATATTTCTGATCGGAAAAAATGAAAATGGACTTAGAATTATTTTTTTTCAAAAGGAAAATCTCACTTTGGAAAATATCAATTAGCAATCAAGAGTTTTTCTTTTCGAATATTTGGTGGCCCTGAAAAGGGCCGTTTTATTTTTGTTATAGTTTAGAATCCGCCACATTGAACTTCTTTGTTCGCCAAAACTTCAATTGATTTGTCTCCTCGCCTCATCCATATTTCGCATTCACAATAATGCTCGTGGCAAACGTGTGGGATCCACACTAGAGTTATTGATGACTTGAATCTTGGTGTTGATTTGTAGCCGCCTCTGGTAGCATCAAACATGACGATAGGTCGCTGTATAACAGTCGCCGCTAATTCAACCATCAATCTTGATTCAGCCAAAAGTGGTGTGCGCCGTAAATCTTGTGCCGACGCACCAAGCTCGTCACTCTCTGCGTAGTACAGGTCAACTGCCGCATCTCTCAGAACCATCCATCCATCGGTCGTCCCGTAAACCGCAACGCTGAGTGCCCTCCAAAACAGAGATATTTCTTCGCCGCCGCACACTGCTTTACAGTATACCCCCTGTACCATTATCTCGTCAAGATCTGTTATGTTTACAGCAGTCATCTTTGAATGTAGAATAAGTCAGAAGATCCGTCTTGAACATATATTACGATTGTGCGGGCGGTAGAGAAAGCACATAATACTTTGACGTTAAAAATGACAAATGCTTCCTGACGTTGTGTTTCTTTACAGTGCATTATCTGTAGTTTTCACTATTTCGATATGTTATAGATTAAAATCATGATAGTATATGCAATTAATTAAGATGTTTTAACATATGAATTCATCTTCGTTCATAAACGATGACCAAGTAAAGTTATCGATTGTAATGATGAAGAAAAATGTTCAGTATGTTTTCTTGTGTTCAGTTTTATGTATAAAATATGTACATCTCCAAAAACAAAACTAGAAAAACATTCCATATTTTCCTAACGAGGTAACAAATATATCAATCATGTGTACCAAATAATAGATAATGATCTAACGAAATAAAAAACATTTGTTTGATCGCTATGCAATAATGATCAAGAAAAATATGAATGCTGATCCGTCTCTGAAAAAACACAACGCCAGGAAACATTTGTCAATTTTAACGTCAAAGTATTATGTGATTTCATTGACGCCCGTGTCAAATGTATAAAAATATTTTCGAATTTGATCAACGTTACATTGCATTGCTATCAAAGATGGATCCGTTAACAGAATTTCTTCAGAGTGAGATATACAGTAATCCTGTTGTACAGAATACATATGCGGCACCACAGTCAACAGGCCAAGCTAATACGACAATGACTATAGGTGGAGATACACTCATTTTAAAAGCGATTTTAGATGAACTGAGATGTCTTCGCAGGGATATTGACGTGAAAACACAAGTAACGCATCAAGAAGTAAAAGTGAATCTTCGTTTCGTTGCAGAAGAGATAGATATACCAATCAGGGTTCATGATGTTCAGAAATCGAAAGAACAGAAACAGATCAAAAAAGAAAAAATATTGGCTGCGAAAGAAAAAGAACCTAAAAGTATCATGAAGCCTTCTACTGAGACAAAAGTCAGATTTCGTCTTCCTTGTAAAGAATCTAAAGATACAGAGAAAAGTGATGAATTCGCAAAAGCTATTGGTTCTCATGGGAAAGATATGTCAAGATATAAGAAAAACACAAAACGATGTTAAAGTCAGATGATAATTTTAAAACGGCCCTTTTCAGGGCCACACACATTTCCCAAAAGGTTACTCTTTCATTGCTGAAAAAATCAAAAACACGATTGTTCAATTTATATTTTATTCAACAACAAATATTTGCAAGTATATTTTGTTTTAAATTATTCGTGGCGTGATTTTTTCAAAACAAAACATAGGGTACAAAGAACATTATTAGTTATTAAGCAATGCTAAAAGTTTTTCTTTTTGAAAAAATTGGTTGGTCCTGAAAAGGACCGTTTTTGTTTTTGGCCCTGAAAAGGGCCGTTTTGTATGGCATCAAAGTTCACGCCACGATTTTCTTTTGAGACTTTTGCTTTTGTTCCAACGCTGTTGTTTTTTGCATATTTGCATAACCAGTTTTGCACTGGCGGTTACTTCTTTTGCGTGTCCGGCCCGCATTATCTGGGGTGATAGCCCTATCGTTCCTCTTAGTATAGACATCAACGGTTCGGGGATTTCGGACATCTTTGAATGCAGAATAAAAATTGTTCACGGCCGTGTTTGAACATATATTACGATTGCGCGGGCGGTAGAGAAAGCACATAATACTTTGACATTAAAATGACAAATGCTCCCTGACGTTGTGTTTCTTTTCAGTGCATTATCTGTTAGTTTCACCATTTCGATATGATATAGATTAAATTCATGATAGTATATGCAATTAATTAAGATATTTTAACATATGAATTCATCTTCGTTCATAAACGATGACCAAGTAAAGTTATCAATTGTAATGATGAAGAAAAATGTTCAGTATGTTTTCTTGTGTTCAGTTTTATGTATAAAATATGTACATTTCCAAAAACAAAACTAGAAAAACATTCCATATTTTCCTAACGAGGTAATAAATATATCAATCATGTGTACCAAATAATAGATAATGATCTAACGAAATTAAAAACATTTGTTTGATCGCTATGCAATAATGATCAAGAAAAATATGCATGCTGATCCGTCTCTGAAAAAACACAACGCCAGGAAACATTTGTCAATTTTAACGTCAATGCGACATGTGATTTCTCTACCGCCCGTGTCAAATGTATAAAAATATTTTCACTTTTTCAGTGAACTTCATTCATTATGCCGTCTCTAAAGAAATTTATCAAGAAGCTATGGAGGAAGAGAGATTCGTCAGAGGAGACGAAAATCAGAACCTATAGGAAATGGCAGGATTCTCCTGAACAAAAGGTGGTGCAGAAACAGATGTTAACAGATTTTCTGGCTCGGCGACGTCCATCGGCTGAAGTATGTGATCAAGAACCAAGCAATCTTGATCTCGGGGAGATCTTGTCACAGATCTCGAAGAAAGATCTGTGCAATGCAGCAATTGACAGCTTCGCTCAGGCTGCTGCGGCGCACAGATCAAACCCTACTTGGTCTGTGACAATTAATCCCAACGGGATATATCCTGATTTGGCAGAATTTTTATGAATTCTGGAAAAGAAAAACGGCCCTTTTCAGGGCCACCCACATTCCCCAAAAAGGTTACTCTTTCATAGCTGAAAAAAACAAAACAAAACACGATTGTTCAATTCATAATTTATTCACAATATAATTTTCAAATGTTTGTATCGATTCATTTATCTGTTTTTGGAATGTAGAATTGTCTCAGCTTCTTTTTCTTGGAAGTTTTCTTGGAATTTTCAAAATCTGGATGCTTATCTTCAGATTTGTTCTGTGAATCATTCGTAGGATCAACAGGTCGGGGTTGTTTGAAAACATCTGATGTTGTAGACATCTCTTCAGTTTTGATAACTGCATTTTGTTCTTGTATTGTTACTGCTTGTAGACTTTTTTGTATAGTTTTCACATTTTTTTTGTCGTCGAAATCTGTTTTACATTGGAAGGACCAATGGGAGTCTTGTCCGCATTTGTAACAGTAACCATATGGTGGTTTCCAATTTTTATCAGCTTTGTTTTTCTCTTTTTTCTCTTGCCATTGCATTTTGTTACAAAATTTAAACAAATCAGTAGAGATCTGTCTCAATTCGACAAGATTATCTTGAATTTTTCTAGTCTGTAGTAGTGTAGATTCTTCTTTATGCAGCTCAATATAGCTCTCTTCAATAACTGCAGGCCTTGGTCTTTTTCTAACAATATCTTCTTCGCTGGCGGAGTCGTCTGAAACAGGTCTTTTGATTCTCTTAAACATTTTTGTCTTGAGTTTTTGTCAGCAAAAAATATTGCGACTGGCTTCTTCGGAGTTGAAGTGTAAAGTGTATAATTACACAATTTTAACACCTGCTTTTATAGCAGTCACGATGAAAAATGCTATAAAAGCAAGTGTAAAATTGTGTAATTATACACTTTACACTTCAACTCCGAAGAAGCCAGTCGCAATATTTTTTGCTGACAAAAACTCAAGACAAAAATGTTTAAGAGAATCAAAAGACCTGTTTCAGACGACTCCGCCAGCGAAGAAGATATTGTTAGAAAAAGACCAAGGCCTGCAGTTATTGAAGAGAGCGAAATGGAAACTGATGAGGCAGAAAGTGAAGAGAGCGATATGGAAACTGATGAGGCAGAAAGTGAAGAGAGCGATATGGAAACTGATGAGGCAGAAAATGAAGAGAGCGATATGGAAACTGATGGAGGCAAAAGTGAAGAAAGTTCTAGTGATGGTCAGATTGGACGCGGTCGAAGACAGAATAGAGAAATTGGTGGGAAGAGAAAGAGAAGTCTGGCTAGAGAGCGTGTTGTGTTCAATCCAACAAAATATTTCAAATTGGAGCTGAACTCGGAGAAATTTTCCAGAAAATTTAAATCAGCATCACGACAATTTGGTGTGAAATTCGAGAAATTTACAGATCCAATCGAAAACATTCCAGAGATATTTGAGAAGTTGACAGAAGAATTGAAACAGAAATGTTCAGCAAATGAGAAGACAAGAATCAGAGTTACGATAAATCATCCAGGACTTGATATGAACATTTTCATTCCATTCACAAAAGCCAGTGAATTGAATGGTGAGACACTCATGGATAATATTCAAAATGTGGTTCAATCAAATGCAGACTTTACAATTCATGACGGTGCACTCAATTTCGAAATCTTCGTTACAGATATTCCGGAAGGTGGTACACGACACTCACTACATTATGGACCATTTGCAGACAAGAACAAGCTTACAAAAGTGAAAAGAAGTATTGTCCGGATTGAAAATGCTGATGATGTTATGTGTATGGCAAGATCTATTGTCGTCGGAATGTGTAAGGCAGATAGTGATGGATCTGCGTGCTGGTCAAAGAAATGGAAAAGAATAAGACAATCAATATACACAGCACAAACAGATACAGCAAAAAATCTACTCAACCGTGCTGGTATTCCACACGATACAGTTTGCAGTATCAATGAGTTCCACAAGATTCAAGAAATATTGTATCCAGAATATGTTGTGAAAATTCACAATGAATTTGCTGGCGCTGGATTTCTATTTGAACCTGCAGAAATGTGTTCGGAGAGCAAATGTGTACACATCTACTACAACAACAATCACTTCGACACCATAACATCAATCAAAGGATTTCTAGGCACCAGCTACTACTGCGAATTCTGTGACATTGGATTCAAAAGTCGTGGCGATCATCGATGCAGATTTGTTTGTGCATGCTGGTCATTGACACAGTGTAATTTCACAAATTTGGTGAAGTGTAGAACGTGTCGACGATCATTCAGAAGTAAATCTTGTTTCGACAACCATTTGAAGACGGAAGGAAAACAGAAAAGAAAAATATGTGATTTGGTTCAACTATGCAACATTTGTGATGAAGAATTTCTCATCAATAAATCAAACAGACATATATGTGCGGGGTTGAAGAAATGCAAACATTGCAAAGAAATCGTTGAAGCAGATCACAGGTGCTACATTCCAAAATATGAATCACCGGAAAAGAAACCTGCAAAGATTCCATATGTATTCTTTGACTTTGAATGCAGACAAGACACAGGTGTTCATATTCCAAACTTCTGTGTTGCACATACCGCTTGTGGAGATTGCATGTGCAAACCAATCGAAGAAAAATGTGAAACATGCGGACCGGATTCCAGAGAATTTGTATTCAAGGGTGACAACGTTTTAACAGACTTCACAAACTGGTTATTCCATCAAGATCACAAAGGATGTGTTGCAATAGCACATAATGCTCAGGGGTACGATGCACAGTTTCTACTTCAAGCACTCATACAAAGTGGAATTCATAAACCAGAACTGATCATGAATGGAAACAAAATTCTCAGTTTAAAATGCAACAGCGTGAAAGTTATTGATTCTCTGAGTTTTCTGATGATGCCGCTTTCAAAATTTCCACAAACTTTTCAGCTGAATGAGATGGCAAAAGGACACTTTCCACATTGGGCGAATTCACCAAAGTTTCAAAATTACATTGGACATTACTTGGCTTCTGATTACTACAAACCAGACATGATGAGCGTGGAAAATCGAGAGAAATTCTTTGAATGGTACAATGAGAAAATAGAAAATTATGCGATATTCAACTTCCAAGAAGAGATAGAGAAGTACTGCAAATCAGACGTGGATATTCTTCGCCGTGGATGTGGAAAATTCAGGAAATACATATTGGAAACAGAACAGATTGACCCGTTCATTGAGTCAATAACATTGGCACAAGTTTGCAATTTGGCATGGAGGAAGAATTCAATGCCAGAGAAAACAATTGGAATCATTCCAGATGGTGGATACCCATGTGCTAAAAACTATTCCATGAAAGCGATACGTTGGCTTCAACATATATCATTGTCACGTATGATAACAATCAAGCATGCTTTGAATGGAGGAGAAATCAAGATTGGTGGACACTACGTCGATGGATATGAGGAAGCCACAAGAACAGTTTTTGAGATGAATGGATGTCTGTTTCATGGATGTCCAAAATGTTACAACAACAGACAATACAAGAATCCCTATACGATGCTCACCATGGAAGAATTATATACAAGAACCCAACAGAAGAAAGATGAACTGGAAAGTCTTGGTTACAGAGTTGAATCAATTTGGGAGCATCAGATCGACGAAAGAATGAAATCGGATGTGAAATTCAAACAACAAATGGAATCTTTCTACAAACATCGAGACCCTATTTTGCCAAGAGAAGCATTGTTTGGTGGACGTACAAATGCCATCAAATTGTACGAGGAAATTGATCAAGATTCCACAAAAGAAATCAAGTTCATCGATGTGTGTTCGTTGTATCCATTTTGCAACAAATATAAATTCTACCCTGTTGGACATCCAGAAATTTTGAGCCAAGAGCAGATCGATCAAGAACACATTAGAGACTATGCGGGGCTTGTTAAATGTACAATTTTACCATCATCGAAATTGTATATTCCAGTTCTACCGATTCATTGTAACAAGAAAATGGTTTTTACTCTGTGCAACACTTGTGCCATCAATGAGAACGAGGCATGTAACCATTCAGAAGAAGATCGAGCTATAACCGGAGTGTGGACCACGCCAGAATTATTCAAAGCAATGGATGTTGGCTACAAAATACTTGATGTGTACCAAATTTGGCATTGGACAGATTGGACAGATGAAATATACAAATCCTATATCGATAAACATCTAAAGATCAAACAGGAATGTAGTGGTTATCCATTTGGTGTTGAGACAGAAGCACAGAAACAAAAGTTTGTACAGGATTATTATGCAGCTGAGGGTATAAATTTGGAGAACATCGAGAAGAATCCAGGAAAACGTCAAATATCTAAAATTATGATTAATTGTATATGGGGTAAGAATGCACAAAGAAATCTTATGTCAAAAACAGAGTATGTGGATAAACCATCACGTTATTTTGAATTGCTTACTAGTAACAATATAATTGTTCAAAATGTTACACTTCTTGATGGTGACAAATTCATTCTGGTAAATTATGTTGACATCTTAGATAATATTGAACCTCATCATTCAGCAAATGTTGTTGTTGCTTCTTTTGTTACAGCGTATGCAAGATTACAATTGTATAAAGTTTTAGAAAAACTTGGAGATAGAGTGCTGTATTTTGATACAGACAGCTGTATGTATGTCAGTGATCCATCAAAGAAGAACATCAAAACTATCGAAGGAAGATTGGGGAAATGGAGCGACGAACATCCAGATGCAAAGATTGTCAAATTTGTTGGACTTGGGCCAAAGAACTACGGATATGAATACATCAAAGATGGGGTAAGATACACCAAATGTAAGGTAAAAGGTATCACTCTTGATTACAGCACAAGTCAAAAAGTTAATTTTGAAACAATGGTACAATGTGTTAATGATCGTGAAAATTTCAAAACTGTTGTTGAGTATCCTTCCAGAATTAAAAGACAAAAGAACCATCAATTGATTAGTGAGTGTCAAACCAAAACTTTCAGATCGGTGTACACAAAACGAAAACTCGTCAATGGTATTCATACATACCCATACGGATGGAGATGTTGAGTCATTTCATGTCAAGATGTTGGCAGGAGTAGTACCTCCAGAAATTGCTGAGAAGATTTATGGATATTTGGTGGCACAGTCAACGCTTATTCCAGAGATAAAGAAGGAATTACAAGAAGTCTGGTTTGAAAGAGAAAAGAAAGCAATACTACGATGCTGTGATGTCGGCGAATGTTTACAGAGATTGGCCTATCTTGAGTCAAGTATATCTTCTCATTTCTCTCAAAAATATATTGAATCATTTATTAAATTCAAAACATTTTTTCTCATTGAAAAAATATCTGATTTTTGGACATTTGGTGCTGATCAACACCATTTAGATATAGATTTAGGAACTTTTGATGAACATGACTATATTCATTATACAAAGTATGATGATCATTTACCTCTTGATGGGGGAACTTTTGAATCAGTTCCTAGGATCTATGGGTATTTGTTAACAAAAAAAATGTCAACATATGCAAAAATTAAAAACATTTTGGGGGATGATTTTTTTATTTACAGAACAAAGCACAGAAGAATAGAAGACTATGATGATTGGATTATTGAAATGTATGGAAATATTTACAGCTTTGGAGATTTCGGTTTAAAAACTAAATTCACACGTCGTTAAGTTCACTCTCTGATTAGACATCAAAGTGACAACATGGAAGAATCTTTACTTTTCCAACATCCGTGTAATTTCTTTATCAGCGGACCTAGTGGATCAGGTAAAACAGAATTTGTTAAAAAAGTTATTGAATTTAAACACGATTTATTCCAAACACCACCAAAGAAAATAGTTTGGTGTTACAAAGAATGGCAAGACACATACAATCGTATAAAAGAAATTGATAACGTTAAGTTTATCGATGGTATTCCAGACGATGATGAGGAAATTGTATCAGATAAATCATTTCCTCATCTTGTTGTTTTCGATGACATGATGGGGGAACAAGATGAAGACAAAATAATGCTTTGGTTTACTAGAAAAGGTCATCATCGAAATGCTTCAATAATTTACATTACTCAAAACATGTTCCAAAAATCAAAAAGTAGCAGAACTATAAGTTTGAATGCACACTACATGGTTTTATTTCAAAGCGTTCGAGATAAAAATCAAATAAAAGTTTTGGCTCATCAAATGCAAACCAATCATTTGAAACAAGCATACGAAGATGCAACTTCAATAAATCATGGATATATTTTAGTAGATTTTCATCCTAGAACAGAAAATTATTTGCGAATTAGAACTGATATTTTCCATAAATGGTTGACAGCTAATGACCGAGGTCCTGTCATATATTCAAAAGTATAAATTCAGTTGTTGTTATTTTTTTCATTTTAGAACCATGTCGTCCACCGAGATGTTTAGTCGTGATGAACTGTCACAAATTATAAATTTCTTCACTTTTGCAGCTGAATTATTTCTTGAAAATGATTGGAAATTACCATCACAGACAAAAAAGTTTTTTCAGAGAAATAAAAATGTTCTTAAAAAAATCTCTGATCGATCAACTGATATGGAAACAAAACGCAAATTAATTTTACAACGAGGTGGTAGTGGGTTTCTTGGAGGAGTTTTAATTAGAAGTCTTTTGAAAAATTCATTTGAACAAACTGGTAGACAATCTAAAAGTAAATCAAAGGTTTCTCCAAAACGTTCAAAGATTACTCGGAAGCAAACACAACAAAGAGGTAATCAAAAAGAATCTAAACGTAAAACAAAGCTTTCTCTAAATCATTCAAAGTTTACACCGATGCAAACTCAACAAAATCAACATTCTAAATTTACACCTATACCTTCTCAGCAG
This sequence comes from Siphonodentalium dalli, assembly GCA_032622095.1. Lineage (NCBI taxonomy): Eukaryota > Metazoa > Mollusca > Scaphopoda > Gadilida > Siphonodentaliidae > Siphonodentalium > Siphonodentalium dalli. The sequence continues at coordinate 160,000,163 of CP136069.1, read as the reverse complement.
AACCCTCAACATCAACCGTTACAAAAAAAACCAGTTATTGATCTTGAATTTTCAAAATTTATGCCGTTGTCTGATGCATCGAAATCTGCATTCGAAGCTTTAGAATGGTTCAATCCGAAAAGATAAAAGATGAAACATATAATTTTTCTGCTCATTTTGAGACAACTACTTAGACTGTGAAGATGCCTTCAAAAACTAAGAGCCGGAAAGCACCGCTGATAAAAAAATATGGTGAGTTGATTGTTGCAATGAGTAAAGTTCCATCTGCATATAAAAAGAAAATGATCAAAGATGCTCCGAAACAAGTGATGGATTGCATTTCAGAATGTTGTCAAAATCTTTTAAAAGGTAATGTAAAACTGAATGAAGCTCAGAACCGCAAGTTACATTCGAAGCGTAAACATATCAGATATCTTGCAGACAAGAACAAACCTTTGCAACAAAAGAAGAAAATTTTGAATCAAAAAGGTGGCTTTTTACCATTATTATTTCTTGCTCCATTGATTAGCAAAACATTAGGTGCAGTTGTTAAAAATATTTTGTAAAAACTAAATCTCAAATAAATATGAAGAAAATGGTTATTGTACCATTCAGAATGTTGGAAGATTTCAAACAATGGGAAATGTCAGAAATGAATAAACCTCAATTACCTCCTGATCCTGCAATTTCAAATGTTTCAGATTCTTACAAAGAATTGAAATCAGTTTATGATAAAAATATTTCTGAATCAGAAAAGTCACAGTTATTTGGAGAAAATTTGTACAAATTGAAAACTTCACAAAAATCTTTAAATTCAAAATTCAGATTACCTGAACAAAAGTTATCTGAAAACTTTGGGAAAATGAGTGACCATATATTGGAAAGTGTGCCATCTAAATTTCGTGGTAAAGCACAACAAATTTTATCATTGTTGTCAACTAATCCTAAACTTAGATGGGATGATCGTGGACAATTAATTTATGGAACAGAAACAGTTACTGGATCAAATATAATTGATTTGATAAACGATGTTGTTCGTCACCGAAAAGGTTTTAACCCAGTTGGTTATGAAACATTCCTACGTGGATTGGGGGAACTTAATATACCACAAGATTATGTAGGTAACAGGGATCGATGGCTGTGGATGCAAAGACATTTAAAAGGTCACACTGGTGATGAGTTTCATACACCTCATGCAACTCCTATCAGTGGCAAGTCAAGAAAACGTTCAGTTGATATTTTAACACCAGAAACCAGAAAAACTATTTTGAAAGGATGGTCCTCACTTACATAAAATTTGACAAACTTCTAACTGAAATTTACTACAATCCAAAAGAAGTTGGTGGTTTCAGTGGAGCAAATCAACTTTTTAAAAATGCAAAAGAAACAAATAACAAAATTAAACTTTCAGATGTTAAAAAATGGTTACAATGGCAAAAAACATATACTTTGCACAAACCAATTGTTCGGAAATTTCGCAGACGTAAAACTATTGTTGCAGGAATTGATATTCAGTGGCAAGCTGATCTGGCAGATTTGCAAACTTTGCAAAAGCACAATGACAATTACAGATATTTACTTTGTGTTATTGATGTGTTCTCAAAATTTGCATGGGTTGAAAAAATTAAAGATAAAACTGGTAAAACTTTAGTTAAAACATTTCAGAAAATTCTAAAATCATCAAAACGAAAACCAGCTTCATTTCAATCTGACAAAGGTTCAGAATTCAAAAATAAATTATTTTTACAATTTTTGAAATCTAAGAAAATTCATTTTTTCACAACAGAGAATCCAGAGACAAAAGCAAGTATAGTTGAACGTTTTCAACGGACATTGAAAACAAAGATGTGGAAATATTTTACACATAATCAAACTTTGAAATACGTTGATGTTTTGCACGATTTTGTGAATTCTTACAACAAAAGTTTTCATAGAAGTATTAAGATGGCACCAGTTTTAGTAACTCGAGAAAATGAAATTGAAGTTTCCAGAAATCTTTATGGAAAGTTAAAAACGAAAAAAGATAAGATGTTGAAAGTTGGAGATTTTGTTAGAATAAATAAAACAAAGAGAACTTTTGATAAAGGATATCTTCCAAATTGGACAAAAGAAATTTTCAAAATTAGTAGAGTTTGTAAAAGTACACCATTAACTTACAAATTAGTAGATTTAGATGGTGAAAACATCGCAGGATCATTTTATGGTAAAGAAATTCAACATATAAAAGATAATAAAGTTTACGAAATTGAATCAGTTGTTGGTAAACGTTCAAGAAAAGTTGCTGGTAAATCAGTTAGAGAAATTAAAGTTCATTGGGCTGGTTATCCTAAAAAATTTGACAGTTGGATACCTGCCACAAATTTGGTATAAAACTTTTAACATGTCTCAAAATGGTTCAGTTGGTCTCGATGCTCCATCACAATTTCAAATCTGTGGAGAAAAAATTGCAAAAAATCAAGTAACATATTTTACACAAATTATTATAATTGTTGGTATAATCGCTACAGCAATTGTTCATTTAAGTTTACAAAGTGAAAATAACGAACTGTGGTTAATTTTACTCAGTAGTTCTTTGGGGTACATTTTACCAACACCGCGTTTGAAATATTTGAAAAATCAGTCGGCAGAAATTTTGAAAGTATGAATCCTTTCTACATTACAATTCCGAGCGACAGTTCGATGGTAATGTATCCAAACAATACTCAATGTTGTTTTACTGTACAATTACCAAAACCAGTTCAAATTGATAAAGAAAAATGGGAAGTTGCATTAGCCGAACTGATAACACCTTCAGAAACATACAATGTTACAGGGGATTCGTGTAAATTCAATTTGATTACAACTGATGCAATATTACTGTCTGTTCTTCAAAATCGTTTTGAAGAAAAGATATTTAAGAGACCTGATGGCGTTCATGCACTTGAAATACAGATACAAAATGGTTCGTATACCTCTGCGACAGATTTAGTTGATACAATGCAAGATGTAATTGATGAAACACTTGGAGAAGCAATGCAAAACGAATACGGATTTCACATCGGGTACTCAAAAGGTACAAAACGTGTGAAAATTATTCGCAAGAGTTTAAGTAACACAAAACTAGGAATTGAATTACCACAATGTCTTTTGCACAAGTTGGGTTACAAAACTGAAAACGCTTCTGAAGATTTTTATTCAAATAATAGATTTCCGTTTGGTGTAGATTTGAATGTTGGTCATAATCTAATGTTTGTTTATTCTGATATTGCCGATTACACATTTGTTGGAAATGTTGAAGTACAAATTTTACGAGTTGTTTCTTTCAGAAGTAAAAGAGATATCGACGGATTACATGTAAAACATGAATTTTTAAATTTACATTATGTTCCAGTTTCAAAGTCATACTTTGACAAAATTAGTGTAAATATAAGTGGCGACACAGGAAAATCAATTCAGTTTATCGGTGGTAAGTCTTTGGTGAAGCTACATTTCAGAAAACGAGAGGAGTTCTAAAAACAATGTTCCCCGTGTATAGAGGCGTACCACGGCAATATGGTAATGGTATTGGTTCAATTTTCAAATCAGTTATGAGATCTGCTATACCATTTCTAAAACCGCTTGGTCGGACAGCTTTACAACTTGCGAAAAAACACACTTTTGGTGTTGCAGATGAAATTATTAATCAAGGTAAAAGTCCGAAAGAAGCGTTGATGTCTGAAGGTAAAAAAGCTTTAAAATCTTTTGGCACACAAGCTAAAAATCAAATTTTGAACTCGAGAAAAAAACCTAGAAAAAGAGTAGCGACTTCAAAAATGAATCATTCAGCTGTCAAACGCCGAAAAAGTCAGTCGAAAAATCATCCTAGCAGTCGAGCTCTTGATATTTTTGATTAATCATGGCACAAATGGTAAATGGATCATGCGAATGCAATAAATCGGAACTTGATATAACACATGTTCCACCAACGGTGGCTACAATGTCAGAATCGCAGTGGATCGAAAATCATCCTATTGCACCGCTGAATAATTCTGCTCCGATAGAGTTTGTCATACCATCTCAAACCGAAAAGTGGACAGATATTAATCAATCTTATCTTTATGTGAAATTCAAAATTACAAAAAAAGATGGAACTAATTTGGTAGCTGCTACGGAATTAGCACCTGTTAACAATTTCTTTCATAGCATGTTCAGCAGTATCGATGTTTACTTGAACAACAAATTGATAACTTCGAATTCTGACACTTACCCATACCGAGCATATTTCGAAAATCTGTTGGGATACTCTCAAGAATATAAAGATAATCAATTAGCAAATTTAGAAATGTGGTATGGCGATACAGCAGAACAATTTGAAGAGAGCACCAAAGGTGGTACTAATGCTGGATTAACTTCTAGAGAAAGTTTGATCACTGGTAGTAAATTTGTTGAACTATGCGGACGCTTACACACCGATCTGTTTCTTCAAGAAAAATATTTACCAAATGGAATTGAAATTCGTATCAGATTAAACAGATCACCATCAAAATTTTGCCTCATTGGCTCCGAGGATGGACAAATTGTTTTCGAATCAGCAGTGTTCCATGTCAGAACAGTTAGTCTCTTTCCAGCGGTCTCAAATAAATTAAATCAAGAAATTGCCCAGTCAAAAATGAAACTACCTATCAGACGAGTAGAAATAAAAACTTTCACAATTAGTACTGGACTTAGATCAAAAATTGAAGACCACTTATTTCAAGGACAATTACCAAAGAGAATTTTTATTGCGTTGGTCGAAAATAAAGATATGAATGGAGATTTGGGTACCAATCCATTCCACTTCAAACATTTCAGTTTGAATAAATTGGAAGTTAGTCAAGACGGTCATACAATACATAACCGTCCATTTGAACCAAACTTCGCAACAAAACAATGTCTCAGATCATATTTATCTTTGTATCAATCTTTAGGAATGTTTGGTGTTAACAAATCAATTGGCATTAATTTAAAAGAATATATGAATGGATATTGTTTGTGGGGTTTCGACTTGACACCGGACCAAGGAAGCGACGAGGGACATCTACATCCTATAAAGACAGGGAACCTGCGTTTGGAGCTTCAGTTCTTGACAGCTCTCACTACAGCCGTCAACGTTTTGGTGTATGCTGAATTCGACAGTGAAATAGAGATCACAGCTTTGAGAGAAGTGCTTACTGACTATTAGGATGGAGTTCACAACACAGCTATGGAACTACTATGAAGAATACCGACGTTCACAACACGTTGCTCCGAGATTAAAACTGATCTTGGACACACTCAACAACGCTACGATTGAAGAACTACAAGAAATTATTCGCAAGGAAGTGTCAGCAAACTGTGAAGGATGTAAAATAGAACATCCTAGTCAACGTGAACATGTTCTGTGTTTGTTCTCTACAACTGATGATTGGACAAACCAGTTTATCGACTTAGCACTGATTAAACTTGACATATACAATGTTATGGAAAGATGGTTCCCGAAGCTGATGGAGTTAAACCCACACTGCAAGGAGAAGTTCGAAGCATACCTTATGTGGGATCATCTGAGAAACAGTTTGGAGCTCAACCGCAAAAAATTCGATGCAGAGTGGACTCTGATGTGGTCACAGCGAGTCAAAGAGAATTACAACGATGCAGACAGCTGAACTTCAATATATTCTAGACAATTCCTGGTTGCGTAAACTTAACACATATGTTTGTGCTAGAGATCTGTTACCAGAGAAGAAACCACAACATATTCAAGCATATATTGTGAACACGCACTCATCGGATCAGCCAGGAGAACACTGGACCTTGATGTTATTCAAGGGAAGATCAGCTGTATACTTCGACTCATTTGGACTACCACCACCGAGACGATATATGTTACCATTCATAAAAAGGAACTCATCAGCATGGACTATGAATACAACACGATATCAACATCGTGCGACAAATGTGTGTGGATTATATTGTATATTCGCACTCCACCACATGATGAAAGGAAAGAGGATGAAAAGATTATTCAATTCTCGGGATTTCTTCAAGAATGACAGAACAATAGTTCGATGGTTTGGAAAGCACTATGGTCGATTATACAGAAAAGCAAATTTGCTGTTGAATTAAACTTCACCAGGACATCGACGGCTGATATACATACAACGCAAAGAAGACGAAGATAACAACGAATGTGTCAACAACTCCACAAAATAGACTCTTTTGTTATTGATTCAGCGTAGGATGTTGTAGGATGTTGTAGGATGTTCAATTAAGTTTCTTCAAATCTGAGACCTTGTTTTGTACATAAATTATTGTTCTTTGTTAATATTATTGATGTATAATAATATATTATTGTTCATTGTTCTTGTTCTTGTTTTTGAAAAATAAATGATAAATTTCAACAAAATCGTTTTCACTGTAGGATCCCCACCAATTGATTCTGTTCGTGTCGATGTGTCATCTCTGGTCAGAATTATACAAACTTTAAAATTAGTAATGAAAAAATGTCTAAGTCCATTTTCATTTTTTCCGATCAGAAATATCACATCAATGACAGGAATATCTATCCTCAGGGGGGGAACTATGGCCCAGTACCCATCAGTGGGGGCACTATGGCCCAGTACCCCCCAGTGGGGGGCACTATGGCCCAGTACCCCCCAGTGGGGGGCACTATGGCCCAGTACCCCCCAGTGGGGGGCACTATGGCCCAGTATCGAATACTGGACCATAGATCGTCCAGTATTCGATACTGGGCCATAGTGCCCCCACTGGGGGGCACTATGGCCCAGTATCGAATACTGGACGATCTATGGTCCAGTATTCGATACTGGGCCATAGTGCCCCCCACTGGGGGGTACTGGGCCATAGTGCCCCCCACTGGGGGGTACTGGGCCATAGTGCCCCCCACTGGGGGGTACTGGGCCATAGTGCCCCCCACTGGGGGGTACTGGGCCATAGTGCCCCCCATTACTACTACCGTTGTCATATTATGGGGTCAAAATAGGTCGATAACTATGTGATATCAATATGCTATATTATATATGTATATATATACAATTAATGTATATAACAAAGAGATAAGTTTTATCGCGGTTGTAAACATGTTGAATTTTGTTCTGGTATATCCGTAAAATGATAGTTAATTCGTTCCATCTTCGTAGCATTTCGTACTTTGCATTTGCTTTTCTGACCCGGAAGTACATTTAACACGTGTTTTTGTTTTGTTTTCATTTTCCACGTGCAAATGCCGCCACCAAGTAAAATCTTCACTGGTTACAGGGCGCTGGGTTTTGTGTCAAACCACGTTCCTCTACAAATACGGCATCATTTCAAGCATAAGGAGAATTATGTTGTCACTTCTGTGGGGAAAGCGTTCCATACTTATAATGTAAAGTTCAAATTACAGTTTCCTAATTTCGTGGGGAAGGGGAGCGGGTGGTGAATCGTACTGCCGATTACTGTATATGACAGAGTAGCCCAAGTGTGGCTAGTTTGCACAGTTTATAATAGCCTGAGTGACTCTATCCACTATTTTGATGTATGAATTCTGGCTGTTTATGGCGGAATTGCCTTTTCATTTTTTCGCACATTTTTGTTCAAACTATTATTAATCCACCAGGGGTGGCACCAGAGGAAAGGTCAAATGGGGGTGGCTACAGCTCTCCCAGTCAGGGAGGGTTAATTATTGAGTCAACTTAACCAAAATTGTGGGGTGCACAACTTTTTGCATGCTACTTTTGAATTCCAGACATGTGATAATTTTTTCGATGGCACTCTATAGCAATTGTGCACCTCAAAATCGAAGGACTGGTCGTTGTCGTTTTTACGAAGTAATGAACAGTTGTTATTCATTCTTAAGTTGACTCTGTTTTGGCTTGCATTCACCCAAATACATTCTCGCAACTTAAATGTTATCTCTATGAAATGGAACCTCTCTATTCTGAACATCGGACAGGTTTGTTTATCAATAATTCAGCAACACGTGTATTTTTACCTCTGGTAACCGAATGCGTGTGCGCACATGTAAAGTAGTTATGTACTGTTGTATAAGGTGAGCGTGAGAAGGAACCCCAACCGGGAAGGTCTGGATTTATGACCTTGACCGAATAATTTGTGACGTCACATTCAATGTGATTGAGTGCGCTGTCATTTCAAGTTCAAAACATGACGAAAATGAGCGATTAAAACATACGAATTAGTCTATATAATTAAATAATTATATAATAGGATCTAAATGCAACATGGACCAGTGAATATGTCGTTACATGGATTATATATGCTACCGTAAGTCACCGTAGATTTAGATTAAATGAACATTTTGCAGCGAAATTTGCGATTGTTTCGTTGAGTCTATTTTTAGCACTGTTTTACAGTAACACTCATTACAATGTTAAAAACAAACAAACAGCTAAATTATCGGAATTATTTAGGCCTATGGCAGTCGATCCAAATTGATGGCGTTTGTGCATACGATCTCAAACAATGCCATAGATGAAATAGTTGTGTTGGAGCAATGTTGAGGTGGTGTGTAATGTCACCACGAGAATGGATTGGGGGGGGGGGGTGATAAAACTGATAAACACTAAAAAGGGTAAATTCAAAATAATTATATGTTTATATGTTATATGTTTAGTTTATAGTATACCCCAGTCCACAGTGAACGCATCCTGGAACATTGAATTGTCAGTCGTGGTGATTAAATGAATTGGCACAATCATTTAAATCAGAAATGCTAATTAAGATCCAAATTTATGCTAAGATAAAATAATCTAATAATATACAATTTTGTCATTTTCTTTGAATATTTTCTTTTTTTAATCATGTTTAAAAAAACATATATATAATAATAAGGCCTTTGTTTACTGTAACCCACCAGCCCCTATTTATATTCAGATATCCACCCCTACTAATTGTATTGCCTCCTCCCCCCCCCCCCCCCCCCCAAATATTTAAAATTGTACTCAGCTCTGACAGCTCTAATTTCTTATCACATTATTTTATCTCTGTTAAATTAGGTGCCAAATCATTTCAAAATTTGCAGATTTCTTTCTCTTGACTTACATCTGTATACACCCTGATAGTTTAAGAACCCTTTTATTTTTGTATTTAATGTTTAATGTGCAATTGGTACTGATATTAAAAAAAAAACTCCTTGGCTATGGGGTAACTTGATTGCAAAGCAAATAAAGAAGATACATGTAGTAGTTTTCAAGTTTTGGGGGTTAAGTAAAAACTTAAAAGTTCACACACTATGTGAGTATGTGTGGCTATAAATAAGAATACATTCCATAACATTAGATTAAAAATGTTCATAGATTTGTAGGCAAGATTCAACTAATGCCCATTGTTATTCCTCTTCAAATGAATGGGGGTTGCCTGGGATGGCACATGCACCTGAAAATAAGCCTAGAACATCAACCAAAAACATACACAGCATATTATAATGGGTATTGGAAATTATAATGAAGCCTAAATGATGGCAAATTATTTTGTAATCCATTTGTTTCTTTCCTTTATATGTCCCTGTATGGCCCAGACACTGCTGATGTCTGGGATACGCACACGCTGGGTAGGTTCCTCAATAGATGGAGTATTCACCCCTGGTTAAGTGGTACTGCTAATTTGCTATGCTGCTGGTGGGTCCTGCTGAATTGATATGATGCTGGTAGGGCAAACTGATGGTGTTAAAAAGTACTGTTATCTATACTAATACCACCCAATTCTGTTTCTTTGTTTGTCAATTAAATCAGAATATTTGCCATTGACATCATAATTAGATGTCTTAAAAGGGCACTAAGTATTCGTGATTAAATTTAATTAAATAATTAATTACATACCTGTACCTAAACCAGTTGGACCCATGGAGCTGAACATTGTTACATAGGCTTAAATTGACGAGAGGAATGTCATGTGATAGGTGCATTTGACCTCAGATAAATTAAAGGGGGGTCATGCGATAGGTGACCATGTCACCATATGACTTAAAGAGGTACTGATGTTCAATAAAGAGTATTTATTATTAGCTTAGACGATATCTGGAAAATTGGTACACAGAGGTAACTTGACCAAGAGATTGTCAAGGACATGTGACATGGATCACAGAAGACTTAAAGTGGCACTTAAACAAAACAGAGTGTTTTTCATCAGCTTAGAACTTTTGTACACGGAGGTCAATTGAAGCCAGGGAGTGTCGTGGTGTAGGTGCTGTTGGCACCAGATGTCTTAAAATGGCACTATAATAAATTTAACTAGATAGTTAATTATATACCAAACATGGTTGGAATCTGGTCATTGAAAATTGACCCAAGGAGTATCATGGAATAGGTGCTGCTGGTCTCAGACGACTTACAGGGGAAATAATAATTTTAATAATAAAATTTTGATTAAATAGTTAATCATATCCCCAAAATGGTTGGACCATGGTCACTGGAAATTGGTATGCAGGGGTAAATTGACCCATGGGGTACCATTGGAGAGGTGCCGACGGTGCTGTTGACCATAAAGGGGAACTTAAAAGTTTTTTAAATATGATATAATTATAAGCAATAAAGGGTTTCTCTTATCAGCTTAGACGATTTGTAGGAAAATTGGTATACATGGGTCACCTGACCAGGGGAATATCATGAGATAGGCACCTTTGACCTCATATGACATAAACAGGGACTAATAAATTATATTAGCATAGATGATCAACGAAGAGTGTTTATTATCAGCTCAATCCCCAGCTGGTGTTTTCTACAGTTGTAATTTCCACAGTGTTGGACCAGAGCGATTTGGAAAAAAAGACAGAGTTCGTATGAAACATCCAAGAACATGACAATTTTAAATATTTTAATAATGGCTGTGCTGGTGCTTACAAAATGACAGGAATTGATATCTCAGATATGGTCGGTTTGTTACAAATAATACAGCCTTTAATAACATATATTGCAATATACAGTACCGGTACATGTTTTTGAATGTTTTATACATATAATGGCTTTTCCTCGATTTGTTCAGATAAACCAAAGATCATGAAAATAACAACAAGATAAGTTGAACGTATTAAACAGTACTTTTTCAAATCTTGACATCATTAGTTTGCATACCAGCATCATAGAAAGCAGGACCCACCAGCATCATAGCAAATTAGCAGGACTACTTAACCACTAACCAGAGGTGAGATTGTAGTTATATTTTTTATGATTGGTCTCAAGTTACCATATATCCCAGGTAATTTTCTGTGTACCAATTTACTCAATTAGCCAAAGCTTGGTTAAGCAAAAATATAAAACGGTCCACAAAAAATAAAATACAAAGCAGTCCCAGCTCAACAAAAATAGCCAATATGAGGTCTATCAGAATGTATAAAGAATTAAAGATAAAGAAATTTTATAATGTTGATCAAGCTGGTACTTAATTTAATCGAGAGATAAAAGACTGTGACAAGAAATTTGAGCTTGGTGATTAGTACATTGGGGGGGGGGGGGGGGGGGGGGGGCGGGGGGCAATTAAATTGGGGCAGAGGTCTAAATTAGTAGCGGTGGGTTACCAGAATCATTACTTATTTTTTTTTTATAGCCTGAACAGTAAAATAAAGTATATATATGAAAAAGACATCCCATACATGCTACTGCTGTAGTATTACGCTTACGCTAACACATGTCTGAATTACTTATTGCCATTACACCGGAACCCCTCCACCCCCATCGCCACCATTCATTTTCAAATAGTTTACATTCAGTGACTCCAGTATAGGGATGTTGGTGTAGATAGAGGGTTTTCATTGGCACCCCCACCACCACCCCCTGAACACTTTGGTAGAAATTATACAGATGGTACTTAAACATTTTCATACTTTTTGTCTTAATCTTAAAGGTACTCAATCCGAGTCCCCATATCAACAAGTTACATGTACAACTGAACAACATTTCTTCAAAATACGCTTTTGTTATCAGAATCGATCAATTACAACAAAATAATGTTAACGGCTGTCAACTATGGTATAAAATTTCTCAAAATGTGTTATTTATCAACAAAATTTGGCCATATTACCACTTGATTTTATAATTATCCATCTTCATCCGCAATTTTGTCCAAGACTGTTGGTTTGACGAATATTTTCTGGGCCACAAATAATTACACATTTCGAGAAATAACAAATTTCAAAAATCGATATCTGATCACTCTGAGCTTTGATGGGTGGGTTTCTCAACTCGAATAAATCCCAAAGAAATAGTCATTTGGGAGCATTAATTCGGATTATGCATCTTTAAAACAACAAATTTTACACTAAATTAAATTCTGTTTGGAAATTCAAGCTATCAGTTTCAGATTCAGAACAGTTTCAACTACATATCTGAATCTGTTTTTGGTCTGAAATTTCCAAAGGTGTACTTGTCACGTGTCAGGTACAAATTTCCAATTGTTGACATTGTTTACCAAAGTTGGATATTAGACAGTCATCTAACAGTGTCACACCCCCACCCCACCCCACCTCACTTTTCAAAGACCGTGAAGTGATGAGAAGTCTTAAATTAAAAATCCTCACCAATGTCACGATGTGACTGTCAGTCAGTCACTCACTGACTTAGTGACTCAGTGTCACTGACTCACTCGTCGACTGAAATTAGCAATAACAACTGATAACAATGTCAAATTAATACAAGTATCTAACTTTATTTTATTTAATCCTGGTTGGTCGAATACATCTGCTCTAAATAGATCGTGATTTTTATAACCGATTGTTAATGTTATTGAACATTCAGTTATTTCAGTATTCAGCTTTTCAAGTTCGAATCGGCATCTTCAAAACTTTGTTGATATCCGCGCACCGTTAATGCTGGATAGCCTGCGACGAAAGACCATCCTGTTAGATTTGTGCGCATGCGTAAATCTGACCTTCCCGGTTGGGGTTCCTTCTCACGCTTACCGTTGTATAAGGCCAAAAAAAAAAAACATGTCTGTTTCCGATAACATGGGGAAAATTTTCCAGGTAGGCAGGCATTTTTTTTTTTTTTTGTACACTTTTATTTTTTTTTTTAACCGGCCATTTGAAAGTGATAAAATAGTGTAGTACACCCTTTTAACATGTATTATAAAATTGGCATGCTTTTATACATGCTAACTGGTAATATATTATGCAGCTTGCTGGACTATTATGTCATGTATTAGGTGTTAAAGATATTTTCTAGCTCTAGTATGTGCTCCAATGTGAAAATTCAATGTATTAGGCTATGGCCATGTGTTTAGAGTTATTCATCTTACATACATGTAGTCCATGCGACTACCAGCCCACAATGCAACAGTAGCATCTGATACCTTTATTTACAAATTACATGTGACCAGAACAATGTTACTGACTGTTCTTGGATATGCAGGAATAAACATGTTTTGTTCCAATCTTCCCCTGAATATCTCTGGTGTAGATTGGGCCTGAGGTTACACATGTTATGCCATTCTATTCATCACTGCCGACGCAATTTTACAGGTGTTGGTGTTGACAGAGATCGTTTTATGGAATAAATACTTGCCATTTCAATAAAACCTATTGTATTTTCATCCCCTCTTATTTCTCTTCATAGATGATCATTATTTTTCAGTGACAACTTGTCCATATTACCAAATCACTAACTAGTATTGTGGTTTAAAGTCACCTATTTCCGACTTATTTTGTTTCAATCCCGGAAAGTTTTAAATAGCAGAATTGATTAACTGCCAACTTTCAGTGTAATTAACAGCAAGTTATCAAATAATCCTTACATGCAGTACATGTATGCACATCCGATGATCAGAAATGTGTGTTTAATACTTTCATACAGTGCGAGTTGTTTCTATCAGTGGTATCTGCTGCTTGGTCGGAAAACATCAAAGAGAGTCTGTCGTAAATAGTTACACAGAGTTTATTCACGTGACCCACTGAAGCATTTGGTTGGTGACACAGTGACCCAGTTGTTGTGTCATTCATAACAGACAGTTGTTTATTGAAAGTGGGTTAAAATCGGGTTTATGTGAATATTCAAGTATGCCAATGCATTTTAATCTTTGATGACGATTTCGTCTTGTCAATGGTGATGGTGATTTCGGCTTTTGATGACGCTAATTTCCAGGACTGATAACGTAATACGGACTGTCATTTTCCCGCCAAAAACGCACATGCTTTTCACTGTTTAATTTTGTCTCGAACAGATGGTCTTTCAGGCAAGTTTTGGACCCAATTAGGCGAAGGAAGTTAAGGGAGCTACCGGTATAATTAATACATTGTACTTTTTAAAATACACAGCAGTGTACACAGCCCACAAAAGACGGGGGGATTTCCGTAGTGACTCGTCAGGGTAGAGTTTGATTTACGCGACGGTATTCACTGCGTAGCATGGCCGACCTAGTTGCCTTATTTATATCAAGAATGCGCGATCGCACACATGACCTACACATGCGTCAGATGTGTATGCGATTTGTGGTTAGTTCTGCTGTTGGTATTGGGGAAAACCATAGCCATTAACAAAGACAGACAGGTTACTATGGACTTCGTGAAAATAAAAAACAAAAATTGACGGCGGCAAGGAAATCTCAGCCAGGCCGGGTACCGGAAACAGAGACGTTTTTTTTGTTGGCCTAAGCATACCGATTTAATTTGTGGTCTTTTGTTTGGCGAACGCTTTGAACTGGAATCAGGTGTCTGATTAGATATCTGTATACTTATTTCACACATTGAGTGTACAATGGTGACTTCAAAGAAAATTAGAGCAGTGACAGTTTGTTTTTACAACAGTTATAGTGCTGTGTTGGACTCTGTTTATACAACCATTGTTAAAACACCAATTTGCTATGAATACACAATAGTGCTGTATAACCATAGTTAAGGTGAAGGAGCACTATGGGCGCAATCACTACTTCACAAAATGTTACCATAGCTGTTTAAATCAAACTTCGATAATTAATGAGCCATCACGAAAACAGCGTACAGAGTTGAATTCAGACCAAAAAGTGAAAATTATTGAAGGTCTCCAGTCTACACCTCAGTTGACATACAAAGAGCTCAGCATAAAGTTTGGCAACGGCAAATCAACCATCAGCGACATTTATAAACCATGACAAGATGAAGCAACTTAATGATAATAATGATTATCGTCAAGTCAGCATATGCCCATACACAGTCAACGCTAGATAGCTTCTTTTGTAAAGTCAGACTGAATCACCATAAAATTGATCATTTCATATATTATTTATAATATATTCTGATGGTGGCGCGATTTTCTATAAACCGAACACCTCTCTAATCTGAGAGATGTTACTGTACTATAACTTAGATCTGGAAATAATGGGTCAATTGCATTATAGATTCTTGGATCTTAGTCAAAAGGCCGAGAAGCACATATAACACATTGGACAATGGAATTTATAATGGAAAGTATATATATATTTAAGACTTTGTGCTTATGATTAATAAACATGAATTAATCCATCACATTTTGCAACTTATTGAAACTCATATGTATCCAAAATGAACAGGTAAATTATATGCATACTGGAATATTTTCATGGTTGTGTCAACTCATTTTCTGTTATTTACTTTACTTTATTTCAGTGTTCCAGACTTGGCATTGTGGCTGTCAGTGAGTCCATAGTTATACGTTAATAGTTATATCAAATTTTCGTTGTTTTCATACAAATTTTGTATTACATGTACGTTGAGTCAAGCTGCTCATTTTACAACATTTTACTGTATATTGTGTATGAAAAGTAAAACATAGACAGCATACATAAATGACAGTGGAGTTGGCTTCATGCCGTCATTGTCACGGATCTAATTAATTACCATGAATGCAGCTAATTGCAGTTGCACAAATGAGAGTCACCTCACTGCAGTTTGAAGGTGTGTGTGATTAAGTCGTTGTGTATTCTCTGTGTGTCCATTTCATATTCTCTCCAATCGATACCACAGCTCAACGAATATTAAATATGTCTGTACAACATGTGGCTTTAGTTTGAGGGATGTTCCAATCTATTGTTGACAATTATTCAAGCTTGCTGACTGTTTTATGAGAATGATTGTGCAAGAGCCAGTGGTATCTACAATCAGTTGCATCATATAAATTCATGTATGTTGCAAACTACACGTGTAATATCCTAAATGAATGCGCTGTATTGTACAAGTTATTTCAATGTTCTATTATCAGTTATACTGATATTGAAATCATTTATAGTAACAGGGACAATATTAAAAACAAAAATTCATCTGTGTTATTAAATGTCACCTGGGGAAAAAGTTGCTTAAAATGTTTTCATTTGGCTAAAAAAAAATATGGAAATAGCTAAAAATGTTTACCACAATCTTTTGTGGGCCAGTTCGAACACTTATTTACAATCCTGTAAAGTACTTGCTGTCAAGTCTGCATATAGTGTGTCTGTCATTTGCAGAATGAGGTCCTCAAACTTAAGGGTGAATTTAGTGACACTATCTCACACAGTGGGCTAGCATCACCAAATTCACCCTCTATAAACCTCATTCTGCTTAGGCCTCAACTACTATGGGAGACCTAGGATTAGATTGAAGTTGGTGATGTTCGCCCCTTAGTCACCTCGATTATGCATTTTATCTTCTGCAAATTAGGGGATACAGAAACTTCCCAGAAGGGGAAAAGTCACTAAAAGCAAGGTTAATTTGAGACTATAGATTCTTCTCAGAAGATGAGGCCTAAGCAGAATGAGGTTCCAAGAGGGTGAATTTGGTGATGCTAGCCCGTCATGCGGGACCTCATTCTGCAAATAACCGACACACTATTTCAAGCCTTGCTCACTGTCACTGAGGGTGTGTGACTTTTATCAATTATTACTATTTATACTTTTAAAATTCCACAAAGTTTATCTGGGGACATACAACTCATCTTACTTTTTTTTGTATTACAGGTAACAGCCATCCATTTGACATTGAGTGTTTAGCTATAAATGAGACACTAGTATTCACAAGTTATCATAACTTGATTCAAGCTTATGAAAAGAACACCCATGTAAGTACATGCATTTATTTGTTGTTGGCTTCATAATCATCTGTAGCTGATTAATGTCACTGGTGCTTTAACTGCTGGTGCTGTATTCTCTAGGTGCTATTCTCTGTATGTGTGACGTCTTCAACATGCATTTAGAAGGGTGATTAGATATTGTTTAATATCTAATCCCAACCACAGTGGACACGTGCAGGATTCACTATATTAAATAAAGATATATAGCAGGGATTGGTCCAAACTGCAAACAGCTCCCCCCTCCGTGCATACTCCATAGATTGCTGCCATATAACTGGTACTATTAAGCAGGTGGAGCTTTGATATTTTTAGAGTTTGGAATTCCCGTAGAACAATACTTAGTTACAGACCGCTGCCATAGAACTGGTACTATTTAAGTAGGCGGAGCTTTGGTATTTTTTTTCGAGTTGGGAATTCCCGTAAAAAAAGTGGGTTTGCCGTTGTTCTAGCTGTCACCAGTTAGAAAAGTTATTTAAAGGTTTTGAGTTTTTCTACTTTTCTGCCAATATAGCATGAACAAACACAAATGTGCAAAGGAAAACATATGCTGGCATCAGAAAAATCCTACGCTCAAAATGTGGAAACACTCTAATGAAATACTCTCATTTACTTCCTTGTAGTGGCCGATGGCAATATATTAAAGAGCACATGAACATGTAGTTTGGGGTTGGTCCCAGGCCTGTCCTTCTGGTCCAGGGTAGGTTTAAAGTGACGCATAGTGTTCGCAACAATGTTTTGAATGTATGTAAAATAATTTTTTAAAATGAAGTCGACTCAGAAGAAGAAAACAAAAGGAAACTTGATATATTCATGAAATATATTTTTTGAGTATTATATATCAGCAGTGAGAATTAAAAACTAATTTCAAAAAATGAAGTTGACTCAGAAGAAGAAAACAAAAGGAAACTTGTTATATTCATCAAATATATTTGTTGAAGTATGACTGAGTTTGGCAATTTGCAGCAAATATGAATACAGTATTTTTATTGTTGACGAGGCTCTCATCAGGTGACGAGGGAGGTGCCTGAGAACACAGTATTTTTATTTATTTGATGAGGCTCTCTGCAGGTGACGAGAGAGGTGCCTCAGTATTTTTATTTATTGGGCCTAATTTGAGTATTCGTTCTTATCAACCCTTGGTATATTTTCAGGTTGTCCATGTATATGAAGGCCATAAGAACAATGTACAAATCCTGCTGCCATTTGGACACAATCTAATCTCTGTCGACGATGCTGGTCATGTCATCATCTGGGACATCAAAACTGAAGGTTGGATTAAAGATTTCCCACCCATCTGAACTGAGACCATAGAATTACTATCTGTATATTTTCATTTCCCAAGTATAATGAGGTTGCACCTAGGAACCTAGATACATTCTTTTGTAAAAGTCAATTTGTCATTTCTCAGGCCAAAAGATTTTGAAAAGCATGCGCGCTTATTTATATTATATTTTTTATTTCTGGGACACACACCAACGAAGCATTCTGCATTGGCAAGCTCCGGGTCTAATTGACCCCGAAAATATTAAAATAGCTGGTGTCCGTCTTGCCATCCGTTCTGAAAGTTTCCGGATGAGAACTTTATTTTGGGCTATCGGATCAAAACCAAATTTGGTATGTGAGTTTATCATCTCAAAACACAGATCAAGTTCAAATATGTGTTCGTTCCGCCCATTTTTGCTGGAGTTATGGCCGCTTTTCGACTTATAATTTTGTCGTTTTGAGGTTTCCGGATGATAACTTTAGTTTGTGTTATCGGATCTGAACCAAATTTGGTATGTGAGGTTATCAGCTCAAGTCAAGTCCGAATATGGGTTTTTTCCACCCCATTTTTGCCGGAGTTATAGTCCTTGTTAACATATAGAATTGCCGATTATTTTGGTTTCCGGATGATAACTTTAGGTTTTGTTATCTGATTGTTTTTAAATTTGGTATGTGGATAAACCACATGAAGATACAGGTCAAAATTTGCTGATTATTTTTGTTTGCGAATGATAACTTTACTTTTAGTTAGTGTTGGCCGGTATTTCGGTATACCAATTATAATCGGTAAGATTTTCAATACCATTACCATTGTTTTTTCACAATCGGTAAACCTTGAAGATGGTATTATTGCGTTTACAGGTCATACTGGCCCATTACTGGGTACATTATGGTTTATCTTCATCGGAATATGAAGAAACGTGGTTGGTGATCTTTTATTTCAATTGCCATGGCAATTACTTCCTGACCAAATGTCCATAAAAAGTTAGTTGATAGATTCCTTGCGATTTATTTAGTAAAAAATAGTCTAATCAAGTATGATCGATTCATATCTTTTACTGAAATTGCACTCGCAAGCAATCAATGTGTTTGTATAAAAAATGTACTGCAATTATTTTGTATTGATTAAAACTTTCCCCAACAGATTGAATATGAATACAAATATTACATGCGTGGGGTTTAGGGACCATACTCGCCGGAGAAACCGGAATTGACTTGTGTTGCCTTAATATTATTTTAAGTGCATTCCTAACTAATTGTATTAACTTATAGGTTGTTACATGATTACAGCACAAACACATCGCTAGTGAGTGTCATGTGCATGATTACAGCACAAATCCAACCACAGATTTTATGGTAGTAATATCGCATCTAGATTGTTAGTAAACTGCATAATAATTTAGTTTAATTGCTAAAACTGAAAGGGGGACTGTACACTAAATCCCGTCATTTATGGGACCATCTCATTTTGTACTCTACAGAATATATGCAACAAATGAATGAGATTTGAGCCATGTATTAGTGCAAAATACACTTGTGTGTTCTATGAACGATGCAAACAACTTGGTAATTATAATGAAAACGAGTTTATGACTCGAACCAGTACCTCTTTAATCAGAATGTATACAAATTATACAACTGGTGAATTGCACATAGGATGTTATTTTCATTCAAAATACTTTTAATATATACTGAAATTCACCAATGCCGTACAGGAAAAAAATTCACGATCGACTTTGAGGACCTATGCCATGCACTTGCGCTACCCGATTCAAATAGAGATTTGATAATTAATTTTATATCGATGTTGGACTCCTGATTTGATATCAGATATGGAAAAGTGCCGATTTGCAGGTCTCTACACCAAGCAAGCTAAAATTCATATAGATACAAGCCTTGAAATAGGGTGTCTGTCATTTGCAGAATGAGGTCCCCAGAGGGTGAATTTAGTGATGCTACCCCGCATAGTGGGCTAGCATCACCAAATTCATCTTCTGGGGACCTCATTCTGCTTACAACTCAGCAGAATGAGGTTCCCAGAGGGTTAATTTGGTGATGCTAGCCCGCTATGCGGGGTAGCATCACTAAATTCACCCTCTGGGGACCTCATTCTGCAAATGACAGGCACACTATTTCAATACTTGCCCTCTTTTTACAGGAATATACTTAGAGTTACAATTTGAGAACAAGTCGTTCCAGATAACATGTCTGCTTCACCCGAGCACGTACCTCAACAAACTGTTGTTTGCCAGCAAACAGGGAGCCTTGCAGCTGTGGAATATAAAGTCCAACAAACTACTATACACGTTCCCTGGCTGGGGCAAAGCAATCACTGTCTTAGAGCAGGTAAGGCTAACATTATGGAGTATTTCTGGTTACTATTTCATAAAAAATGGCCGCATATTCACTTTAAGAACACAATGACACTATATTCATACAAGCCTGCAAATAGTGTGTCTCTCATTTGCAGAATGAGGTCCCCAGAGGGTGAATTTAATTTAGGATCAGATAGAATTTCCCGAGTTGAAGTTGGTCACCTCAATTATGCATTTTATCTTCTGCAAATTAGGTGATATAGAAACTTCCCATGGAGGGAAAAAGTAACCAAAACAATGTTAATTTGAGAAAATAGATACTTCCCAGAAGATGAGGCCTAAGCAGAATGAGGTCCCCAGATGGTGAATTTGGCAATGATAGCCCGCTGGGAACCTCATTCTGCTAATAGATGTAACAGACACACTAGTTGAACCTTTCTCTTCATTGTTCCATGCTGAAGAAATTGGGACCTGATATGGGTAATTATCTCATGAGTGATGACAAAAAAAAATGAATTTCCACGAGTGGAAATTCATTTTTTTTTGTCATCATGAATGAGATAATTACCCATATCCAACCAAAAAGTATAGATGTTCTGTTTATTATATGCCCTGCTCAGTTGGCCATTAAACTCAACTCGAAAGAAGAGTAAAAAGTGCAAAAACTATTGTATACACAAGCACAGCCATGTTCACGCTCACTGAATTAAGCACATTTGAAGCAATGAACACTCATACTGAGTCCGTGCATCCATAACTCTGACATATAGAGAATACCCACGGCTTTTGGTTGAATACCCAGATTATCTCATGAATGGCTACAAGGAAATACAGTATTTCTATGAGTGATTTCAGCCACAAGTGGAAATTCTGTATTTCCGTGTAGCCTTGATTGAGTCTGGGTATTAAACCAAAACCTGCAGGTGTTCTTTTTATTATATGTGCTACATTATAAAATTCACCAAAACTGGTGATGGATATAATTTCCCACTATTTATTTAATGGCAAAGCATATAACAAATATATATATAATATAGTCACATCTTGATTATACTATAAAATGAAATCAGTGGTATTAAAATGACTTATTTATTTTACACCAGGCTCCTGCAATAGATGTTGTTGCCATTGGACTATCAGATGGTGAAATTATCCTGCATAACATCAGGTTTGACGAAACGATTGTAAAGTTTAGACAAGACTGGGGAGCAGTCACAGCAATATCATTCAGAACAGGTAAGAAATAATGTGTTATCATAATGTTATTATATACCCGTTGTTTTAGTTTCAGTAAATACACTTGTCCCAGGCTGTGAGATAATGTTTTAAAGTTTGCTGGACCGATTCTGGATTTTTCCTGAAGATACGCGGTATAATTAAGTTGCTCAAGGAGATGTAATGATAAATTAATAAATAAATTAATAAATATAATGTCAAAATTGTTGCAAAACGATAAATATTCAATTGGGAATTTTAAACAAATATGCCCAACAATGCTAATAGGCTTAGACTTTTTGACTTGAATTAACATGATAAAATAATCATTTCCAGATTCTAGATATCTCAACCATGGATAATCGGATTGCAATTTTAGGGATGAAGGAAGGCCCCTTAAATACTAGTAATGCCCCCTCCCCCCCCCCCCCCCCAAATTTCAACGCCCCAAAGTATTAAGGTATCAAGGCTGTTTGACACCCAAATATCAACAGGTCATATGTAACTAGTTTGAACAGATGGCACTCCATCATGGTATCAGGGAGTATGGCCAGCCACATAGCGTTATGGGTCATGTGTAACAAGTTTGTGTGTGTTTCTTTTGAACAGATGGCACTCCATCATGGTATCAGGGAGTACGGCTGGCCACATAGCGTTATGGGTCATGTGTAACGAGTTTGTGTGTGTTTCTTTTGAACAGATGGCACTCCATCATGGTATCAGGGAGTACGGCCGGCCACATAGCGTTATGGGTCATGTGTAACAAGTTTGTGTGTGTTTCTTTTTAACAGATGGACACCCCATCATGGTATCGGGGAGTACGGCCGGCCATATAGCGTTATGGGCCATGTGTAACGAGTTTGTGTGTGTTTCTTTTGAACAGATGGACATCCCATCATGGTATCGGGGAGTACAGCCGGCCATATAGCGTTATGGGTCATGTGTAACGAGTTTGTGTGTGTTTCTTTTGAACAGATGGACACCCCATCATGGTATCGGGGAGTACAGCCGGACACATAGCGTTATGGAACCTTGAGGAGAAGAAGCTTCAGAGCCAGATCAGAGATGCACATAACAGCACTATAACTGGACTGCAGTGTCTCCCGAATGAACCACTACTAACCACATCATCTCCAGACAACTCTCTTAAGGTTTTTTTTCTATGCTAAATACTCATTGACGAGTAGTTCCCTCAGGAAATGTTCAGATAAATAAGTTTAACAAACATTTGCTGAACTTATTATCTGAACATTTCCCACCAATTTAGTAATAGAAATCTTCTGCACTTGTATTTATTGTATGGTAATATTTTCAAATGGAAATTTTGCGAAAACCCTGTGCCAATGCATTCTCTTATATATGCGAGTCGCCCATAGGGCGCCTCACATATATAAGAGAATACATTGGCTTAACAATATTCACCTTGATATTGTAAGCCAATGCATTCTCTTATATATGTGAGGCTCGCATATATAAGAGAATGCATTGGCACAGGGTCTTTAACGCTACACCAGTGCAGCTCCTGACATGAAACGGTTAACACCCCTCTAACTGAGTAATTGACGATTCCAATGTATTCTTTTGTAACTGATGTGGGAATCCATTTAGTAAAGAAAGGGCTAAAAGAGAATAACTGTGATTAGTTTCAACATTTAAATATTAATGAACAATTTCAATACGATTGTCTTCAATAAAGTCAAATCACTGTCCGAATCGCTCTCAATGACACAAATTCTCCTTCGCTTTGGTGTTACCGTATCCATCAGTACACCGGCCCCATTCTCATTTCAGAGTACCATGATACAGAATCGGAAAACCACACTGTGGTTTCTGATGCTCTGGAAAAAATCACCAAAAAATACAGTATTTTAGCAAGAAAAACCAGTCATATAATCATTGCATTTATTATTGATCCTGTGAATGCACTAAGTTATAACCTAACATTCAACAGCTATATATAAGTCCTGTGCTAATTTTCTGAATATCCTTACACCATGTTATAATCATTATTTTGCAGGTTTGGATATTTGATTTGGCTGATGGAGGTGGCCGATTACTAAGAGAGAGGTCTGGTCACAGTGCTCCACCTAACATAGTGGAACATTATGGCAAGAATGGACAGAACATTCTGAGTGCTGGTAAGTTGAAGAATTATTGTATACACCTGTCAGTAAGCCCTGGGGGGGGGGGGCACATCCTTTGATTTTATTTGATACCTCTTTGATTGATCCAGCAACTTAGAATAGCATAAGATGTGTACAATTCACACAATGTTTACACAAGTGTATACTATTATACATCTTTATTTTTTAAGAAAAACTGAAGAAATAATAAAGCATAGATGTGCCTGAGTATCTTTTCCTATTCTATAGGATAGAAAGACGTGATTGCTTTCACATTCCAAATGCTAAAAAATGGGGGTGGGCTTATCTACGAGGACCACCCCGTGTTTTATTTAGGGTAAAAAATCAAACTGGGCTTATCTTCGAGAATGGGCTTATTATGGTGTATACAGTACTCAGTGATTCTTGTGAATTAACCTAACAATTATTTTATCACATAATTAGCCCCTAAATCCAGCCTCATATTTTTTAGTAAGACACACATGTGTTATTGGTACGCCCAGTGACGGTAAGAGCTTAGCGCAATGATATCAATCAATGTTAGTATTATGTTAATTAGAATATAGTTATGACATTCAATTTGTGTTGGGTTATTTAGTGTTGACAGTAACATTGGTGATAAGGGTGGTTGAACAATTTTGTCAACATGAAAAGACACATTTATAATGTAACTATATGGCTTACTTCCTCTTTGATTATAAATACAGTCAATTTGTGATAAGGAAATCAATATTAATGTTTTTAACCCCAGCCATTTCGAGGTAATTTTTCCTTGCTAAATTGTGATTATGTGATAAAATGGATCTCAAATTTGCTGCAATTCTATACAATTTTTTTTAGCTTTGTCCGCTAAATTTGATTCGAGTCTGGCTAAATTTAGTCCACTCGGTTAATAAATTTTGTATAGAATTGCGACTCATTAGAGATCCTCTATAAAGAACATGTAAATGAAATTTCCATACAACTATTTTTTAAATTTCAGGTCAAGACAGTACTCTACGATCATTCTCTGTGGTTCACGACAAGCACAATAAAAGCTTGGGCAGAGCATCATACAACAAAGCTAAGTCGAGACGACAGGGATTAAAACATGACACACATGAGATGCCACCCATTGTGCACTTCACATCAGGTAAAAATAATACTCAATTTGTGTTTCTAAAATATTTTCATAAGCAACACGAAACCAGGCCTGAGAATAAGGTGCCTGACATTTGCAGAATGAGGTCCCCAGAGGGTGAATTTAGTGACGCAACCCACATAGCATAGCATCTAAACGTTTTCCTACCAATAATTAGGATTCCTTCTGTACTTTTAATATTATCTGTCGTTTTCTTATTTTTTCTGAAAACCTCTCCAGATGAATAATAGACCATTCCAATGTACTTTCATAACTTTAATTTAGTATAGAAAGGTTAAACATCTTTAGTTTTTACTTAGTTTATGTGTTATGTTTAGTTTTTCATTCACTAAATAGAACTAAGATATCACTCTTAGAAGAAGCAATTGGGAGTATATAAATTATATAGCACAAACTCTTTTTACCCATATACATGAGATATTAAGTCATATAACGGAAATACCTTCCATTAGTATTGATAGTGTCTGACATTGCATACATATATTTTATTGGTTTGTTTTCTGTACTGTTTATTTTTTTTACAGAACCATGTCGACAGAGTGATTGGGATAACATTGTAGCTTGTCATAGAAATGTATGTGTGGCCACCACATGGAGTTATCAGCGAGCCACAATGGGTGAACACATGTTGAAACACAGTAGATTCAAATCAGGACCAGATCATTGTCAAGCAGCAGCTCTGGTGAGATCACAAAAAAAACTATTGATTCCTTGGTTTTTTCTTTTTCTTTTTTTTATGTTTTATGCCAATATGGCATCATATAGATGGCAGCTTACCATTTTTTCCAAATTTTGTTAAAAAACATTGCTTCTAGTGGCCATCTTGGATTTTACTCTTTGTATGACTAAATCCATTGGGTGTTTAGTATTTGGGCATTTCTGTCGCTCCATTAACTGTAACATTTGACAATAGACCCTTTATCAAGTTGAGCTTCAGTGTCATTGACACTTTCTTTTTGTTTTTGTCTCAAATGTGGGCCTTTTTTCAGGCTTTGTACCATTTGCAAAAAGCAAAGCCTAATATTTTGGTTTCTGATTCTTTTAACGCTGCTTTATCCTTGCAGTGTGCAGACATCACGTCATGCGGTAACTTCGTTGTGATAGGTTACAGCTCTGGTCATGTAGACATCTACAATCTACAATCTGGTCTCCACAGAGGAAGCGTTGGCAATCCCCAAGGTAAATTAATACCTGTCCAAGATAGGGACCATGTCAGAATAGTGAAGGTTAAATATTGGTTACCCCTCTCAGTGGTAAAATATGTGGTTGACAGGTGAACTTATCAGCATTTTATCACTGGTAAAATTGCTAATTGGCAAGCCTGCAAATAGTGTGTCTGCCATTTGCAGATTGAGATCTCCAGAGGGTAAATATAATGATGCTATCCCGCACGGTGGGCTAGCATCACCAAATTCACCCTCTGGGGACCTCATTCTGCTTAGGCATCAAATTAACATTGTTTTAGTAACTTTTTGCCTTCTAGGAAGTTTCTATATCCCTTAATTTGCAGAAGATTAAATGCATAATCGAGGGGACTAATGGGTGAACATCACCAACTTCAACTGGGAAACTTCAGTCTGATCCTAGGTCTCGCATTGCAGTTGAAGCCTAATCTCAATGGGTCCCCAGAGAGTGAATTTGGTGATGCTAGCCCACTGTGCGGGATAGTGTCACTAAATTCACTCTCTAGGGGCTCATTATGCAAATTTCAGACACACTATATCCAGGCTGGCTAACCTCCACAGAGAGTTTTGATATTTCAAACTCCTTTGCTTTCTCCCGTTGATGCACGCTCTCTTCTAGCTGCCTTATAACATTCCTCTATACTTCAAGTTCTTTATTCACAATCTCCAATTGTTTATCAACTGCAAAATTCACCTCTAGGGACCTCATTTTGCAAATGTCCTACTCACTTTCTCTCTTTGATGTGAGCTCTCTTCTAGCTGCCTTATAACATTCCTCCCTTCTTCAAATTCTTTATGCTCAATCTCCAATTATTTATCAACTGCAAAATTCACCTCTGGGGACCTCATTTTGAAAATGTCCTACTCACTATATCCAGATTTGCTTACAATCTACCATGTCTTTTGCAGCTCATAATGATGCTGTCCGTGGCTTATGTGTGGACAGTCTTAATCAGATTGTGGTGACAGGTGGAGCAGATGGCTGTGTAAAGTTCTGGAGATTTAAAACAAAGGAAGCATTGGGAAGTGATATAAAACTAGACTCATACTTATCTCGTATGAAGCTCCATAGAGAAAGGTGAGCCAGCTAATTTGAGCTATTGTTGTTAACGATCCATAGAGAATGGTGAACCAACTCGATTGAGATACTGTTGTTAACAATCCATATGAAGCTCCATAGAGAACGGTGAGCCAACTTGACTCCATATACTAAATATGAATGGATTTTGGTTGATTTTTGTTCAAGAAATCATTCTGAATGTCTTAAATTTGCTAAAAATAGACAAACTAAGGGCCAGAACTCAGGTAGAAAAAATTGCACTAAAAATCCTGTGCCAGTGCATTCTCTTATATATGCGAGTCTCCCATACCATGAAACTATACCTGGAATAGATATGGAATCATGTCAGTATTTTTCTTACCTTGATTGTCTTTTTTAATAGAGAATATTTTGTCCATTTCAGTTCCATGTTGGCTGTTTCTCTGGATAACTTTAGTGTAGTAATTATTGACATAGACACAAGAAATGTGGTCAGGAGTTTCACAGGTCACTCAAATGTTATAACAGATATGGTGAGTATATCCCCACTACATGTCATAAAGGGACAGAAGCCTGCAAACAGTGTGCCTGTCATTTGCAGAATGAGGTCCCCAGAGGTGAATTTAGTGACGCTATCCTGCACGGTGGGACAGCATCACCAAATTCACCCTCAGGAATCTCATTCTGTTTAGGGCTCAACTGCATGCTGTGGGAGACCTAGGATTAGATTGAAGTTCCCCAGTTGAAGTTAGTGATGTTCACTCATTATTCACCTCGATTATGCATTTAATCTTCTGAAAATTAGGGGATATAGAAACTTCCCAAAAGGGAAAAACTAAATAAAACCAATGTTAGTTTGAGACTATAAATATTTCCCAGAAGATGAGGCCTGAGCAGAATGAGGTCCCTGGAGGGTGAATTTGGTGTACTCTCCTGCTGTGCAGGATAGCATCACTAAATATACCCTCTGGGGACCTCATTCTGCAAATGACAGAGCCACTGTTTGCCGGCTTGAAGGGGCAACCCATGGATCAATCATAAGGTTAAAAGCCCGATTTATAAAACTTATGTTGTTGTAATTGTGGCCTGGAAGAGATAGACCATCTTTAAACAATGAACTAAAATGGTAAAGTCTGTTAATATAAAATGCTTAGATATTTTATTCTCCATTTAATGTTGAATTATCTAACTCTTTTGGGAATCAGTTTTTCTATTGTAAACAAAAGTTGAGAAAATTAATAACAGAACAGTTTTTAAATTTACACAAAATACCTTATCATGGATGTTTATCATAAATTTTGTCGATTATCTCAAATTCTGCAAAACGCATTCCTTATCCTGAATATTTCGTAAGGTATCACCTGGTATGTGTATCCATGGACTTAGTTTGTACCCTTTCACCTTCAGACATACAGTCCAGATGCGAGATGGTTTGTAACATCATCTATGGATTCATCTGTCCGGATATGGGACATGCCTACAGGAAGGTAGGTATACTGAGTAATTATGAGTAAACTCTCCTCCCCACTGTTCTCTGTGCAAGCTAACTAACAAAGTAAATAATTAAGTTCATGAAAATATCACCTTCCCCAACTGATTCGCATCCTCGCAGCGCAAATGGAGGCCTACCAGTGTTAAACATAAGCCTCTCAGTGCAATTTACCTTTTTAATAATTTTTTTGTAAATGGGTCGTATTATGTTATCTGTTTGCTTTTTTCATTTCCTGATGATAATTTTAGTAAATCTGAACTAAATGGAATGAAATTTGGCATGTGTGTTTAGTAGCACAAAATACAGTTCAAGTTCGAATTTGGGTTCTGCCCTCAAATTTTCTCCGGAGTATGGCCCTTTTTGTTGGAATTTGCACACATTTTTCATTTCCTGATGATAACTTTAGAAAGTCTGAACTGAATGAAATGAAATATGATATGTGAATTTACTAGCCTAATATACAGGTTAAGTTTGAATTTATTTGGGTTCCGCCCGCCAATTTTCACCAGAGTTATAGACTTTGTTGAAATTACCACGGATGTATTTTGCGACACCCTAGCAGTGCTCTTGTTGACGAAATATTAACATCAAAGATCCATACTTTTTGCAATGAAAATATCAAGAAATTTATCAAATACATAAGAGAATGCACTGGCTTTTCAGGTCAATGTAAATATTGCTAGGCCAATGTATTCTCTTATATATACGAGTCACCGATAGGATTGGAACAGGGTTTTCGCAATATTTCAGGAAGCTCCAGTCATGGAAGGATTAATGTTATTGTTAATAAATTTCAGGTTGATCGATTGTTTATGTTTCGATTCAATAAATTTCAGGTTGATCGATTGTTTATCTTTTGATTCAATAAATTTCAGGTTGATCGATTGTTTTCTTGTTGACTTGGCTGTAACTTCGATGTCTTTCTCACCAACTGGAGATTTCCTGGCGACATCTCATGTAGACGACATCGGGGTATATCTCTGGTCCAATATGACATTGTTCACACATGTCTCCCTGCGACCTTTACCCTCAGATTATGTTCCTGTTACTCTACACATGCCAGCGGCTGGAAGATTGTCACAAGGTGATTTTATTAGCTCAGTTTGTCAGAAGGCATGTAGAGTTTCTGTTGTGACTCAGTGCGTTTGTGTCTATTGGGGCCTATTATGGTTTTATGTGTGTCTGAGTAAATGTTTAGAAGGAACTAAATAAGTAGAATTACGTCCCTTTTGTTTTTACAGGGTATCTCGATTGGCATATAATATTTCAAATATATTTACAAATTCAAGAAATATAATACACATGGCATGTAAAAATGTGGGTTTTCCCTAGTTTGAAATGCAGACAATGGCGGGAGATATGTAGCTGGGTATTAGCTTACGTCAACCTTTCAAATTGTGTACAATGCAAAAAGTGGGGTAGTGTGAAAATGTATGTTGACGATTTGAAAAAGATACTTACGAGGTATTTACGAACTTATGCATTATGCACGTCGGAACTAGCGAATTTAGCATGGGCATGGCCAAACATTAACACTGAGGCCTGCAATGGCGATTCTGGTTCAATTCCTGTTCACACAGACTATCGCTCCACAAAAAGGAATCTGATTAATTTAACTATACACTAATTCTATATATACAAGAACATTTGTTTTATAGTTTATGCCAGTATGGAAAAGGGTTTATCAGACGTAATAATTTAAAACAGGGTTCTTACTGAAGCTAATTGTGTGAATGCAGATGGTGTGATTATTACCTGTTAACACAGAATATCGATCCGCACAAGGGAATTTGATTCATGTTTCAAGGCAAGTTTGACTGTTTTTTTGTTTTCAAATATTAATGTACTGAATTTGCGATTTGTGCGCTGGCGTTGCAAATTTATCCATGAATATAGCTTGACACTTTAATATTACAGTTTTCACGACTAAAGATTAGAACAATGTATGTTCTTATGTGTGTCAACCTGCATAAGCATAGGCTGTAAAACTAATTAATGTATTTGCGGAGACGATTACATCTCCTAGCAACCACTATGCTCCGCCCATTATAACATTTTCATGATTTCATTGTTTCACAGAACAAGAAGAGGAGTCTTCAGAAGAAATAGAAAAATATGAGATGTCAGAATTCAAGTCGAGAGAACAGATTTCTAATGAACTGATCACCCTCTCTCTGCTACCAAATTCACGATGGCAAAACTTACTGGACCTCGATGTGATAAAGGTGAGTTATTAACCTGGATGTGATAAAGGTGAGTCATTATGAAGTGAGTTATTAACCTGGATGTGATAAAGGTGAGTCATTATGAAGTGAGTTATTAACCTGGATGTGACAAAGGTGAGTCATCATTATGTGAGTTATTAACCTGGATGTGATAAAGGTGAGTTATTAACCTGGATGTGATAAAGTTGAGTCATTATGAAGATTTTCAATCAATGTTGTTGATATTTTGCTGAAACGATACCAAGTCTGGATATAGTGTGTCTGACATTTGCAGAATGAGGTCCACAGAAGGTGAATTTAGTGACGCTATCCCACAGAGTGGGCTAGCATCACCAAATTCACCCTCTGGGAACCTCTTTCTGCTTAGGCCTCAACTGCTTTGGGAGACCTAGGATCAGATTGAAGTTCCCCAGTTGAAGTTGGTGATGTTCATCTATTAGTCACCTTGATTTTGCATTTTATCTTCTGCAAATTAGTGGATTAGAAACTGAACAGAAGGGAAAAAGTAACTAAAAACAATGTTAATTTGAGACAATAGATATCATCACTAAATTCACCCTCTGTGGACCTCATTCCTCCAATGATAGACACACTATTTAAAGACTTGATTGCACCATTAAAATTCTTCAAATGAGAAAAGGGTATCTCTTTAAATGTAGTTATTCTTTTCAGCAAAGAAATAAACCAAAAGAACCACCAAAGGCACCTAAAGCAGCACCTTTCTTCCTTCCGACCATTGCTGGACTGCAGCCAAAATTTGCTTATGATGACGATTCCATAGATAAGGATAAGGTACAATAACAAAGTATCTAATTAGATTCGTGTCTGTTATATTAACCCTTTACCCAACAAACCGGCCAAAACCGGCCAAATAAAGCTGCAACAGCCTAAATTATCTTGGGTCTGTCTCAATAAAACCATACAAATATGGATATCATTGGAACCGGCTCATTGACCACATTGTGATGGTTACAGTTATGCCCTGTGCCAATGCATTCTCTTATATATGCGAGTCAACCATAGGTCGCCTCGCATATATAAGAGAATGCATTGGCCTAAAAATAATCTTTTTTTAACACTTTTTACCATTTTTTCTTACATTCTTTAACAATTTTATAATTTTTAATGTGTTAAGCCAATGCATTCTCTTATATATGCGAGGCGACCTATGGTCGACTCGCATATATAAGAGAATGCATTGGCACAGGGCCCTTCTGTTGGGTAAAGGGTTAACACTTTATTTTCTAAATACTCAATGCTGAGTAGTTCCCTTAGGAAATGTTCAGATAATAAGTTCAACAAACTGTCTGTGGGTTATTATCTGAACATTACTCATCAATTACTAGGCATCCTTCTGCTCTTGTATAATCTGTTTGTCTGCCTGTCATGTATTATATTATGTTTTTCTATTATATACACTGTCCAGTGTTTTCAGTGTTCATCATAGGGACTGGTATTTATTATTTTTAACCTGTGGTTCGTTTTATTTTACCAAAATCACGTGGTTAGGTTTGGTTTTGTTTTCACTCTAAATTCAGACTAGCTATCAGGATTTTTCCCTAGTGCAAATGAAGTTAATACGAACATAAATATGTGAGTCGTGTTTGAGATTAACCCTTTCTATACTAAATACTCATTGTTGAGTAGTTCCCTTAGGAAATGTTCAGATAATAAGTTCAACAAACGACCATATGAATTATAAACCTTTACAATGTATACCTTCATGACTGAATGGGAGAATCCATTCAATATAGAAAGTGTTAACTCAATAAGTGTCTGAAGTATAAAGCCATAAACTCATGTTTAGACCTGCCATCACTGAAAACCAAGTTGAATGGGTGCTATTTCTTTTTCATAGATGTTCAAGTATGACTTAGTCATGTAAAACAGGTCATTAATTAAAGCCAAAATCATTGCCAATTGGTTTGCTACTTTGCATGTAAACCTATATTTCATTTCAGGAATCGAGCAAGCTCATACCAGGCAGCATACAGCCTCTATCAGACCTTGGAAAACTTATCGTAGCCTCTAGTGAGACAGATAACTGTAAGTCTCTAAACTTTATGAATTATCAAAGAATTTTAAGCCAGGCATTGATTATTGCTATAATACTTTATCTGTTAAATTTGATATACAATATTTACTTCTATTACTTATTTTGTCCAAAAAAAAAGTATTTGAGATATTCAACAAACAAATCAAGATCTTCTCTTCATATCTTGACTTATCTCGCATCATAGTAACTTGAACAGGAACAATTTTTCTTTTTCATCAAATATATATTATCAAAATTAAATATAGGATCTCTAATGAGTCGCAATTCTAACAAAATATATTAACCGAGTGCACTTATTTCGATTCGAGCCAAGCTTTAGCTGGGCTCGAGTTGTATTTAGTGGATAACAACCAAACAGGAAGTAAAGACACCTTCAAGAAAAAATACAGTTCCATTTTAAATGTGTCTATTCATGTTGACAAAATTGTTCAACCACCCTTATCACCCACGTTTATCTCGAAGTCAACACTAAATAACCCAACACAAATCAAATATCATAATTACTTCTAATTAACATAATAATAAATGTATTGACATCGACATCATTGTGCTAAGCTCTTCCGTCACTGAGCGTGCCAATAAAAATTTCTACTTAGGCCATTAAAAAAAATACCCGTGTTCTCAGGCAATTTTCCATAAAATATCAGACGAGGCAGGGAGGCTTTTTTTTTTTTTTTTTTTTTAATAAATCTCAAAAAGATACCCCAAAATGACATATTTAAGTAATATGTAATTTTATATGAATCCATGATTTCCATTCATCTTGTTTAATTGTATACATATATTATGTAGTGTTCTTTTACACATGTACCACTTTCAGTGATGGCTCAGCCTCATTTTCTTAGTTAATAGTCAGGTTAGCTCATTAAATAGTCTACTCCTTTCTCACCCTTAACTTCCGTATTACAATGTAATACCGTATCTCAATCCTAAATAATATTCCAATCAATCAAATCTATATATCCCGTCTGCTTTACCCCAAGTGATATTTTTGTCACTTGAGGTAACATTTATTCCACGAGGAGAGGACTTTAAAAAAGCATTTTGCTTGTTGTCCAATCCTCTTCATTAATCTATATATATTTCTACATGTATATTATGTTTATGTCATATGTTTGATTTTTTGAAATAAATATTGTTTACACCAAATAGTCTACTAATAAACGGTCACCACTGACCATCACAGGGGTCTGTGAATTTTACATTCAATGGTGTCATTTCCAATTCTATGTTAACCCATGCATGGTCTTTCCTCCACCACTATAATTGTCAGAATTGCGATAAATGCCCCCCCCCCCCCCCCCCCCCCCCCCCCCCCCCCCATATATTCATGCTAATTAACTTGTCTTACCACTGCCAACAGTGATTTCACACAGTTGTCCATTCACAGTGTGTTATCAAAACAATTAACACCTTTATTGATCCAAACTGGAAACATATATTCACACCTGAGTCTTGCTGGCTGAGAGCTGTGAAAACATTGTTAGGTGTCTTCAACTGTGAGACTGACAGTTGAGATTATCACACCTTACAATGAAGATTACAACTTTTCATCTCAAAATGTGTCAGTTCACCATTCCCTCTGTTTGGTAAAAGAACTTTGAAAACAAATTCAATTGTGCAGCATATTAATATCTGAACCGGACTTCGAGCGCTATAAATGAGCGTGCGCTTTTAGGATTTCGTTTCGTTTTGGTTACTGTTGGCATTTTAAAATAACCTCTAATAAAAAAAAAATACGAAAATAAATGCTGCCATTCTACCAAAACAATGCTATTAAAGGTACTCAATCCGATAAAACTCCTCTCAATTACTATTTCAATGGCTTCGGGGGTCAAAAATATTTGATTCGAGTCGAGGAAGTCACCCATCAAAGCTCAGATTTGTTAGATATCGATTTTAGAAATCTATTATTTTTCATTATCGGGAATTCTTTCTGGCCCAGAAGACAGTCAAAATTTTGTTATATTATTACCACTTGATTATAGAGTTATCCATCCTTGTCTGTTTGAATAGAGTTTTGGCGTAAAATCTCGAGCAGGTTACCAAATTGACGGCAGTTATTAGTACTCATCTCGAGCAATTAACAAATTTCAAAAATCAATATCTAATAACTCGACTCGACTCGACTCGAATCAAATATTTTTTTACCCCCAAAGCCAAAGAAATAGTAATATAAGACCCTCTGATCTGATTGTTGTTGTTGGAATCTGTTGAGCTGGGGACCCTCTTTACGGGTTGAGTACCTTTAAATACTGCCATTCTCTCACAATTATGTTTGGATGTTATTCATAGTTATCAGGGTGATGATGTGAACATAAAGACTCCATATCTGAACCATTATTTCATAATTTTAATTTACATATTACAGCTCTCCTATTTTCGTTGTGTAGCGACTGCTTATCAAGTTATCGTCAATATCAATTTAGTGTAAACAATATTTATTTGAACAAAAGAACAGAACATCACATTGACAATTATACATATTGAGAAAAAAACATAGTTCAAATGAGGATTAGATAACAAGCCATGAGCCTATGGCTTTTATAAAAATCTTTTCCTCCAAAAATGTTACCCCGAGTGTCAATACAGACAGCTACAGGGTAAAGAGGACGGGAATTTGAATATTGTTCTGTGTTTTCAAATAAATGTTGGGAAGTTAGTTAAGCGAGTACAGGGATCAGAAAGATGGAAGAGTGATAGAAGGGAGGAGATTATGAAATAGACAAGAAAGATAATAAAGTAGGTGGAAAAGAAGTGTGATAAATGCTGTATACAATAATCCCTAAGTCATTATCTAAATTTCACATTATGGCGTTAAATCATGGTGTATTGTCCAATTTGATATTTTGTAACACCAACTTTGCCTTAGTTTTGTGGCAGGGAGAACTAACTTAAGAAGTACATGTATAGACAAATGTACATAATGACACAAATTCTCAAATTATTTGAAGTTAAGGTCCTTGTGCCAATTTTGCTCTAATCAATTTCACTTAATTGTATAGCATTGGTGCATGGCTTTTCTTATGCCATTAACCGAATATGCATAAAGCCACCCAAAGCAGAATAAGGTCCCCAGAGGGTGAATTTGGTGATGCTAGCCCACTATGCAAGATAGTATCACTAAATTCACACTCTGGGGACCTCATTCTGCAAATGACAAACACAATTTGTAAGCTTGCATGGAATCCAATACATTTCAGATGACCCAGTGCTGAATTACATGAAGAAGCTCGGACCTTCAGCCATAGATGTGGAAATTCGTTCTCTGGCCCCAGATGCAGGTGGATCCATATCAGTTATGTGTTCATTCATAAAGCTTGTGGAAAACATTCTGGAATCTAACAAGAACTTTGAAATAATCAATGCCTATCTGGGACTATTTCTACAGGTGAGTGTCAAAGAAATAATTTGGCCAAATTAAATCCTCATTTTCTGGGCGGTTCACAATAGAAATTAAAACAAAATTCGCAAACACAAATCTAACATTCTATATAATTATAATCACATAAATCCGCTTAACCAAGTGCAATAACTCTTTGTCGCCCACTAATAAAGTAATGAGCTGTGTTAGTTGTCATCGCTATTTTCGCCGGAGATGTTGCTTATTATCATGAGGTGACAACTGTTGAATATCTATTGTATATCCGGGCATGGGCTAGTCTTTTATTCCGCAAGCATCTTTTAGGTGCGATCATTACTTATTTTCCAAGTTGCAAGTTAAATAAATGGGCTTCTAATGGGCAGTATTATTGCCCACTTATTTTCCTTGCATGTAATATGTATTATAATAAAACACGAAGCTGTTGGATCATTTAGCCTGTCCGTGTAATGCGAGTCTCAGCTGTCTGGTCATCGATGCAGTCCTGTCTGGAGTTAGGTTGTGACATCATGATATGCGTCGTGATGTCATGACACCTTTACTGGTTTCCAATATGACAGATTTAATATGACAGATTTATTACCAAAAAAAAAACAGATTAAAATGCAAATTAAGTATATATAAAGTTATCATCAGGAAACCAACTTTCAGGGGTTTTCTAAGTCAAAAAAGGGCCATAACTCTTGCAAAAATTGGCGGAGCAAACCCATATTCGAACTTGACCTTTATTTACTGGTGCGAGTAATAACATCCACCTCTGATCAGCAGATCTTGTAGCAGTCTCATTTTCTAAATTGGAATTTATATTGCTGGATTCTTTTTTTTTATCCGCAAAACTTTGGATAAAAGTTCAAATTGGCCCACAGCCATTGACTCAGCATGAACATCAGCCGACATA
Source organism: Siphonodentalium dalli (assembly GCA_032622095.1). Classification (NCBI taxonomy): domain Eukaryota; kingdom Metazoa; phylum Mollusca; class Scaphopoda; order Gadilida; family Siphonodentaliidae; genus Siphonodentalium; species Siphonodentalium dalli. Next base: position 159,962,878 of record CP136069.1, on the reverse strand, counting down.
CTGTGCATATTTAACCCTTTCTATACTAAATGGATTCTCCCACCAAGCTAAAAAAGTATACATGGAATGGTCTTTTATTCATTTGGAGGGGTATTCAGGAAAAATAAGTGGACAACAGATAATAAAAGTGCAGAAGGAATCCTATTGATTGGTGGGAAATTTTCAGATAAGTTCAATAATTGTTGTTGAACTTATTATCTGAACACTTCCTAAAAGAACTTGTCGCCAAAAGGGTATTTAGTAAAGAAAGGGTTTAATTATATCTGAAGTAGGCGCACATCATTGGACTCTCATATGACAATATCTTGATTCGCACTCTAGCATGATTTTAATGTGTCTGTCATTTGCAGAATGAGGTCCCCAGAGGGTGAATTTAGTGACGCTATCCCGCATAGCGAGCTGGCATCACTAAATTCACCCTCTGGGGATCTCAATCTGCTTATGCCTCATCTTCTCGGGAAAGTTTCTTCATTATCAAATTTCTATAGAAACTTCTTCACATAGATTCTATTTCTTTTTTAGTTTAGTTTCTCTCCCCAAATTGACAGACGACAGATTGCATAATCGAGGTGTACATGACAATGGGTGTACATCACAATATTCACCATTTGGGAACTTCAATCTGAGTCTGTCTCCTATGCTGGATAGCATCACTAAATTCACCCTCTGTGGACCTCATTCTGCATATAACAGGCACACTAAACTCAGGTCTATTCCCACTGTCATGTTGACGCTAGGTATATACTCTCTGGTTCTCGATGCTTCGAGTTCAGGGTTCGCGCTGCCTATGGCCAATTTAGCAAATTGCTATAAAAAAAATGAAATGGCTACAAAAAAATCCTGATTGGCTACAAAAATGGGCACCTAAATTTTTGGCTTTTGGCAATTGATAGCCATCGGGCATGTAATAAAGCTTGCAGTCAATTGGTCGGAAACAAAACACACATTGATATCCGGTCGCGACATAGCTAATTGGGTTCTAATTGAAAGCGTATAACAGATTCGCGGCTTATGTCAGATCGACTTATTATATTGCTGGTGTGAATGGGTTTCGAATTTCTACTCGATTATAACACTTGAGTACGGCTATTGACTCCCATTTGACAAACATTAGCCAAACATATAATAGGTAATTTGCTTGTTTTTGTTTTTTTGGAAAACCAAATTCAAAAGTGGCACCAAAAAATATTGATCGGAAAAAAGTGGCAACAGAAAGTATAAAGTGGCTCTAAAAATAATGCATTTGGCAACAGTGTTGGCACCTGTGAATTTTGGGCCAGCGCGAACCCTGTTCGAGTTTATTAGCTCAACTTTACTTTGTAAAGTTTGAGCTATTGCCATGGATTTGTCGTCCGTGTGTGCGTGTGTGTGTGCGTGATGCGTCAACAATTCCTTTAGCACGGGCTACAGGTCGTACCTTTGGTCGGATCATTATGAAATTTGTCATAGCTGTTGACATTGACATGTAGATGGGAACGAGTCATTTTGGGTTCATTCGGGAAAAAAACATGGCCGCCAGTGGCCATCTTGGATTTCAATATTCAATCCATTAGCACGGGCTACAGGTCGTACTGTTCGTCTGATCATCATGAAATTTGTCATGGATGTTAATATTGACATGTAGATGGGAACGAGTAATTTTGGGGTTGTTCGGCCAAAAAACATGGCCACCGGCAGCCATCTTAGATTTTACTCTTTGCATGACTAAATTCTTTGGCACGGCTTACAGGTCGTACCTTTGGTCGGATCATCATAAATTTTTTCATGGATGTTAACAATGACATGTAGATGGGAACGAGTCATTTTGGGTTTATTCGGCAAAAAAACATGGCCGCCAGCAGCCATTTTGTATTTTACTCTTTGTATGACTAAATCCTTTAGCACGGGCTGCAGGTCGTTCCTTTAGTCTGATCATTATGAAATTTGTCATGGCTGTTGAAATTGGAATGTAGATGGGAACGAGTCATTTTGGGGTCATTCGGACAAACAACATGGCCGCCAGCGGCAATCTTGGATTTCAAAATTCAATCCATTAGCACGGGCTACAGGTCGTACCTTTGGTCTAATCATCATGAAATTTGTCATGAATGTTAACATTGACATGTAGATGGGAACGAGTAATTTTGGGGTCATTCGGCCCAAAAACATGGCCACCGGCAGCCATCTTAGATTTACTCTTTGCATGACTAAATTCTTTGGCATGGCCTACAGGTTGTACCTTTTGTCGGATCATCATAAATGTGTCATGGATGTTAACAATGACATGTAGATGGGAACGAGTCATTATGGGGTCATTCGGCAAAAAAACATGGCCGCCATCAGCCATTTTGGATTTTACTCTTTGTATGACTAAATCCTTTAGCACGGTCTACAGGTCGTACCTTTAGTCTGATCATCATAAAATTTGTCATGGCTGTTGAAATTGGAATGCAGATGGGAACAAGTCGTTTTGGGGTCATTCGGACAAACAACATGGCTGCCAGTGGCCATCTTGGATTTCAAAATTCAATCCATTAGCACTGGCTACAGGTCGTACCTTTGGTCTGATCATCATGAAATTTGTCACGAATGTTAACATTGACATGTAGATGGGAACGAGTCATTTTGGGGTCATTCGGCCCAAAAACATGGCCGCCGGCAGCCATCTTAGATTTACTCTTTGCATGACTAAATTCTTTGGCACGGCCTACAGGTCGTACCTTTGGGCGGATCATCATAAAATGTGTCATGGATGTTAACAATGACATGTAGATGGGAACGAGTAATTTTGGGGTCATTCAGCAAAAAAACATGGCCGCCAGCAGCCATTCTGGATTTTACTCTTTGTATGACTAAATCCTTTAGCACGGGCTACAGGTCGTACCTTTAGTCTGATCATCATGAAATTTGTCATGGCTGTTGAAATTGGAATGCAGATGGGAACAAGTCGTTTTGGGGTCATTCGGACAAACAACATGGCTGCCAGTGGCCATCTTGGATTTCAAAATTCAATCCTTTAGCACGGGCTACAGGTCGTACCTTTAGTCTGATCATCATGAAATTTGTCATGAATGTTGACATTGTCATGTAGATGGGAACGAGTTATTTTGGGGTCATTCGGCAAAAAACATGGCCACCAGCCACCATTTTGGATTTCAAAATTCAATCCATTGGCGCGGGCTACAGGTCATACTGCTCGTCTGATCATCATGAAATTTGTCAAGGATGTTAATATTGACATGTAGATGGGAACGAGTCATTTTGGGGTCATTCGGCCAAAAAAAATGGCCACCAGAAGCCATCTTGGATTTAACTCTTTGCATTACTAAATCCTTTTACGCGGCCTACAGGTCGTAGCTTTGGTCAGATCTTCATGAAATTGTTACGGATGTTAACAATGACATGTAGATGGGAATTATTCATTTTGGAGTCATTTGGCCAAAAAACATGGCTGCCAGCAGCCATCTTGGATTTTACTCTTTGCATGACTAAATCCTTTGACACAGACTACAGGTTGCATCATTTGCCAGATCATCATGAAATTTGTACTGGATGTTAATAATGACATGTAAATGGGAACGAGTCTTTTTGGGATCATTTGGCAAAAAAACATGGCTGCCAGCGGCCATCTTAGATTTTACTCTTTGCATAACTAGGCCTTTCAACTTTCCGCATTCCTAATCACTCCATTGACTTTAACACATGAAATTATTCCCTTTCCAAGTTGAGCTACAGTGTCATTGACACTTTCATTTAGACTTAGAAACTTTACATTTTTGTCAAAGTTACATATTCATTCTCAACTGTGATTATTTTAGTTTCCAGATTGTGACATAAGTTACCTCTACTCAGAAAATATAATTAAAAAAAAGTCAATATCCCCTCAGAAAGCCAACATTGGTAAAAGCCACCTTGTTGGGGGGACATGGATTCTAAATTTGTGAGCCTTATGCACATGTGGGTGATACGTACTCCCATTGTAGCAGTGACATCTCTTTATTCATCTCTGTCCGCACATTGATACCTTTGTTTTACAGGTGCATGGCGAGCTCATCACCCAGGAGTCCATGTTGGCAGAGGCTGCCAAGAAACTCTCCTCGAAGCTCGACAGTTCGTGGATTAACCTACAGACTTTGTTCACACAGACACTATGCTTAACGAATTACCTGAGGTCTGCCACATTGTGATTCCTATTAAATTTAAAATTATACTAATTGTCTTATGGTTTCCACATTCTTTTTCCTTTCACTCACTCTGGGTTATACTCACTTTAGGCTCATTGACCTATTTATGTCTATAATAAAAATATAGTTTGTTTTCTACCACATGAATAAATGGTATCAAAACTGACCTAGATGGGAGCTATCTATTTTTCTGTTGAAAAACATTGCTGGGGCAGACATTTTGGATTTTTACTCTGGATGACTAAATCCAATGGCACACCCTAAATGAAAATAATTTCATCTGTACAAGACAATCCCTTCCGGAAACTTTTTTCTTTTCCTTCTGACTGCTCAGCATAAAATTAACGCCTCCCCAAGTTGAGCTATTTGGAAAACATTTTATAGCTCTCATCTTATGGTCACCCAGAAGATCCATATGAAGTTTTGTGACGATCATATTAAGGATGTGGTCTGTAGGGTGTGCCAAATGATTTAGTCAGAGTAAACAAAATGTCCACCAGGGGCCATGTTTTTTTAAAACAAAATTCGGAACAATTTGATAGCTCCAATCTGGAGGTGATCCTAAACCAGGGTTGGTGATTTTTAATTTTTTTTTTAAATAAATCAAAAAAATCAATTTATTTGATTTAAATCAGGATTTTTTTTTTTAATCGATTTATTTGATTTTTTTCTACTAACTTATGAAAATATGTAATTGTGCAATTTCTCTGATAAATGAAGGTTCTGAAAGCTGTTACTTATTATATCCAAGGCTGGATTAATCAGAATTCTATGAATGTATTATTATTATTTTTTGGTTACCAATGAAACACACAAATATCATGGCAGTACATATATAGTGACCATGTGCTTTATGCATTCACTTAGGTCCATGTGAGTTCCAATGTTGTGATATCTGGAAAGGTATATCGGTGCTTAAACTTTTGCTAATAAATTTAGTCAATTTTAGGCCAAAACATTACATGTTAGAGCTCAATGCACACTAATATTCAACACATATCTGCTATGGACATGTTGATAAAATCCAATTTTTTTATTATTTTTTCGTAAGTTTTTTTGTCATAACATCAGGCATTGCAATAAAAAGGCCTAATGCGGCCCTTTTTATTCAATGCGGCGGGGCCTGAGAATCAAAACTTCTTTTTTTTTTGGCCTTAGCAGATCATATTATCAATCATGTTTGCTCTCAGTGACTTGAGGACATACGGTGATCACACAATATATCAAGTATAGGCACCAGACAACTAGAGCAGTTAGATGGCTGAGTACATGTATATGGAAGAGCTCCTCAGTTAGCATTTACAATACGAATAATGCTATAAAGCGAAACATGCCATTGCTGGAACAGTAAATGTGGTACCATGCAATATGCCTGCAGTTTCTACAAGGTTGATAATTACTGTACAATTTCATATCTATTATCAATTTGTATGTTGTTTAATCATACTCATATTATAGTTTACAGAAACCTTGTTAGATATTGCAGTACTTGACTTTTTATTATCATTTGAAAAAAATTGATTTAAATCGCTTGATTTAAATTGGCCAACCCTGTCCTGAACACACCTGTAAAGTTTTAATATATTTTTCCAATAAATGCAGGATGTGCCAATGGATTCAAATTGGAAAACCAAGATGGCAGCCATAATTTTGTAATGAATTTTGGGGAAACAAGAGCTACGCTGGGCGTGCAAAATACGCCCTCTCTGGGGAAAATTGGCGGATGGAACCCAAATTCGAACTTGAGCTGTCTTTTCTCCTAATAAACCCACATACCAAATTTGATTGAAATCGGTTCACTCTAACTAAAGTTATCATCCGGACAACAAATTTCAGGGATTTTCTAAGTTAAATTACGTCAAAAAAGGGGCCATAACTCTTGCAAAAATTATCGGATTAAAATGAAATTCGGACTTGAGCTGTGTTTCGATATATGTAATCCACAAAAAAACGGGTTTTGCATATAAACATTCCAAAATCGAACCCAAGTTCGAACTTGACCTGTGTTTTGGTGGGAGAAAGTAATATACCAAATTTGGATTCATTCCGATAAACTATACTAAAGTTATCATCCGGACAACAAATTTTAAGGATTTTCTAAGTCAAAAAACGTCAAATAAGGGGCATAACTCCGGTGAAAATTGGCGGGCGGAACCCAAATTCGAACTTGAACTTACTTTTCGGCTAATAAACCCACATACCAAATTTTATTAAATTTGGTTCACTCTAACTAAAGTTATCATCCGGAAACCAGGTTATGTCGATTTTCGACAGATTTCCGTTCTCGCCTCAGAGGCCTAAAACGGACGCCTGGACGGACGGACAGACCAATACTATAATACGGCCGTTTTTTCAAACGGGCGTATAAAAATCAACTGCTCCCATCTTGTAGTCACCTTGAAGATCGATATGAGTTTGGTAATCATCGGTCAAGGGATGAATTCTGTTAGATGCCTGGTCCCTTTATTCTGTAATCGTGGAACTTAAGAATTGAGTTGTTCCATTAGCCAGGTCTTCCCAACAATTCAGGCACATCAAACCTTTCGAACTCGTACTAAATAAAAAACTTTCTGGGCTCCCTAACCAGCCCTAACTACAAATTTTGGGCCAGTGTCAACTCTGATCAAGATTATTCCTACATTTGGAAATCACTCAACCACCAATCTATAAACTCTGTCATTTGGAATTTAATCTATTAAAGGTACTCAATCCGATAAAACTCCTCTCAATTACTATTTCAATGGCTTCGGGGATCAAAAATATTTGATTCGAGTAGAGGAAGTCACCCATCAAAGCTCAGATTTGTTAGATATCGATTTTAGAAATCTATTATTTTTCATTATCGGGAATATTATCTGGCCCAGAACTCAGTCAAAATTGCGCTGTTATTACCACTTGATTTTAGAGTTATCCATCCTTGTCTGTTTGAATAGAGTTTGACGTAAAATCTCGAGGAGGTTACCAAATTGACGGCAGTTATTAGTACTCATCTCAAGCAATTAACAAATTTCAAAAATCAATATCTAATAACTCTGAGCTTTGTTTGATGGGTTCCTCAACTCGAATCAAATATTTTTTACCCCCAAAGCCAAAGAAATAGTAATATAGGACCCTCTGATCGGATTGTTGTTGTTGGAATCTGTTGAGATGGGGACCCTCTTTACGGATTGAGTACCTTTAAAATAAGCTTACCAAAGATGAATATTAACCCACTTCACATATTGAAATGTAAATACTGCACCATTAATAGTAAGAAACCGAGGATGATCATCTCATCTTGGATAAAGTCAAACACTCACTTAAGATGTATATAAATTAATGATTTATTCAAATGATTTGTGGAAAATTCAAATTTGACAAATAAGTTTGTTCTCAGTCAGAAGGAGAGGCAAGGAAGATTGTAGACTAATTCTCTTTGTGGATTATTTTCCAGAGGATCAATTTAACCCTTGCTTTACTAAATGGATTCTCCCATTCAGTTATAAAAGTATACATCGGAACGGTCTATTATTAATATTTGGAGGGATGTTCAGGTAATAAAAGCAGACGTCAGACAGACAAAAAGATAATACAAGTGCAGAAGAAATCATATTGGTGGGAAATGTTTAAATAATAAGTTCAACAAATGACTTATTATCAGAACTTTTCCTAAGGGAACTTTTGAAAACATCAATGAGCATTTAGTATAGAAAGGGTTAAAGTATTCTTTATTTTTCTGAACTTTTTGGTCCCATAGCCTTCTTCAGCCAAATTATATCATAAACACAGATAATACATGGCCTTCTTCAGCTAAATGATATCATAAACATGTTACATTTCAAAGATAATACATAGAGAATACATACAGCCGCGAGTGAAAATTATATATTTCTTTCCGGACACGAATGAGATGTTTCAGGTATTCAAACAAAAAACTGTAGGTATTATTTTTATTATATGTGCCTTATTTATGCTCAAAGTTGCTAAGTTAACTCATAGTTAATTAAATTATTAACATCTACTTAATTAAAGAGCACATGTGTCAGGGGGGGGGGGGGGAGTCGAAAAAAATTTGCAGGCATGTATGCTGATTTTTGATTTTCGACCATTGTTGGGACCCACCCACCCCCGCGTCCAAAATTTGCAGGCATGTATGCTGATTTTTTATTTTCGACCATTTTTGGACACCCACCCCCCTTTTAATACTAAAACAGAGATTTGCGGGGGGAAATTCACTGTAAACAGCTGTATATGAATTTATGTGCATACTATTAGTCATGGATGTTAACATTGACATGTAAATAGAACAAGTCATTTTGGGGTTATTCGGTCAAAAAAAACATGGCTGCCAGCAGCCATCTTGAGATTTCAAAATTCAATCCATTAGCGTGGCTACAGGCTATACTGTTTGTCAGATCATCATGAAATTTGTCATTTATGTTAATATTGACATATAGATGTGTTTTAAGCCAAATTGCAAAAACAGTCAAAAAGACTTGCAGGAAAAATATTTTTGAGTTGCGGAAAAAATTGTTTGTTGGTCCTATCGACCACCCACCCACCCTGGCATACGTGCCCGGAAAAAACTTTTTTCCACCCACCCCTGCATGTGTCAGTGTTTACAAACAGGCTTATAGCTGACACGCTGTGACTCAAACAGAATTATTGATTGATCACATGCCGTCATAAATTAGTCACTTTTGATTGGCTAGTTGACATTGTGCATGCAATCAATGATCACTCGATTGACCTTGGCAGATCAAGTTAGTTTCAAGCCCTACATTGAAATAACAACATAGCTGCAATGAAATAATGAAATCGTATTTCACTGTAGCCTCGGAGAGATACATACGGCAGTATATGTTTCGGTAATAAAATAAAATAGATGGTCAGGTCATGGTCTGGCACTGACGTACAACCTGACAGACTGTCTTATCTGTGAAATGTAACCTGTTCATACTATCATCTGAAGAAGGCTATGGGGCTCTGAAAATTTCCTAAACGCTTGTGTTTCAATTGATCCAACAAATCTCTTTGTCTACACCAGCTTGGGATATTAGCTCGCCAAAAGCTGTCATAGACGAAAATCTAACCCATAGCCTCTTTTAGCACACGGTTTGCATCTAGAATTCGTGCCACATCTTCTGTAAACTGCTAATATACATGACAGGCTGTATTTCTCAATATCCAATTTTAACAGTTTAACCAGGATTAACTTTTCCACTTTAAAAGCAGATTTTCTTTACCAAGTTACTAGGTTTAAAGTTATTGAAAACACAAGAGACTCAAATTATTGTTCCAAGCTATGAAGGTTTTAGTCTAAAACTTAATCCCTACCGTAATTTCCTAAATAATCAACCTAAACCACAGCAGAATTATGAGAAATTTTTCAGGATTTAGTCGGAAATATGGCTATCTGCCATTCATCGGTAAGCTCTCAGTGAGAGCTTTCTGATGAATGGCAACAAGCCATATTTCCGACTAAATCCTGAAAAATTTCGCCTAATTCTGCTGTGGTTAAAGGATCATATACTTAGGGCATTACTGTATAACTCAGCATGTTTTCAAGATGTCACACCCAGTTCTGTTGATTCTCCCATGTCAAACAGTAAAGGACTTTATCTATACTCAAGTCCACAAGTTTAGGATGCCACGCCCAGTTACTATCTTATTGCTGAATTTTTTTTGTCATGATAGTACTGAACGATTTCATCCATTAACCCTTTACCCAACAAACCGGCCAAATAAAGCTTCAACAGCCTAAAATATCTTCGGTCTGTCTCAATAGAACCATACAAATATGGATATCATTGGAACCGGCTCCTTGACCACATTGTGATGGTTACAGTTATACCCTGTGCCAATGCATTCTCTTATATATGCGAGTCGACCATAGGTCGCCTCGCATATATAAGAGAATGCATTGGCCTAAAAAAAATCTTTTTTTTAACACTTTTTACCATTTTTTCTTACATTCTTTAACAATTTTATAATTTTTAATGTGTTAAGCCAATGCATTCTCTTATATATGCGAGGCGACCCATGGTCGACTCGCATATATAAGAGAATGAATTGGCACAGGGTCGTTCTGTTGGGTAAAGGGTTAATGTGACCTGGTGTTGTTCCTATCTTATGGCTGAATTTAGATCTGTCACGATAGTTCTTTGAACGATTTCATCCATTGATATGACCTGGTGTTGATTCTCTCATGGATTTTGAATTATAAAACAGTTCTTAATATTACACTGTCTAGCTCGTCTCCATCTCATGAGATTTTTCTTCCGTTGTTGTTGTTGTTTCTTCGTTAGCACTAGCCTCAGCAGCTGGTTTCTCCAACAGTTTGGGACCATAGAGCAGAACATACGCACAATGCCAGTCACCTGAAAGGAGATCATAAAGCTAAGGTTCAATCCTGCAAATAGTGAGCCTGTCATTTGCAGAATGAGGTCCCCAGAGGGTGAATTTAGTGATGCTACCCCGCATAGCGGGCTAGCATCACCAAATTCACCCTCTGGGAACCTCATTCTGCAGAGGTGTAAGCAGAATGAGGTCCCTAGAGGGTGAATTTGGTGATGCTAGCCCGCTATGCGGGGTAGCATCACTAAATTCACCCTCTGGGGACCTCATTCTGCAAATGACAGACACACTATTTCAAGGCTTGTAAGGTTCAATCCTGCAAATAGTGTGTCATTTGCAGAATGAGGTCCCAAGAGGGTGAATTTAGTGATGCTATCCCTCAGTGGGCTAGCATCACCAAATTCACCCTCTGGGGACCTCATTCTGCTTAGTCCTCATCTGGGAAGTATCTATAATTTCAAATTATTATAAACATAGTTTTATCTGTTGTCTCAAATTATCATTGTTTTTAGTTACTTTTTCCGTTCTGGAAAGTTTCTATATCCCCTAATTTACAGAAGATAAAATGCATTATCTGTTATCGAGGTGACTAATGGGTAAACATCACCTGGGGAACTTCTATCTGATCCTAGGTCTCCCATAGCAGTTGAAGCCTGCCTAGAAGCAGAATGAGGTTACCAGAGGGTGAATTTGGTGATGCTAGCCCAGTGCGGGATAGTGTCACTAAATTCTCCCTCTGGGGACCTCATTCTGAAAATGACAGACACACTAATTGCAGGCTTAATCTGGTGTTGCACACATTCCACTTAAAAGTATTTTAATAGATAGATTTGTGATATTAAGAAAAAAGATATTTCCTTGTGACAGAAGCCCCTGTTATCAAGGACTTAAAATTAATAGTTTTTAACCCCACATCTTTTCAGGGAAGAGATGCACCAGCTTTAACCCTTTCAGTGCCAAGTCCGATTTTTGTATCAACCCATATTTCCTTGATCATATTTCAAATTTATTGATTATAATATTGTGATACATTGATGGAAAGAGCTCTAAAAGGGTTAAAATTAATAGTTTTTAACCCCACATCTTTTCAGCAAGTCCAGGGAAGAGATGCACCAGCTTTAAAGGCCCACTTACAGTAATGCTCTAATTAATCGACCCATTAACCACAGCAGAATTATGGGTAACTTTTCAGGATTTAGTCGGAAATATGGCTTGTTGCCATTCATCGGAAAGCTCTCCCCGAGAGCTTTCCAATGAATGGCAACAAGCCATATTTCCTGAAAAGTTACCCATAATTCTGCTGTGGTTATCTAGAGCATTACTGTAATTTTTGAATGCCCAGATTACATTATATAAAACATTTTCCATATTATATACCATTTGAAAGAGGAAGCTCCAAAACATTGTATTATCAACTGATCCGGTCGATTAAACTGTGGTCATGTTGTTTTTGTCAAGGTACCGACGTGCGTTCTGTGCTTAATTTTGATCTAGTCTACTGCTAATCTATTATTCTCAATGGAAGGGGAATAACTCTATCTCTTAGTTATGAATTATGATGCATTCTGGGGTTAATAACAGGGGAAGTCTTAGTGTGAATATGAGAATCTCTGTCACATTGTGGACAGATGTTCCATATTCCGGTTGAATATACATATTTTTGGTGCCTCTTTCAAATGGTATAACATATGAAATATGTTGTATATAATGTGAGATGGGCATTCGAAAATTAAGTTGGTCTTTATATATTGACAATGTTAAAGATCATTAAAAACTTATTTCTTTTACTGTTACGAACAGGGACAGAGCTGCATATGGTAATACAAATATTTACCTCCTCCTGATAGCTTGAGGATATCTTCTGCCAAGACGGGAGTGACTCGGTCATCATCAAACATGAGCCATTCATCTGCAAGGAAATTTGAGTAGCTATGAATTGATGGAAGCATTTGTATTAATGACATAATCTGGATATGAGAATTAACTTCTTAAAATATAATACAGATCAAACTTGGAAAAATATCATCATTACACTGGATTCATTAACTGTACTCAATCCGATTTGATGGTCCCCATAAAATCAGATTCCAACAACAATATTGTTAGAAATGCCGCTTCAGTTATCAGAATCTATTAATTGCCCAAAAATAATGCTAACCACTGTCAACTATAGTCAGACCTGTTTACTTTCCCGATTTCGGCGGGAGTCTCCCGATTTTGTGTCATTTCTCATGTGCTCCCGATCGGGAAACCAAATCTCCCGATTTCAAAAGATTAACCCCAAATTAGACGACGGCTGTACCAAGCGTTAAGCCATGCACGCTATAGTGTTACAAATCAATTAGGAATATATCGCCTGCGAGTCAAACAGTGACAAAATGTTGACACAATGTTGACTCTCTTTTGTTTAACAGCATTGAGTAAGTAAATGCGGTCTTCAATGTCCAGACAAGGATTATATCAAACAAGAAGCTTCTTTTTTTGGCCACACTTAATAAAGTGTTGGTTTCTGCTAGTCCCGACCGACTGCTTTAAAACCGCCGACTCAAATTATTATATTGCCGATTTAAACTTTTTGTTTTGTTTTAGTTCCGTTTCCGTCTTTGTGGTATTCCGTGTTTTATATACGCAATAACAGAATGCGAATCGAACAGACCTCAAAACAATTCTGTCAATACGCTCTCTCTTTAAATTCACCGATGTTACCTGATGTTACTGAATATATTTGGCGACAAAATTATCCGAGAGCACCATTTTATAGTGCGCAAATATAGTTTTAATCGTTGAATTGCCTTATTCGAAATAAAACGTGATCCATAATTGGAAAATCTTTATTTTATTCCCAATGATTTTAGAAATTAGAGGAACACGGTAATCGGTGTCAAGGCCGTTAATTCAATAATTGTGGCAGATGCAAACCAAATGCAACAAACAGTCTATATGACATTTAAATGAAAAATATGAATTTTTTTTTCGTGATACTCTTATCGAAAAAAAATCTCCAGATTTTTCACTAAATCTCCCTCTTTCTGAGGACAAATCTCCAGATTTCCAATTTTAAAAGTAAACAGGTCTGACTATAGTATACAATTGCCCAAAACATGTTATTTATCAACATATTGTTAGACGAAATTTGGCCTTATTATCAACACAAAGCCTCTTGATTTTAGAGTTATCCATCTTCATCCGCAATTTGGCCTGAGGCCGTCGGCTCGTTGACTCTTTACTGGGCCACTAATAAGTATCGATGGTGAAAAATAATAGATTTCAAAAATCGATATCTAATAACTCTGAGCTTTGATAGGTGGGTTTCTCGACTCGAATCAGATAATTTAATCCCTGAAACCAAACAAATAGTAATTGAAGGGCACTTAATCATTTATTATTATTATTATTATTATTAACATTTGTAGAGCGCCTATTTCACTACAGAGTTGTGTTCATAGGCGCTGTTACATAAAATATGTGATAAAAAAAATAATATATATATATATATAAAAGAACATCATACTATAGGATAAAAGAGCAAACACGCGGATAAAATAAGTCTAAGAGATGGCAAATCCTAAAATATCAGATATAAATTAATGGTTAAAAAGTCATTCGAAGAGAAGCTCCAGATAAAGTCAGTTAAAATTTTCAGTTGAGTCCATAAGCTATTTTAAAAAGTTTACGGAATTCTAAACGATCATCCGTAAGCCTCAGATTATGCATCTTTAAAGCTATTTCAAACTGGTTTAACCCTTTCTTTACTAAATGGATTATCCCATTCAGTTAAAACTGAGTCTACCTTGGAATGGTCTATATTCAACTGGAGGATGTCAAGGAGATATGAGCAGAAGAAAGATAATACAGGTGAATAAGAACATTCTTCTAAGAACTGCACATGTGTTACTTGATGATAGTTTTAAATGGCACTGTTGCGATTGCTGTGTGTCGTGCCAACTGTACGCCATCTCCCTCATGTCATAAATCATTGGCCAGTAACACACATGCATGCAGTATATATGTGAATATGTAGCATCCCTAAAATTATCATGCTAAGAAATAATAATGTGGTATATAATTAGTTGCATACAAACCTCCTTTCCGTTTGACCCAGGCGACGTAATGACCACTAGAACTGGACCTGCCCTTGTGTGTCAGCACTGCTTGCAGCTCGTAATATCCATTGTTATTTGAACCAACATCTAGTGATAAAGGAAGAGAATTATGGTATACATAATTCATCATGTACCACACATTTATGCTCTACATAAAGTCAGATATGCTGGTATACAGAATGAAAGTGTCAATGACACTGTAGCTCAACTTAGGTAGGGGAATAATTTAATGATTGACAGTATATAGGAAAGGAAAGGTGCTAATTGCAATGTCTGACCTGTGCCAAAGGATTTAGTCATGCAAAGAGTAAAATCCAAGATGGCTGCTGGCGGCCATGTTTTTTGGCCAATTGACCCCAAAGGACTTGTTCCCATCTACATGTCATTGTTAACATCCATGATAAATTTCATGAAGTTCCGACCAAAGCTACGACCTGTAGCCCGCGCCAAAGGATTTAGTCATGCAAAGAGTAAAATCCAAGATGGCTGCTGGCGGCCATGTTTTATGGCCGAACGACCCCAAAATCACTCGTTCCCATCTACATGTCAATATTAACATCCATGACAAATTTCATAAAGATCAGAACAAAGGTACGACCTGTAGCCCGCGCCAAAGGAAATTGTTGACGGACACACGCACACACAGACGACGGACGCCAAACCATGGCAATAGCTCAAACTTACAAAGTAAGTTGAGCTAAAAATGGAACCTATGTTGTATAATCCACTGAGTATTTGAAGAAGATATTTTATTCTGGCAAGGTAGTAAAATGAAAGTGTCAGTGACACTGAAGCTCAACTTTTTGTGTCATAATATCAAAAATCAAAATAAGATGTCCAAAGCTGGCCATTTATTTCAATGTGGCAGTGTCTGAGACTCAAATGAAATTTTTTATTTGGCCTTAAACAAGTCTGAGTTTAGTGTGCCTGTCATTTGCAGAATGAGGTCCCTAGAGGATGAATTTAGTGATACTATCCCGCATATCGGGCTAGCATCACTGAATTCACCCTCTGTGAACCTCATTCTGCATGGCCTCATCAGCTATGAGAGACATAGACTCAGATTGAAGTTCCCAAATGGTGATGATTGTGATGTACACCCATTGGGAACCCTTGATTATGCAATGTGTCGTCTGCCATTTTGGGGATATAGAGAGACTAAACTAAAAAAGAAATAGAATATAAGTTTCTATAGAAATTTGATAATAAAGAAACTTTCTGGAGAAGATGAGGCCTAAGCAGAATGAGGTCCCCAGAGGGTGAATTTAGTGATGCTAGCCTGCCATGCTAAATTCACCCTCTGTGGACCTCATTCTGCAAATGACAAGCTCACTAAACTCTGGCTTGGCCTTATAGTATGAATTTTAAAATTTAGAGTTCTGCTGGCGATGATGCAAGAACACCTGTGCTTTGCATTGTATCATCACATCATCTACAGCAGGCGTACTTCTTGTTAGGGGCACCCGTAGTCTCGTTGGACACTACATTTTTGACGATATTTTGTTGATCAATTTTGGTTTTAATTTTCCTTTGAATTCTACGGCAGGTGGCGGCAATGAAGTTGATTGAGATTGCTCCAATTCGGTTATGGTACTTGCAAATCGTGTGAAGGAATAATGGAGGAATGTTATGTGGAGTTTTATAGGAATTTGGAAGCAGAATGATAAACTCACCATCATCAAATGCATATGGTTCCATTGGCCCATCACTTGGGGCTTCCTTATTTAATTTTTTACCAGCTGCCTTTGCCTGAAGTAATTAAGTAGAGCATATATGTCATTATATTTTGCAATCTTAAAATGATGTGATCAGAGCTGGTGTATTTAATCATGTGATTATTCATTAATAAAATCAACTGCATCAAAAATGTTGTCATTGGAGGTCTGGGAACTTGAAAATCTTTCTAGCGTAGTTAAACATACATTGAGTAACATTTCTAAGATGTTATGTTAACATAGTTTAACATGCTAAAATAACCATAACAAACAAGTTAGATATATTAAAGTTAAAAATGCTAGGTTAATATAGCTAGATTAATCTATCTATAGATGGAACCAAGTGTTTATTTGTCACGATTTTAGTGCATTTAAAAATATATCACCCTAATGTCCGATTGCACCTAAACTTTTACCATATCCTGCGGCACATCTCAGAATAAGACATGCAAAATTTCAGGCCAATCGGTGCAAGACAACCTGAGATATAATGCATTTCCCAAAGGGGTTATCAAGTCAATGTTTTACTGATATGATGCGAACAAGATGATATAGACGAATGTGGTTTCAACGGGGTGCGTGCCAAAGCTAAATTCCGGACAAATTCCGTGCATCTGTTTGCTGGCTTTCTTTAATGGTTATCAGAGGTGCATCTGTGTAATCTGTGAAGGGGCATAAATGAGCAATACAGAGCATTCCTTATAAGCTTAAAAGATATGTAGTAAAATTGGTAAACATATGTTCACATGACCAGGGGAATATAATGGCCAGGGGAATATTATGCGACAGGTGCCTTTGACCTCAGATAACTAATTAAAGGGAGACTAATATTTTATATCTGTTGATAATTGTTCGAAATAACACCCCGGACAACTTTTCAAAAATATGACAATCAAAGGGCTGTAACGCTGGTGAAAATATCTGCCCGGGCCTAGTTTAAAAACTCATTTAAGATATTCGCTTTGTGAACTCATATACCAAAATTCTTTGAAATCTGTTGATAATTGTACGAAATAACTCCCGGACAACTTTTTGGGATGGACAGACTCCCCTCCCCGACAGATGGACGAAACCCATTCCAGTATCCCCCCCCGATGAAAATTTTCGGGCAGGGGATAAATAAAACTTTAACCCCACAGTGGTTGATAAAGCAAAATATACCTTTTGAGCATCTTCAAGAAACTTGTCTTCAGCTTGTTTGAATTTATCTCTCGCTGGTACCAGTTTCTTTTGAAGCTCTTCTGAACACAGATCATAGACATCTAGATTCATAGAAAATTTAACATCCTGCAAGGTCAAAATTTTATACAAGTGAGTATAAAAAAATCAAAATTCAGAAGTTTTATTAAACATAATACTCTCCTAGCTAGAGGAAATAAAAATATATATATAAGAAGTCAATAGTTACCAGGGTTCACGCTAGCCTAAATTTTGTTTTGGCTATTTCTTATTTATTTTGGTCATTTTTCAGAAACTTTGGCCATATTGGAAACCAAAATATGGGATAATTGAGTAAACCAAAGCTAAAACAAAAATATAAAGACACGAGCACAACAAGAGGTGTGCACTCGCATGCTATCATACCCCCACCGTGGAAAATTCAACCCACATAATCCGTAAACCCAACAAAAAAGATTTTTAACTTTAAAGGAAAATTTGGATTAATAATATCGATATGGTGTCGCAAGAAGCTTGTACAGAAAAAAAGACGGACGGACCCAAAACTGTGGTAAAAATCATTGTTCCGAACCCATATTCGAAGAAACTTCCGGAAAATATCCTAACTTGATAGCATCCACACAAAAATAATCCCAAAATTTTCTAAGTCAAAATAAGTCGAAAATGAAGTGTAATGTTAGGAAAAACAGTCCGACCCAACCCTGAGCTGCATCATGTAGAGAGGGTGTTGTGAGAAGCATGTATACCAAATATTATTGAAATCGGTTCATATTTGTTAAAGTTATTAAGTCGGACAGAATTTTCTAAGTCAAAATAAGTCGAAAAGTAAGGCGTAACTTAAAAAAAGAAAGTCGGACCGCAC
This sequence comes from Siphonodentalium dalli, assembly GCA_032622095.1. NCBI lineage: Eukaryota > Metazoa > Mollusca > Scaphopoda > Gadilida > Siphonodentaliidae > Siphonodentalium > Siphonodentalium dalli. The sequence continues at coordinate 159,944,520 of CP136069.1, read as the reverse complement.
CGCAATTAGCATCATGCGGAGAGGCGTCCTAAGGAGATTGCATACAAAAAAGTATTGAAATCGGTTCATAGTTGTTCGAGTTATGAGGTCGGACGGACGGACACACGGAGGGAGAAAGTGTGACGGACGGTACGACGGACAGCCGGACAGACGCAGTCAATCCAGTATACCCCCCATTTTATATGGGGGTATAAAAATAACTGATAAACTTTGAGTTGGACAAAAGTGATAATGGAAATGTGCATCGATGGGAACCACAACAACTGAAATAGGTCAAGCGGACAATTTATCAGGCAGTTAATCATCATTGTTTTGATAAGTAAGCATATGTCATACGTAACTTTTGATAAATTGTTATTCATACACTGCTGATAACCTGTTAACGAAATTAACCCTTTCATGACGGGAGCTGCGCTGTTGAGCATTAAAGATCCTGTGCCTTCTCTTATATATCCCAGTCTCCCATAGGGAGCCTCACATATATAAGAGAATGCACTCGCTTACAAGGTCAAGGTAAATATTGTTAGGACAATTCTCTTATATATCACAAGCAGAATGAGGTCCTCAGATTGTGCATTTAGTGACGCTACCCCCACACAGTGGGCTAGCATCACTAAATTCACCTTCTGGGGACCTCATTCTGCTTAGGCCTCATCTTCTCTGGAAAGGATCTTTATTATCAAATCAACAAGCTTTTTAGTTTCTTTAGAAACTTCTGTAGAAATTTTTTTTATTACTTTTTTTAGTTTAGTTTCTCTATATCCCCAAATATGCAGATGACACAATGCATATTCGAGGTGCCCAATGGGTGCACATCACCATCTGAGAAAACTTAATTCTGAGTCTAGGTCTCCCATAGCAAATGAGGCCATGCAGAGTAAGGTGTCCAGAGGATAAATTAGGTGACGCTATCCTGCTAATATTCAGAGCTTACCTTCAATATTTTGGCATTCACAGATTCTTTTTCTTTATAATAAAATCTAACAAACTGTATTGTCAAGTATGCTGGCAATCTCTTTATTGTGCTCTGAAAAAAACAAGGCATTTCTAGTAATTAAAGGCACACAGAGGTTTTCAACCACTTTATTGATTTCAATCGGCAAAGCACTAACAGGCCATTAGATTACACCAATTCATGATTTAAAATGATAGTCAATATGATATATGCACATAATTCACAAAAAGAAAACAAGGCAAGTCACAATCGCAAGTCCATGTCTGGAATGGGGGGGGGGCTTCGCTTCCTGCTGTGGTGGCACACACCCCATATACAGTAGGCAAACACCTACTGTCCATGGGCAGATGTCAATTTATTCACAAATTTCACAAATTTATTTAAATATGCTCTTCAGCAGTTTAACAACATAACCATATTGGGTTGTAGGAGAGGGTTGACAGCCCTTTCAAATTTTCCCAGGTCTCGTCCTCCAAACTCCAAACTTGCTTAATATAATTACACATTATGAATGCATCGTGCTGAATCACAAAATTATAAATTGCAAACCAATTTAAAAACAGTTTGTGATTCGGCACGTTTGCTTTAAACAGTTTAATTATATTAGATAGCTCTGATTATTACATATAATTACATCTCAAAAATATTGACCTGAAAATGTATTTTCAGTTGGAAATATTGTTAAATAACAGGAACTTTATAGTGACATTGCGTGTTGCCATGGCATAATTAATTCACTCAATTTCACTTCCGCCCTAATGCAATTGTCCTATTTAGCCAGAGTAGAGATTCATGGCATGATCTGTGCCCAACCCAGAAGGGTGTTTGATATGTTAGACATGCAGTCAGTCATCTTTATACTGTGCATATACATACTAGTAACTAAGCATGAACACAATGATTCCTCGATTGACTGAGGAGAGAAACTTTAAATTCTGAAATAGAAAGTCTTCTACATGTATATTGATCTTTAACAGACAGATTAGGCTTCTTCCGGCAAGGCATGGTAGTTGAACAAACAAGATTACCACACCACATTTTTTAAGACTGCAGATTAATTGCTGAGATTGGGATCATCTGCAAACACAAATGGACATGTATTTTAATAGAACTTAGAAGTTGATTTTTTTTTTTAAATTCCATCTAAAATTATTATTACTTAATGTAAACATAGTACATAGTATATATTTAGCGATATAGATGTGTTTGCATTCCAATTACATGCATTAAAGTAATGTGAAACACTCCAGCAGGGTCATCGAATAGAAATAGAGAATAATCTTGTTCAAAGTAGTAATTTTTTCAAATTTATATCCAAATTGACAACACACACCATCATTCTTATATATTAAATAATTGCAGTGAGTCACTGCACAGGAGCTTGGAATTTGGTCAAAACCCCTCTTTTATTGGCGGAACCACCACCCGGGACCAAAGGTCACGGAAGGAACGAAACAGAAAATTGTTGCCACCTATTTTGAACTCAACTGTATTCCTACAAAAAATATATTTTCACTAAAAACTGTTGGTACCTCTTACACCTTGGATGCCAATCTACAACATTCCATAGGTATATTTTTCCAGTTCTTCGAAAACCTCACTTTATTTCGGTAATGTATTGTAAATTCACCAACGAACACAAATCTGCGACACCTACATCACCCGTTCTAGAATCTGAATGACAAATGGCAAAAAAACATTTTTCCGGAATAACAAAGTCGGAACGAAATAAAATCGAAACCTAAATTTAAAGCCCGCGAAATTCAAAAATATTTGAAAGTGCGTGCGGTTTTCGAACTTAGGCGCCAGAAAATGTTTTTGAAGATCTAATCCTGATGTTTTGTGCATTTTCCTGAAAATGTCTGTATTTTTCTGTGTCTGCTGTTATCATCTCATGAAAATGACGACTACCCAAGAAGATATTCTTCATTTGACTGAATGGTAATTTGTACATATATTTCATATTTAATTTATTTCTATTTATGGCACGACCACCTGGTATTGTTTTTTTCTTCTTGTTTTATGTTCGTTATGTACAGGTAGGCCTATATGTACTACTTGACTTTGTAATGCTACTGGTTGCAATGATTGGTCATAAGGGGGCCAAAACTCTCTAGCTCCCTCTCTCTCTCATGGGAGCTTGTGTCGCGCTCCGTTGTATAGGCCTAAAATATCCATCATATAATAGTAATAGTAATCAACCAACTGATTACTGGTCGAATATCACGAAGTAGAAGAAAAAGATATATAGACTCAGTATACGTTTTATTTGTGCGTTTGCAAGTTGTATATAATACAAACTGGTTTACCAAATAACTAGTTTATAAATTTGAGTTAGTGATAAACTCGCTAACATAAATTTTATTTAATAAGCAACTATAAGTATTGTCAACTGTACCGGTACCAGGATCTATAAATAGTATACGTCACTCGTGACTCGTGTGTCGTAACGAATCAGCACCAAAACTCTCAAAGAATGGCTTTATGCATATGATTATATAGCCTGTGCTCATGAATTGGAAATTCAATTTTTAAATTCAAGACAGCTAGCCACCATCGGCATTGTTTTTCTCAAAATCAAAAATACCAAAAAAATATTAAAAACAATACTTAATGTAACTTTCGCTGATGGGGTCATTGTCACAAGGCTCCGCGATCCGATCACATTCGTAGCCAGGTTTTTTAATCGATCACAAATGTAGCCAGCTTTTCTATGGCGATCACATTTGTAGCCAGCTTTTCATATTCAGGCGAGCCTCAATGAACACGATCAGGTTAATCTAATTTTTCTGAGTTGATGGATGAAAACAACTTGAATTTAGTTTTGATATAAGTTCATTTATAACCTGATGTTTCGGATCAATGTCGTTGGAATGCTCGAATTATATTCCAATATAAGTTGATAAACGAAGTCAGTTTTGGAGCATGGCGTCGACATTTTAGTCACGAACGTGATGACGTCATATTTCGGGCAATATAAACCACGAATTAGAAAAGCTGACTACGAATGTGATCGCCGGTGAAATAAGCTGGCTACACTGGCTACGAATGTGACCGTCACTGACCGGAGTCTTGTGACAATGACCCCATCGGCGTAACTTTCATGGTCGATGAAACGAGTGGCTGAAATCCGACGGCGGCCATATTTCTATGACTCATTACACGACGATCGCACCAATGTTACAGTCTCTAGCAATGATTCGTTCTCTTTTTGATACCAATGTCATGACCCATGAACAATTTAACGATGATCGGTTCATCGACATATAGGCCTAGCCTCTCTAGGCAGTGTTATTGATTTAATTATATATGCGGTGTTGTCGCTGAAATCCGACGGCGGCCATGTTTCTTTGAGAATTCACAGCAAAATGACTCGTTCCCATCTATATGTCAATGTCAACCTCCGTGACAAATTTAATTATGATCGGACCAACACTGCGACCTCTTGCCCACGGTGCTAAATGATGCAATTTTGAAATCCAAGATGGCTGTTGGCGGCCATTTTTTTCATGCAAATAAGCCCAAAATGACTCGGTGTCGTCTATATATCAATGTCATGATCGATGGACAATTTCGTGATGATATAGGAGCATCGACACAGGCTCTAGGCTGTGTTATTGATTAAGATTTATCTAGCATTATCACTTAAATCCACGATGGCTGCCAGTGGCCATGTTTTTATGCAAATGAGCCCAAAATAATTCGTTCCTATCTAGACGCCAATGTTATCATCCATAAAAAGTTCATGATGATCAGTGCATCGGTACGGTCATGTAATAAACATGTAATCAGCAGCTATGTTCGAAATTATAAACGGTACTTTCATGCTATCCGTCTCCGGATCATAGTTTTAAAGTTTCCGCATATTTCGGTACCAGTTCCGCTACTCAGATTCTAAAACGGGTGATGTAGGTGTCGCAGATTTGTATTCGTTGGTGAATTTACAATACATTACCGAAATAAAGTGAGGTTTTCGAAGAACTGGAAAAATATACCTATGGAATGTTGTAGATTGGCATCTAAGGTGTAAGAGGTACTAAAAGTTTTTAGTGAAACTATATTTTTTGTAGGAATACAGTTGAGTTCAAAATAGGTGGCAACAATTTTCTGTTTCGTTCCTTCCGTGACCTTTGGTCCCGGGTGGTGGTTCCGCCAATAAAAGAGGGGTTTTGACCAAATTCCAAGCTCCTGTGGTCACTGAGCCAGTGACTCTCGATGGGGAAATCGTTTTCGTTAGTTTATCGCAGATAGATGCGTCCCGAATTAAATAGTAAATATTTACAATTGAGCGTAGTTCAGACGATGTTTTTTATGGAGTGGTAGTGGTAGGGTCTTTTAGCTTTTAGTAGTCATTTGAAAACCAGCAGCAAAATACAGTGAATGTAATTATTTAAGAAATCAGTGTACAGTAATGCCCTAATTAATCGACTGCTTAACCACAGCATAATTATGGGTAACTTTTTAGGATATAGTCGGAAATATGGCTTGTTGCCATTCATCGGAAAGCTCAAGTTACCCATAATTCTGCTGTGGTTAAGCAGTCGATTAATTAGGGCATTACTGTAGTAGGTGTGTGTTATTGGAGGATACGGCGCTGTGGTCATTGTGATACATTGTGTAAACCGCAAAGCTGTTTACACTAAATGTGCCCCTAACAACCACAGTGCTGTATTCCATAAAAAAGCTTTTTGATGATTTATTCCCATAAAAAAGCTGAGTGTATTCTTATTTATTTTCACAAAATGGTGGATAATTTTAGACTAGCCCACGCAGCACATTAAGTCAGACCGATATAGGATTTCCAAACTCTTAGCTAGGATAACGTGATCGATATAAATAACTGGCTTCCGACGCAATTTGGCTGAACTTTGAAAAGCAAGCCCAATTATTCTGCTGACCGCTTTTAGTGATTAGGTCAGATGGGGTCAACAATTTGTAAATTCCTGTTCATGTTACACTCAAGAGATCTCTGGATTATTGGAATGTAAACCAGGTGACCCAATTGGCAGTTGACAAATCACCAAACAGGATTCAGTGTAACACAGACAGGCTATATAAATATTTAGAAGTAAATGGAAGAATTCATCCAATAGTTAAAACATAAGATATATACTCACACTTTTTGTATAGGAGGCATCTCTGCCAAGTGTAGGGGAATTCTTTGTTATTGATTCTTTCAACCTCTGTTAAAGAAATCAAAACATGAACAATTCCTGAAAAACTGAGTGAAAATCAACTTAATCCCAGTGAACTATCAAGCTGCACTGTCATATTGTGCCGGAGTCAAGGATGATTTGCTGCATAGTAATTAAACCAATGAGCTAGGGTTCCTCTTTGGTATGACAATACCTACTTTGGCCGGGCAGCACATTGGAGTATCAGGGAGAAAGAGTCACAGTAATGCCCTAAATAATCGACTCCTTAACCACAGCAAAATTTTGGGTAATTTTTCAGGATTTAGTCGGAAATATGGCTTGTTGCCTTTCATCGGAAAGCTCTGTGGATCTCAGTATATCCTGAAAAATTACCCATAATTTTGCTGTGGTTAAGGAGTCAATTATTTAGGGCATTACTGCAAACGGACATGGCTCATTCGAACCCGAAAAATTATGTACATAATTTGGTAAGAGGTATCTCAAAATATTCCTACGCGGAAGATTTCCAAACAAATTTGTTGATATAGCACTGAAAATATTGGTTTTGTTTCTGTATACAGTAAAACCTCCACATACCGGAACCTCTGCTATCCGGATCCCTCGCCAATCCGAATGAAATGTCTGGTCCCGAATTCACCCACGTGCATTCTCACTAAAAATTACCTCTAAAATCCGGAACCTCCAAATTCCGGATATCGGACGGGTTTGTCAGTCCATAATGAAGCGAACACTGTGATTATTAACTCTGAATACCGGATGAGATCGGACGAGATGAGATCTGTCTATACGAGATCGGCCGAGACGAGACGAGAGTATAGCGATTACGCACTCCAGTATAAGCAGACCGTTTAATTAGCGTTCTTTTGTTCGGCGTATGCTTTGAACTGGATTGTAACAACAGGAGTCTGATTAGATATCTACTCTCATTTCACACATTGAGTGAACAATGGTGATTTCACAGATCGAGAATTAGAGCACTGACATATTGTTTTTGCAACAGTTATTGTGTCGAGTTAATTGGACTCTGTTTTTACAACCATTGTAAAAACAATATATTGCTATAAGTGCCCGATGTTGGCGTATAGTCAGCATAACAGTTTGAATCTTTCACAATGACTGAGCCTTCATGAAAACGACATCGAACAGAGTTAACTCTAGACCAGAAAGTCAAAGTTATTAAAGATCTCAGCTCAACGCCTAAGCCGACATGCCGAGCCTACTGTCCAACATCGACACCTGTGAGTCATCGACTGAGTTATGCAAGAAGATCACCATTCTCGATGCCATCCACTGGACGAAAGAAACGTGGCAAGAGACTTCGACATCGACCATAATCAAATGTTTTAACTGTGGCTTTCCAGAGACGAGTTTCTATGCCGACGACGACCCAGACGACGAGATTCCATTATCAGAGACGACAACGAAGAAGACGAAGATGACGCAACTGACACCATAGCCTCAAATCTGTCGCACAAAGACATACTGGAGATGTTGAAGAAGTTCCAAAGTTTCGCGCTATCTAAAGACGAGAGATATCTGCCGGTCGTCATGGAGTTGAAATCAATGACGGAAGCGACGATAGTGAAGTCAGCATGCGCCCACACCCAATCAACGTTAGACAGTTTCTTTCTAAAGTCGGACTAGTTGCACAAATCATGTTCTATATATGTTTTATATAATTTGTTATGTTTGTATTTAACATGTATTTCGTTCTCGTAAATTATTCAATAAATTCTCATTAATCAATAATACAATCTTGGTCATTCTTGGTATTAAAGGGCGGCAATATATCACCGACGGTGACGCAATTTTCTATAAACCGGACACCTCTCTAAACCGGAAGGAAGGGCCGGTCCGAAGGGTGTTCGGTTTAGAGAGGTTTCACTGTATTTTAATTATTTTTCGATAAATTTGATATTGTTTTGTTTGTGATGGTTCAAAATTTTTAATCGGTGGTATCATAAAAATTCCACCAGAGCTGTCTTCATTGTGAAATGTTTATGGTACTACAGTAAAACCTCTCCAAACCGAACACCCTTCGAACAGGCCCTTCTGTTTGGTTTAGAGAGGTGTCGGTTTATAGAAAATCGCACTAGGATCGGAATGTATTGACGTCGTTAATAAGAGTTATCGAAGCACAAGCAATTCATTACTGATTAATTTAATTTTACTCAATTAAATACCAAATAAAGTATAACTAACAATAGATAAAACATGGTATAATAAGAATTAAAAACATGGTATATTAAGACATAATACATGTGTAATTTAATCATCAACTGTCAATTCACGGAAAACATTAAAACAATTGGCTGTCACACACTTTGCGATTAAAGTTATTTCTCGACAAGCTAAAAAAATTTTTGGTTACTTTCCCGCTACAGAAATGACAGCAGCATCGAGTGACCATACCTATACTGCGTGTCTAAAAAATGTACATGGAAAATGTTTGATAGTTCCTATGATTTAACATGAAATTTCATTGCGGCACTATAATTCCTTGGGTATGACTGTATTGACAATAACCATACTAGCTGCTAGTTATTCAGTGCACCAGTAACCAGCAAAATCGACAAGATTGAACATTTGCAAAGAAATGAAACACAGAAATTAAAACTAACAAGGGTTAGTGTCAACGCGTTCAAATTTATGAATTTCACGTGTAACTATACAGCTGGCCAGTTTATGATCAGTTGCGACTAGCCAATCAAAAACGCCACTCGATCAATCGATAAGTAAAAGTTTTGAGTGACAGGTGTCTCTTTCAACTTCACAAGTCTTTTTCATTATACTTCCACCCTCTACTTATGATGGTTCTCCAGTGTTAAATGATGGATTAAATTATAAGAAATAACTCTTGTTTCGATTAAGGTTATGAGTTATAATCGAAAAGTTTGAAAACAAATTTTCTATAGCGCGTTATAGAATTTGTCTTCTAACTTTTCAGTTATAACTGGATTAATACCTTAATCGAAACAAGAGTTATTTCTTAAATTGATAAGACAGGAAACATGGAAACAGATTTTTTTCCGGTGATTTGCGGTTTTTGAAAATGTCGCTTACAGAATTAATGTTGCACAGGTATTGTAGTTTCGTACTCTTGACTTTTGTTCAGCGAAAGCTATGAACTGGATTATAACAGCAGTTGTCAGCTCATTTCACACATTAAGTGAACAGTGGTGACATCACAAAGAATAGCACACTGACACTTTGTTTTTACATCAATCACTGCACTGAGGTCGACTTTTTATTTTTACAACCACTGTCCAAACTAAACATAATAATGAAAAGGACACAATAGTATTGATTGTACTGTCACCAATACAGTTTTAATCAACCTGTCAAAATGAATGAGCCATCACGAAAACGACTGCTCAGAGTTGAATGTAGACCAGAGATTTAAACTAATAAAGGATCCCCAGTCTTCACCAAAACCAACAAGAGCACAACATCATGCTATTATGTCAAATCTACCGCATGTGCGTTCGTTTGGTCTCGATTTCTGTGATCAAATTTCGGAGGTAAAATTAATAATGAAATTTCATTTGGGATATTATTTGAGCTGAGATTAAACTTACATTTTTCAACCCTGTTTGCATATATTTCAGTTCTGAAAAGGAGTGAAAGATGGTTATTAATTTCAATGTATAATAAGTATTAAATCACTGTTACAAAGAACATGTATATGAAACACATCACGCCAGTTTAATAATGACGGTTTTATATAGCACTTAAGCAATTGTTTGCCCTTAGATGCTTTTAAACATTACACTATTATATCTAACACACCAATCAAAGCTCAGAGTGATATCGATTTTTGAAATTTGGTATTTCTCAAGATATGTAATTAATGTTGGCCTGGCAAATATTCATCATGCAGATGGCCTCTGATCAAATTGCGGATGAAGATGGATAACACTAAAATCAAGTGGCCTTCAGTGTTAGAAATTTGACAATCTGGCCAGATTTTGTTTAACAAAATGTTGATAAATCACACGATTTGAGCAATTTTATACAATAGATGACTGTGATTAGCATTATTTTCAGGCAATTAATCGATTTGATAACTGAAGCGGCATTTCAAAAAAAAATAATTTTGGAATCTGATGATATGGGGACCATCGAATTGGATTGAGTACCTTTAACCTCGTCCACTAAATTCAACCAAATTTAGTGCCCTCAGTTAATAACTTTTGAATAGAATTGCAACTCATTAGAGAATCTCAATATATACAAGTTAATGGAGTTGCAGCAACACATAGTAAAACACTGGGGGCAGAGCATATTTTCCAATATCATGTTTTTTGACTGAAAAACAAACCAACCTTTTTCTATGAAACAGCTTAGTTGGAAGAATGTCTCGGTGGATTTGGTCACAGGTTCTTCTGAATCTTCATCACATTGTAATCTAAGCTTAGATAAGGAATACTGTAAAAGTACATTTATTCGTGGTGGTCCAATTTTTGTGGTTTTCGTGGTTGTTGATAACAACAAAATTAAAAACCCCATGGAAAAAATTATCTTTGAAACTATCGTGGTCACCATTTGGAGAAATGTCACGCGGGAGGTAACTCTATAGACCCGATGTACATTCAACGCCTAAGGAGGTAACTTGATCGATCTTGAAGTATATTAATGGAAGAGTAGCTATGGTCTGATATAATGTTTAATCAATCTAACTCATAAATATAAATAACATAACAAATGTTTGAATTATTAAGTATTAACAGCAACATATAGCAGTTCGGCTTTTGTGAAACATGACACAACCACAAGTCTACTTTTGTAACCAGATTTTAAGAGACATATTTGTATTAAGTAGATTAATGAGATGTTGGCTTCAGTAAATAATCCCCATTCTCGCATTTATTGTTTTTGAGAAGAGAGTGACTTTCACCTATCTTATGTAGACTTATGCAATAAAATCCTGTTGTTAACATTCTCGATATTCGGCAACAAAAGCTTGGACACGCGATGTGCTAATTAAGCCTACAGCACAAATGAGCAATTTCCAACTGCTAGCCAAGGTGGCTGCACTTCAATTATTTGGATTTGATTGTTATTATTGGGGATTTGAAGGTGGCAATTAGTACCGGCAGACCCACAAATTTACGAACCCACGAAAAATTTGTAAATGGCTGAACCACAAAAATTTATACTAATGAATTTAAAGCCATTCACAGGAAATGGATCAGATGGAAGATGGATGTGCCAACTGGTGGTTTCATTACAAGAGTTATTTTTATTTATTTGTGTTTTATCATCCATAAAGTACTGTGAATATCATACCAATAGATTGCTGAGGTTTATTCATGTCTGATAAATTTTGGTTTTCGTTGTAATTTTTAAACAAGAAGATCTCTGGCATACACCCACACTGCCAAATTGAAACATGGACAGGACCAATCTCAAATTTGAAATAAACAGATAAAGAAAAACTGAAGAACATAAATGGAAACAACGCCAATGGCCCCTATTTTTAAAGCAGTCATGATGGTGAGTATCCGTACCAAATTTCATTCAGATCCGATAACCCATGCAGGGTTTCCACTAGGGCAGCACAGGGTCCGTAAAATGGACCCCTTTTTGGGGCCATAAAAAAACAAAGAAGAGCAAGAAATGTCACTTTACGAATATGGTTTAAAGATAGTGTATCATTTCCTAGCAAGCATTATATAGATTCTAGAGCAACAAATAATAAATATCAATCGAGGACACCTATCTGGAAAAGTTTCTATCAATTAATATCAATTTTATTTAGACATTTTCTCATAGAAAATACCTTCTATCGGGATGGTAACGGGCCGTTTTAACAAGAGAAATCTCGCAAAAACGTTCAAAGCGTACCTGGAGCATACCAGGAGGGAGAACTCTATTTTCTTAGCGAATTACGCTCAGCTGCATCTGAAATTAACAACTTTGTTCTACCTTTATAGATAAACATTATACCCAATCTTCAGTTTTATCTGTATTTTATTCACAAAAAAGATATTTGTAGCCTTTAACCCTTTACCCAACAGAAGGGCCCTGTGCCAATGCATTCTCTTATATATGCGAGTCGACCATAGGTCGCCTCGCATATATAAGAGAATGCATTGGCTTAACACATTAAAAATTATAAAATTGTTAAAGAATGTAAGAAAAAATGGTAAAAAGTGTTAAAAAAAGATTTTTTTTAGGCCAATGCATTCTCTTATATATGCGAGGCGACCTATGGTCGACTCGCATATATAAGAGAATGCATTGGCACAGGGCATAACTGTAAATATCACAATGTGGTCAAGGAGCCGGTTCCAATGATATCCATATTTGTATGGTTCTATTGAGACAGACCGAAGATATTTTAGGCTGTTGAAGCTTTATTTGGCCGGTTTTGGCCGGTTTGTTGGGTAAAGGGTTAAATCAGGGTTTTATAAAAATTATGTTGTTGTTCTAATTAATCATTATCATTAAAACTGACAAAGGTATTCAAAGGATACACAACTTCAAACTCTCCTGACATGTATTGGTCCATGAATCCTCGACCACCAGATGCTGTGATTGATGGCTGCGCCTGTAATGATAATTAAAAAAAAAATAATAATGTTCTAACAGTGTAATTCTGACATGCTATTCTAGTGAGGAACCATTGGCTGATGCTCAGTTGTTAAAATTTACTAATCGCCCAATGTAGATGATGATTGTTCTATTTATAGTACAACAAGACAGTCAATGACTGTGGGTCGCCCACCAGACTGTAAAGACTGGGAGAAGACTACAAGAGTCAGTAAATATCGCTTAAGACAAGTAGTTCTAAACATGGACATAGCTGGAGGTTCTCAGATGAGCAGGGCTCTTCAACTTGAAATTTCTAATTGCACACCACTGACAAATCTCCAAGCTCTTACCTTTTAAAGAAGACAACCATACCACAGTACTAAGTTCACAAAAATCCTTTTGCACATCCCTCTTAGGTTGAATTTTACAACTGGTACCAGTACTTCAAGCTCTCAAACGTTTGAAATTTACCAACCCCATAAAGTTAAAATTTGTGGCCAATTTGGTCCAACAGTTTAACCTGAAGTAGGAACATATGGACTGTTGGTTTAAAAACATACATGTTGGAAAATCAAACCAAACTATGAGAACAATTCTAACCCATTTTTAATGTGAACATATAATCTACAACTAATGTTGTATCAGGCATGAAATTTTCAACTGTTTAAATTTTGATCAAAGTAGGGGGTCAAAACTCCACCCCTCTACACTCCTTCCCCATTGCCTCAAACATTTCCCCCACACAGGCTGCCTAGAAATCAATATTATTATACCAGTACCAAACAGGATAGAGGAGAGTTAAATCTCTTATCTCTGCCCCTATTAGAACAAATGTGAATCCCCATCTATGAGATCCATTCATCTAGTAATATCAATATATCCCCAATATCCAATAGGGTATGATTTCACCTGGATAAGTGGTGGTTAAGAAAATAATATTGGAACAGCCAAGTCTGTATTTAGTGTGTGTATTTAGTGTGTCTGACCTTTGCAGAATGAGGTCCCCAAAAGGTGAATTTAATGACACTATTCCCCAAGGTGGAATAGCATCAACAAATTCACCCTCTGGGGACATCATTTCCTGAAATGACCCCATTTGAACAAATCTGAACCCGGTCACCCAAGGCCCATCCATACCAAATATAAGTTAATATAGGTTCAATGGTTCTTGAGAAGAAATTGTTTTAAGATTTACTATGGAGGGAAAGAGTTATGGCCCTAGCTTCGCACCTATTTGATCTGATGAACTTATTGAACAAATCTGATTGCGAGTCACCTAGGAAACATGCACACTGAAATATATAAACATATTTGGTCTTTAATATGGAGAAGAAAACAATTGTTGATAGACGGATGGATAGACATCCCAACAGACAGAAGGATGGAAGGACCGCCTGACAGACAGAAGACAAATTCAATCCAATATACCCCCCAATTTTTCTTTGAAAAATCAGGGTATGATTTCATCTGGATAAGTGGTGGTTAAGAAAATAACATGCCAGCCAAGTCTGAATATAGTGTGTCTGACATTTGCAGAATGAGGTCCCCAAAAGGTGAATTTAATGACACTATTCCGAAAGGCAGGCTAGCATCACCGGATTCATCCTCAGTCTGATTAGGCCTCAACAGCCATGGGAAACCTGGGAACAGATTGAAGTTCTACAGTTGAAGCTTGTAATGCACACCCATTGAGCACCTCAATTATGCATTCTATCTTCTGCAAATTAGGGGGACATAGAAACTGAACAGAAGAGAAAAAGTCAAAAAGTAACTAAAACAAAATTTCAATTTGATACTTAAGATACTTCCCAGAAGTGATGCCTAAGCAGAATTAGGTCCCTGGGGGGGGTGTATTTGGTGATGCTAGCCTGCTGTATGGGGTAGCAACACTAAATTCACCCTCTGGGGACCTCATTCTGCAAATGTCAGACACACTAAATTCAGGCAGTTTGTTTTAATTTGCTAGCAGTGTTGTTTACACAAAGCTGCCAGATGACATATATTATTCTAATCTAGATTTATGACCTGTGTCTCTCTCTCTGTCTCTCTGCAGAGATATATCTGCTTCTGGACAGAACAGGTATTAAAGTTGGAAGTTGGAGATGATATCGGTTGGAAGGGATGTTGGTTGGGTGCAGGGTGTGGGGGGTTGGGTCTGGGTCATGTGGGAGGGGGGATGGGTAATGGAATGTTTCCGTAATATCATTAAAGATTAAAGTTTCATAACTGCAGATGTTATAATGGTGTCACTTTTTTCAAATTTTATAACATGTTTAAAAAATTAATTTTTTTGTTTGTTAAATTCAGGGAGGTAGTCATTATTGTGAGAAGAAAACCCTTTTTAGCTCAACTTTACTTTGTAAAGTTTGAGCTATTGCCATGGCTTTGTCGTCCGTCGTCCGTGTGTGCGTGTGTACGGGCGGCGTCAACAATAGAGGCTACAGGTCGTACCTTTGATCGGATCATTATGAAATTTGTCATAGCTGTTGACATCAACATTTGTACCGGAATGATTCATTTTGGGGTCATACGGAAAAAAAACATGGCCGCCAGTGGCCATCTTAGATTTCAAAATTCAATCCATTAGCACGGGCTACAGGCCGTACTGTTCATCTGATCGTCATGAAAATATTGACATGTAGATGGGAACGAGTAATTTTGAGGTCATTCGGCCAAAAAACATGGCCGCCAGCAGCCATCTTCGATTTTACTCTTTGCATGACTAAATCCTTTAGCACGGGCTACAGGTCGTACCTTTAGTCAGATCGTCATAAAATTTGTCATGGATGTTAACAATGACATGTAGATGGGAACGAGTCATTTTTGGGTTATTCGGGCAAAAAACATGGCCGCCAGCAGCCATCTTGGATTTTACTCTTTGTATGACTAAATCCTTTAGCACGGGCTACAGGTCGTACCTTTAGTCTGATAATCATGAAATTTATCATGGCTGTTGAAATTGGAATGTAGATGGGAACGAGTCATTTTGGGGTCATTCGGACAAAAAACATGGCCGCCAGTGGCCATCTTTGTTTTCAAAATTCAATCCATTAGCACGGGCCACAGGTCGCACTGTTCGTCAGATCGTCATAAAATTTGTCATGGATGTTAACAATGACATGTAGATGGGAACGAGTCATTTTTGGGTTATTCGGGCAAAAAACATGGCCGCCAGCAGCCATCTTGGATTTTACTCTTTGTATGACTAAATCCTTTAGCACGGGCTACAGGTCGTACCTTTAGTCTGATAATCATGAAATTTATCATGGCTGTTGAAATTGGAATGTAGATGGGAACGAGTCATTTTGGGGTCATTCGGACAAAAAACATGGCCGCCAGTGGCCATCTTTGTTTTCAAAATTCAATCCATTAGCACGGGCCACAGGTCGTACTGATTGTCTGATCATCATGAAATTTGTAAATTGTCATGGATGATAATATTTACATGTAGATGGGAACGAGTAATTTTGGGTTCATTCGGCCAAAAAACATGGCCACCAGCAGCCATCTTAGATTTTACTCTTTGTATGACTAAATTCTTTATCACGGGCTGCAGGTCGTACCTTTAGTCTGATCATCATAAAATTTTTCATGAATGTTAATAATGACATGTAGATGGGAACGAGTCATTTTGGGGTCATTCGGACAAAAAACATGGCCGCCAGCGGCCATCTTGGATTTCAAAATTTAATCCATTAGCACGGGCCACAGGTCGTACTATTCGTCTGATCATCATGAAATTTGTCCTGGATGTTAATGTTGATATGTAGATGGGAACGAGTAATTTTGGGGTCATTTGGCGAAAAAACGTGGCCGCCAGCAGCCATCTTGGATTTTACTCTTTGTATGACTAAATTCTTTAGCACGGGCTACAGGTCGTACCTTTAGTCTGATCATCATAAAATTTGTCATGGATGTTAACAATGACATGTAGATTGGAACGAGTCATTTTGGGGTCAATCGGCCAAAAAACATGGCCGCCAGCAGCCATCTTGGATTTTACTCTTTGTATGACTAAATTCTTTAGCATGGGCTACAGGTCGTACCTTTAGTAAGATCGTCATAAAATTTGTCATTGATGTTAACGATGACATGTAGATGGGAACGACTCATTTTGGGGTCATTCGGCCGAAAACATGGCCGCCAGCAGCCATCTTGGATTTTACTTTTCTCTTCATGTCTATAAACTAGTATTAGACATTCAACTTTCCACATTCCTAATCGCTCCATTGACTGTAATATATTAAATTATTCCCTTTCCAAGTTGAGCTACAGTGTCATTGACACTTTCATTTTAATTACTTACTGATAAAGCAGGTAATTTCTGTTGCAAACACCGAACAACTTCTGTCCAACATTCATTAGCATCCTGAAAATCAAAAACAGAAACTGACTGAGAAAATATCTCACATCTATGTTCCATTTAGAACCAATTTTAATATCTTATATTTTTTATGGGAATTTTAAAACAAACTTTAGGCCATATAAACTTAATAGTTTGTTTCTCAGGGATTTTTTTTTTCAAAGTGATGAGGGAGGCAGTTATTTATATTTATTATTTTTTTCAAATTAATTTTGTGGTGAGGCAGGTATTTATATATATAATATTTATCGGAGTCCCATATTAAGGAATAATACTGGATATGGGCAATATACTGAAGCAGGGAAGCTGACCATCATATATCCCCTTAATAATCTAGATTTGTAATAAAGTTGTATAGAGGAAACGGTTTGAGTTATTCACTCATGGCAGAAGATGTGGAAACTACATCGGTGAAATTTGATGTAACTCAGGGTGACCACCAGCCAGATCAAGCTTTATTGGAAGGAGTTCCACTGGACTACACATGAATTGATAATATTAAATCACAACAATAATTTATGAAATAAAAAGTTTATTTTCTAATTAATCACAGACTTTCCTAAAAATCTTGAAGTTTGGAATAGTGCTGATCCACAAACCAGAGTGCATAACATACAATAGCCACACATTGCCGACCCACACTGTCAACGCTAACCTTTCGGAAGCCCACTTTGTTTTCAACCAGTCAATGAATGAATTGCACAATTTGTTACGTTTGTTTTTCACATTTGTCTTACTGGGCAACACCAACTCCTTGCAACTTGTCATCAGCACCGAGAATACATCAACTACTTCTCCCGATTTATTCTCTGGTACATCTTCTTTGGTCACTCGAATTTGAAAATATCGTCCGAAAAATTGCATGACTTCAGAAAACATGATGATCATGATCATGATGTCTCCTGCAACTGTGTCAAAGTCCCCCGTTTTCGTTTTTGAAACAACCAGGTCAAAATCATCGTCAATGTCTTTCGTGGACATGAAATCATCAGCCATTTGAGGAACAGTTTTTGATCTGTTGTCTGATATAATTGTCCATTTGCCTTCCGACGCATTCTGCACGATACAAATGTTCACCAAAGTCGCCATTTTGTTATTATTTTAAACAGGAAGTTCGTCAGAGTTATCCGCCCTTGTTTGTGAATGTAAAGTCCGGATAGATTTGCAGTCCGGATAGATTTGCAGTTTGCGTAAAGTTTCAAGACAAAGTTATCGGTCTGGGTCGGTTCGGGACATGCGGTATTTATATATTTATTATTTTATAGGTGCCAATAAATAAGGGGGAGGCGCAGGTTTTTGGGGGACGCGGCGATCCCTGAGAAACGAACTATTAAGTGTGTATGGCCTTACATTGTATTTAAAGGCCCATTTAATGTTCGAGTCACTGATTATTTTTGTTATAGTGCTTTGATATATGGTTTTAATAACAATCTGTGACATAAAATATAATTAAAATACTATCATTCATCACCATTTGGAACATCTGTATCTCAGAAGGTGCCCTTAGAGTAATAGAAAATAGCTGAAATCATAGAAACATTTCACCAATATCGCACCCAGAATGCAACAGAATTCAAACTAAGATATAAACTTAAGTATTGAAAACACATCGGTACCTCAACAAAAACAACATATTCCTCTTTCAAATGGTATATAATATGGCATATATTGTGATCTGGGGGTTCGAAAATTAAGTGGGCCTTTAAGTGATAAGATTTCATGTCCCCAAATCTGGTTGTAACTTGCAATCTGTTTGGCTACAATGCCACCATAGCTCAGTCACCCTTGACAGCGGGGTTTGAGGGTCAGACACACGTTTTGCCAAAATTTCCTGGTGTTTCAAAATTTTCTCAAATCTGTCAGGAGTTTCTTTGTGAAATTTGGTACAATTTATTTTGACACAAAATTTATGAATCATCAACCCACTGGATATAATAAACTCATTTACTTTATTTTTATGGAATGAAAAATATTTAACATTTCACTGTTTTCCGGTACCAAGAACTTCTGTAAAATAGAATTTTTTCAAACTTGCAGTTCATATATCCATGATATCATATCTGAAGATCACGAGAGGAGACTTAGTTTTTCTTGATATTTAATGATTATTTTCAATTAGAAAGGCAACTACCCACAAATAATATTCTATATTTGAGAATGTTCATATCATGTCATGGGTCATGGGTTCATAACCATCTTAAAGCTGACCACCATATCTCTTAACACTGTGGCCTAATTCCAGTTGATTGGACCACACTGTATGCCAACTAGGGCTGGGCGATATTGGCCCCAAAAATATCGCGATATTATGGCGACAACATCGCGATACACGATATTATCGCGATATTATTTTGGTATATTACAATTGGTAAGTACAATTGTACAATATATGCAATATTTCATGAATAAAGTTTGCACAATACATCCCTACGTTTTATTTACGATGTCTGGGTCATGAGAGGTCGAGTAAATGTGTATTGAACAATTATCAGTAACATCACAGTATACATGTATATAATGACCACTCGTCTGCAACAATTGACAGTTTGCCGACGGAGAAATAATAACTTTGAAACAAAGGGATATAATCATATAACACGGCCCACGTGCGTTTTCGCATACATTTTTTAGAGTTATATCCCTTTGCCCATAACGCTCAACAACATGCACACATTAAGCACCTCATTCGGTTTCAAATTGCCATTTTATTAATTCGTGAAGAATTGGTTGTTTGTGAGACTACGGTATTTATCAGTGGTAATTGGTAGTTGGTAGCACCGTGGGACTTCAATGTCCATATACGGCAGCCCTGGGAATTAGCGTTGACAATGCCACAATGGGCAGTGCTGAGGCAAAAGCCGACGTGAAATGAATTTGCGTCTGCATTTTTTTAGCTGAGGAAAATAAATATAGACAATCATGTTCAATTAGTTTGTGAATTTGACATTTGTTGAAGCGATAGCAATGCCATGATCCGTACGGCACATGTCCACAAAATCATTTTACTCGCAATTTGCACACATTGAGACGATCAGCTAGACTAAGTGTGGTCAATATAAAATCTGACATCGTAATCCGTCTCCAAGCAACCGGTTACGGTTGATAGAGCAAGCTGCACCAACTTGAAAGGAGGTCATTGTGCCAGTCGCATGCGCGCGACATACCAATCTCACAGTGTAGCCAACTGATGCTACTAGTATCTCTTTGATGTTTCCGACGAAGCATATCCAACTTGACAAGCACGTGCTCCGATGTTTTAAAACATTTTCGACTGCGTATTTCCGGGAAGTTTGGGACTATTATCTGATTATACTTACTCTAACTTCGCTGTTTGTTGGGACCATATGATGGGTTTCAACCTACATGGATAATATTACAACTTGGGACGGTATTACGATATTTTTATTTCAGACGATATTATTGACGATATCAAAATTTAAACCGGGTATACCCGATATATCGTCATACCGCTCAGCACTAATGCCAACATTTTTTATCGTTGTGCTGGAATATTTGTGACTGCTTTATTCTTCATTATAATACATGAGAATATGACGCTATATTATGCAATTAAAAATCTTAACTCGATATTCTAATACAAATGAAGCCACCTCTCATAGAGCCAAGACAATAAGCTATTTGGTGATTGGAGTTTTGTGCTAAATAATTAATTATTCTAGCAGTTCTTTGTACCGAAAGGGACAAAAAGAGAAACAATTATTTTCAAGCTCTCAAATGTATCCATTGTTTTTAATCATCTCTTAATAATTGCTCAGTTTCTATATAAAATGAATATTTTTCACCAGAACGGTCCAGAGATTTTCTTTCTTGAAAATCTCTTGCCGTTTTTGGCCTGATTTATGCAAAAAACGTGCGTCTCCCCCTAAAGAGAATGTGAGAATATTTAAATATTTTTCAAAACACCCCTCTAGATGAATAATAGACCATTCCAATGAATCCATTTAGAAGTGAATGGGTGAATCCATTTATTAACCTCTTCACTGCTGAATGACATCATGTGCTGGGACATTGACGTTATGGTCATTTTCTAGTGGAACATTATAATGAGAATATCAGGAAAACCCTAAACCTGACTCTGTTGAAAGGCAATTATCATTCACAATGCTGATGATACACTGTTTCCAACATCGAAATACAATTATTCTGATGCACCAATCTCAGAGTTCCAGTTACGAATAATGGCCGACTGCTGGTGTTCTAAATTAGGTCATCAATACGGACCTATAAAGCAGAAGTATAGCAGCGAAGAGGTTAATAAAAGTTTAATGGCATACAAATACGTCACCTGTTGAGCATATCCACCCTGATCTGTTTTCTCAGCGAACCTCGGGTAAGCCATATGTAATACTTGCAGAAAAATCACAGGGGGTATTGCCGACGTTGATTTGTCCATAGATTTGTACAAATCTCTCAATCCTTGAAAAAAAGGATAAAGCAGATTATTTTTATTGTGCATAGATATGTACAGTAATGCCCTAAATAATCATCTCATTAACCACAGCAGAATTATGGGTAATCTTTCAGGATTTAGTAGGAAATATGGCTTGTTGCCATTCATCGGAAAGCTCAGTGAGAGCTTTCCGTTGAATGGCAACAAGCCATATTTCCGACTTAATCCTGAAAAATTACCCATAATTCTGCTGTGGTTAAGGAGTCAATTATTTAGGGCATTACTTTACAAATTACACACATATGAGTGATCCGATAAAAAGCAGTATGTAGTGTAATAACTTTATAATCAACAATACTAGTCATAATTATGGCTCCGCGAAGATTCAAAATTTTGATTAACCCTTTACCCAACAGAAGGGCCCTGTGCCAATGCATTCTCTTATATATGCGAGTCGACCATAGGTCGCCTCGCATATATAAGAGAATGCATTGGATTAACACATTAAAAATTATAAAATTGTTAAAGAATGTAAGAAAAAATGGTAAAAAGTGTTAAAAAAAAGATTTTTTTTAGGCCAATGCATTCTCTTATATATGCGAGGCGACCTATGGTCGACTCGCATATATAGGAGAATGCATTGGCACAGGGCATAACTGTAACTATCACAATGTGGTCAAGGAGCCGGTTCCAATGATATCCATATTTGTATGGTTCTATTGAGACAGACCGAAGATATTTTAGGCTGTTGAAGCTTTATTTGGCCGGTTTTGGCCGGTTTGTTGGGTAAAGGGTTAAGTGTTGAAATCGGTGATCTTATCGATTTGGCATCTTCTCGTCTCCCTGATTTGTCTATTCCCAAATTCTACTCTCGTTTTTTATTAGGAGAGGCAAGGGCAATCAATGCTTTTTACCAGTGGAATAGAACCCAACAATTGATTGGTAATGAATGGGAAATAGTTATCTGTTTCTACACTCTGTTTCGCCTCAACTGACAATATTGGTGTGTATTTTACACGGATGAATTTTCATGAAGTAAAGCCATAGATCACATTCCATTCATGGCGTAATTGTAATAAATGCCACCATCCCCCATCAAACTGAGTGCAGAATACCAAGTCAATAATCAGAGTCGTCACAAGTTTGTGCAAGGAGATGTGCATGTACATCATGTTAAGCCACATACATAGAGATAGGAACAAAAAGGGCCGTAGCTCTATTGAAAATTGGCAGACGGAACCCAAATTTGAACTTGACCTGTATTTTGTACTAGTTAACACACATATTTCAAATTTCAGTCAATTCAATTTAGAATTACTAAAGTTATCTCACAGAATTAAAAAAAGGGAACGGACGTAGACCAATAACATAATACGTTGTTTTTTTTTCAAAACGGGCAAATAAAAATTAGATTCTGGGAACAATCATTCAATCAAACTTTGCTTCCAACTGTCTATGTTGTTAACACAACTAGTTTTATTTGATTAGACACCAGAATAATCATTAAATTCTAAGTCTTCAATGACCATACCAGACCATAAAAAAAAATTCGGGGGACAATTAACCCTTTCATGATGGAAGCTGCGCTGGTGCAGCATTAAAGACCCTGTGCCAGTGCATTCTTTTATATATGCGAGTCTCCCATAGGGAGCATCGCATATATAAGAGAATGCACTGGCTTACAAGGTCAAGGTAAAGTGTTAGGCCAATGTATTCTCTTTTATATGCAAGGCTCTCTATGAGAGACTTGAATATATAAGAGAATGCATTGGCACAGGATTTTCGCAAAATTACTGGAAGCTCCAGTCATGGAAAGGTTAATGAACCATGGCCTAATAGACAACATAGTATAGCTAATAAAAGCTTGTGGCTAACAATGTACTCTCAGGATCCAAATAAAAGAAGGGTGCAGAATAAAAATAGGGGGTGGAAAATATATCAAAATCAAATAAGCGTAGGGGGCGAAATAAAATTAGGGGTGTGAAAACTGAAGGCTGTTCTCAAAATGTCACTCGAATTTTCAGCACCAAATCACTGATAAACATACAGCATAGTACGAGATTGTAACAATGGTTAGAATATAACCAGAAATTGAAATTATGTAACTGTGTTAACCCTTTGAGTGCCAGGTCGATTTTTGTATCAACCCATATACCCTGTGCCAATGCATTCTCTTAGATATGCGAGTTGACCATAGGTCGCCTCGCATATATAAGAGAATGCATGGCCTAACAATTTTTTTTTTTTTTTATTGTTTTTTTTTTACAATTTTAATAATTTATTCTTATATTCTTTAACAGACTTATTTTGTAGGTTTATGGCCGATGAGATCAGCCGGTGGCACTCAAAGGGTTAAATATTTTGAGGCAGGGAGCTGTTGTCGTGATATTGTACTAGTATATAATACTTTAGAAGAAATTAAGTCCCATTAATTGACTGGCCAGAAATCTTGCCAATTAATTAGACTGATGATTCACTAAATTGAATCGTCAGTTGACACTAAGAGAAGTGGAATCATTCTTGCATTTGATACTTCCAGAAATAAAAAAACATAGGGGTCCAAATAAGCACCATTATGATTATTTTGACAAAAATTATAAACATACAAGTACGTTTATTTGGCTCCCGAGAGTAGACATAATACCTGCAGTTATGGAATCAGATGGTGCTATTGCTCCCCCAACAGTCAGACTTCCAGAATATCTGAAAAATAAAACAAATCAAAAAAACAAAATATAATGGGAGAGCAATGGGCAAAAATTTCATTTTTCATTAACTGCGATAGTGATGAGCAAATTGTGTACGAAAAGTGCTTTATTACATTCCTATGTGTGATTTACCTTTAGTAATTATCTCAAGTAATTATAAATGATAATTTCACTATTGAATTATGTCACTTTAACAAGCATGTTATGTATTCATGTTCAATCAAATGATTGCTCTCTCTTTATTTCAAAAGATTGTACCATTTGATTTATATGATGGTCCTCCTCCACTTCAAATAATGTAGGTACATAATGTGCAGAGTTTGGGCCCTGAATAGGGTTTAATATATTCCCGGATTTTGCAGAACCAGGAACGGGACTGAAAACGTCATCAGAACCGGGAATTTTCCCGGGTAATTTACAGACCAACAGGAATGACTGACAAGTTGACAACTGAATATTTCGTGGTTTAAAGACACAGAAACACACGTAGGGCACATAACATATTCTTTATATTCTTATGTCAGACTTATTTTCAGGTACATACATCAAAATAAACAAATAAAAGCATACCATCTTCCAAAGTTCCTAATCCTAACTTCCGAAGTTCCAACCGCGTAATTTCGCAGTGTAAATAACTAAACAGTAAACACTCAACTAAAACGTGTAACAAAGGTCCAATGTTTTATTCTCCAACTTCCTGTTACAGAATAGATAACTAAATTGATGAATAGTTGAATACGCGATATTAATCACATTGAGTCAGTTAACTGTTTTTGCTGCCGAAGTACTTCCTTAGAAAAAGGAGATCACTAAGACGTGAGCGAATGTTTGTCGCAAACTGGCCAGCCGCCGAACAGGAACATTCAGCTTCAACCGAGGTGGGTGTTCCACTCATTAATGCCTCGAATAAGAAATTCAGATTGGGCGTTCTTTCCTTGTTTTCTTCGAATAGTTTAAACTCCGCGTTTATTTTCGGTTCCGCGTCCTTGGCGGAATGACTATGAGTAGCCACCGATTTATCAATATATGCCTGGCATTCCTGTTCAAGGGTGGGAACACTCGTGACCACAGGTTCTTCAACGCTCGCAACCATGGGGTTTCCGTCAAAAGTTTGCTTCTCTGTATCATTATTTCCATCTAAGTCAACAGCAGGTTTCATCCTACCAAGTTCCGATTTCGCCAGGCGAGTACGTGCAGCTTTTGATGAAAGTTCGAAGAAAGTACTGCTGCCGGTCTCACACGAAGGGTCGACTGGGTCGTGTAAATAGCGTAACAACGATACTAAGTTCTTGTCTCTACGTTTAGCCAGCCTATCTTTCAAGCGAATGAGCATTTGCGTGCTGATTTCAGTGTTCAAATTTTCAAGCTGTTTGAATAAAAATTCCAATATGCCATCAGCAGAAATAAAAGCTTTATAAAATGTGCAAACATCTGTTCTATGCTACTCCAACGTGTCTTAATGTCCAAAATCGGCTTCAACTCTTCGCCATGTTCCGTTTTGACGTATGTTTGCAAGATCTCGTCAGCCCGACCGCGCCTGAACTTCTTGCAGTCGGTCCGAACATTCTTTACCAAATCATTGTAGCTGTCTATCAATTCTGGTGGGTCTTCATCTTCGGCAGTTATATCGGTTCCTTCCTGGAATTCATCGTCGTCCTCAGAATCTATGACATGATCCTCAGTTTCTACTTCGACATTCTCGTCAGTTTCGTTATCCTCATTCTGATCGCTAGTTTGGCCTTTGTACAGAATATCACTCACAGCGAGGTGAATGCTGTGACTGTAACAAACGACGGGAATTTTTGGCATTAGACGACCAAATTTTATCATTACAGAAGCATCGTCATTGGTACTAATAGCAGTCAGAATCTATAGAAATGATGAAATCAACCAGATGTTCCCTGACCGACGTAACCATTGCTTCTGATGTAAATTTCTCCAACGCGCTTCCATACCGTGTTCCATACTTTCGCACCGAATCCATGAAGATTTACATTCATATATCGCCTGTTTCTAACGCTCGTCCATTCGTCAAGTGTTAACGAAAACCTTTCACCTGCCGCAATTCTTTGTTTAAATTCAATGGCCATCTGTCCCCTTACTTATTTTGCAAATCCCTGGATGAGAAGCATGGCATCTGTTGGATTTCTGGGCAAATTGTGCCCATCTCGGCTGAGCGATGCACGGATGTATTCGCTATTCACTGTCCCATGAATAGAGAAACCGTCAACTGCAGATAGCTTCGCCAAAATCTTGCCAAGACTGTCCACTTTTTTCACAAGAAAGTTACCCACTGACAATTGTCTGGGGACTTTCTGAGGCGGCAACGTTTCAGTCTTCACTTCTGGTCCAGTGGGCCGTTTTACTATGGAAATGTCATGGACTGATCGCAAATGCTTTGACAGCCCCCCTGTGGAGCCTCCGGTAACACTCAGGAGCTTCATGCACTTTTTGCACCGTGCTTTGTCTGGATGCACTTTCTCAAAGTACTCCCATACCGGCGATAGATTTTGCCTACTCGCCATTCGGTCAAATTCGGGGGTAAACTTGGTCTGTTATATAATCACAGCCGATTTGCAGGTGAGCACACAATAAATTATTCTGAATTTCTGAGAAATCTGACGTCATGCACTTCACAATTTCACAGACGAATCACAGTTAAAGACTAAAGAGTAAAGAGTGAATACATGTCACCTTTGGGCTTTGAGCCTTTGGCACGTGAATTGCATCATTCTTATTTATACTTTATAGACACTCAAATCGCTCAATGTGCCTCACGTTTGTCACGTATACACATTGTGGCATTACACAACCATGTTCATCCCGTGACTCTGTGAGTCCCGTGACCAACGAGTCTGCGACTGGGACACCACGGATGATGAGTGAGTGACTCGTGAGTGACACTACTGTGCATGCAGCACGCATCGATGCCAATCATGACTCTTTAAATTGTTGACCATACTTCCGTGAGGGCAGACATTAATATTCACGTTTTGATCTATGAAAAGAAATCATATATTGGCTCTAATATCGAATGGTATTACGCTAATTATATAGGGACTTTGATTCCCGGTTCTGCTCATTGAATTTCCCGGGAATCGGGAACCCGGGATTAAACCCTAGCCCTGACTACCTAAATGTGAAATGTATTGTCTTTTAAATTATTTTATCTGAGGGAATAACTACCTTAACTCAGACTAGAAGTGCATCCATTCCATTCAAGTAATCTATTGGAATGGAAAAAACTGGAAATTTGCCTTCACCGCTGGCTGCCAAAGACAAAAAACCTGGTCCTTTTCAAGGCCTGCTTTTATCGAATACCAGATAAACTCAATAATACGTTTCTCAGGAAATTTCTTTTTCAAAGAGATCAGGGAGGCAGATATTTGTATTTATTATTTATGTCGCATTATTTTTATTTGCAAGGAGGCATGTATTATTAGGATGAGGCTTTCCTTGAGAAACAAACTATTTTGTTTATCTGGCTTAAACCTTTCTATACTGAATGGATTCTCCCATTCAGTCATAACGGTATACATCGGAACAGTCTATAAAAGTGACGACAGCAGTCTATAAAAGCCGATGACAGACAGAAAAACAGATAATACAAGAGCAGAATGATTCATATTAATTGATGGGAAATGTTCAGAAAATTTCCTAAGGGAACTACTTGACAATGAGTATTACTGGAGTAAAGATAGGGTTAACCCTTCCATGACTGGAGCTTCATGAAATTTTGCGAAAACCCTGCGCCAATAGATTCTTATATATGTGAGTCTCCCATAGGGAGCCTCGCATGTATAAGAGAATACATTGGTCTAACAATATTTACCTTGACCTTGTAAGCCATGGATTGTCTTATATATGCGAGGCTCCCATATATAAGATTATGCATAGGTACAGGATCTTTAATGCTGCACCAGCACAACTCCCATCATGAAAGGGTTAATGAATGCTTGTATGATGTTCTTACTTTGTGAGAGATTCTTTGAGTTCTGGTATGGATCTGAGACACTGTACTGTGGCATTCATATAACAGGTGTTTCCTAAATTTGTTAGTCCAGATGGCAGTTCAAGCTGTAAAATAATCACATACATTAATGCAGGGTTTCCGTTAGTACGGCTCAGCGTCCGTAGAACGGCCTCATTCCCCTTTGGTTCATACATA
The DNA here is from genome assembly GCA_032622095.1 of Siphonodentalium dalli. Taxonomy (NCBI): domain Eukaryota; kingdom Metazoa; phylum Mollusca; class Scaphopoda; order Gadilida; family Siphonodentaliidae; genus Siphonodentalium; species Siphonodentalium dalli. The sequence goes on along the minus strand of CP136069.1, from coordinate 159,916,222 downwards.
TACCAAATGTCAGTCGCAATATGTCGTAAAGAAATTTCGGTTGCAACGGCAGTTTCGGGGGTTAAACAGACTGGTGAAATGCGGGTCAAATAGCGACGTTAGATACAGCGTAATACATTTCGCGGTAACATCAAAGAATGCCAGACTACGCATATTTTTGTGCACGGGATGAAACTACTCATGCTCGAAAATCCCGTGATATCCTATGATTACCGGTATATAATTTGATCAAAGAATGCCGAATTTCTTAGTCGGGACATTTTTATGCACAGGATTTTCATGGATGAAACTACTCCTTCTCCGACATCCCGTGCTATTGTACGGTACATAATTAATGGGTCCCTCTGCAGAGTTCATGAGGTACAGAACAGAGTTTTAGCCAGCGTGTTATAAACTCTAATTTTGGTGGGAAATGTGAACATGTGCATCGTTGATTGGGCTTGGGAACCCAGGCGGGACAATGCAACTACTTTTTACTGTACTTTGACTTTATCTCCATATTGGGGAGGGGGTATGTGTTTGTCTTTATCCTCCATGTATGTAATATGGATCAAATGAATGGTGTTGTTAACTTGTCACTATGAATTTCCACTATGAAGACTGATTTCGGGACAGGTTCCGTATTATTGTGAAATGAATCACTTTGGGATTTTGTTGACTATGCATGGCAATATACGCATAATAAACAATTGCGGTTGCCAGTTTATGGACTAATAGAGACTATTGAACAAGCTACGCATTCCGAGTGAAAGATGTCGCTACCAATCGTATTCCGCCGCTATAAATATCTCCTGCAGACAAACCCTGCAGTATGACGTCACAGCGCACATATAGTTTTACGATTTCAAGACAGCATATATCCTAGCTGTCAGTTTCATTTTCACAGAAGGTGCTTGAAATTCTAGGAAATACTTTATTCAATTCTCCTTGCTATCTATTATTGGTCAATGCATAGATGCTTTGTAGTGTTCAGATTCATTATAGCTGTTGGAATCTTATTGTATAAATTTGTAAACACTAACTCGTAGCTTGTTCATTAATATATAGTCTTCAATCAGACAGATAATTAATTGATTATCTGGACACCATCAACATAATTAAAGCACCCACGGACATGATTGACTTCCATAATATCAACGTAGCTTTGGGTTGCTTTGTGGGACTCTTAGGTGCAAGGAAATTGCTACTTTTCATTTTCAGTGTCAAATAACAAAATTTTCGCCCGACGGGACGAACCATGGTCATCCCGTCGCGTTATGTGTTTCCCCAATACGGACTCATTAATTTCCCCCTGGCGGAAACACTGATTAATGTTCTAATTAATCGACACCTTAATCTCGGCGAGAGCTTTCCGATGAATGGCAACAAGCCATATTTCCGACTAAATCCTGAAAAGTTACCCATAATTCTGCTGTGGTTAAGGCGTCGATTAATTAGAGCATTACTGTACAAATCTCTTTCTCGCCACAAATACAACATAATTTTTATAAATCCCGATTTCAAGACTACAAATAGCTATTTTGTGAATAAAATACTGATAAAACCGAAGAGGAAGATGGGATATATTATTTGTCTATATTAAAAGGCATAATAAATTGGTTGATTTCGATCATAATTCATGGTAAATCTCTAAGCTGATCTCCAATTTTCCATGAGTGAGACTGCTAACAAGAGACAGTTCTCCTTCTTGGTATGCCTCAAATGTTTTCGCACATATTTCTGATCTAAAAATCGCCCATAAAACTGCCAACGAATGTCTAAAAGAAATTCAAAATAAAATTGATATTAATTGATAAGCTTTTCGAGAACATTAATAATGATGTATATAGGAGGTACGGCACAGCAGCAATGTTATATATTTTATGCCTCCGAAACATGGTGAGCATTGCTCTTAGAACATGCTTGGGACTATACAACGTCGCAAGGCGCACTCGCCGTCGGGCCGGGGTTCGTATCCCACCCAATCTAAAAAAAATTGCATTGTCTCAAAAATCAAATTTGCTTCTAAAAATAGGCGCCTGGTGTGTTGTATAGTCCCAAGCATGTTCTAAGAGCAATGCTCGCCATGTTTCGGAGGCATAAAATATATAAAATTGCTGCTGTGCCGTACCTCCTATATACATATATATTCGAGCTTCCTTTTTTGGGGTTGCTTCGGTGGCCGTGTGGTATTGACGTAGGACTTTGAGTCGCAAGGCGCGCTCGCCGTCGGGCCGGGGTTGGTATCCCACCCAATCTCAAAAAATTTGAATTGTCTCAAAAATCAAATTTGCTTTTAATAATGATGCATGCATGATATTAATTGATAAGCTTTTCGAGAACATTAATAATGATGCATGCATGATATTAATTGATAAGCTTTTCGAGAACATTAATAATGATGCATGCATGTCGGCATGTTTATGTTTACTTGACATTATACATACCGCACTGGCCAGTTGCTGTTCACTCATGTCTTCCATAAATAACTGTCGCTCGACTGGAGCAGACGGCAGCTCATCAGCTGAACCCATCATTAACAATGTTACACCCTAAAATAGTAATGAAAGTGTCAATGACACTGTAGCTCAACTAAGGAAGGAATGAATTTTTTGCTGAGCGATGAATAGGATAAAGAAGGAAAGTAAACCAGAGGTCACCCCGAAAATCCACATGAAGTTTGGTGATGATCGGATGAGAGATGTGGTCTGTTGGGTGCGCCCAAGGATTTAGTCATACAAAGAGTAAGTTCCAAGATGGACGTTGGCAGCCATGTTTTTCAACGAATTTCGGTAAAAATACGAGGCTCACATCTAGAGGTCACCCCAAAGATCCATATGAAGTTTAATGATCATCAAATGAGGAATTTGGTCTGTAGGGTGTGCCAAATGATTTTGTCATGCAAAGAGTAAAATCCAAGATGGCTGCCGGCACCATGTTTTTCATCGAAAATTGTTAAAATTTGATAGCTACCATCTGGAGGTGATTCTAAACATGTCTGTAAATTTTCAAATAAATTCTCCAATAAATGTGGTCTCCAGGGTGTGCCGATGGATTCAAATGTGAAATCCAGGATGGCTGCTGGCGGCCATGTTTTTTTAATGAATTTCGGTCAAAATAGGAGGCTCCCATCTGGAGGTCACTCCAAAGATCCATATGAAGTTTGATGATGATCGGATGAGAGATGTGGCCTGTAGGGTGTGCCGAAGGATTTAGTCATACAAAAAGTAAATTTCAAGATGGCTGCTGGTGGCCATGTTTTTCAACAAATTTAGGTAAAAATAGGAGGCTCCCATCTAGAGGTTACCCTGAAGATCTTTATGAAGTTTGGTGATGATCGGATAAGGGATATGGTCTGCAGGGTGTGCCAAAAGATTTAATCATGCAAAGAGTAAAATCCAAGATGGCTGCCAGTGGCCATGTTTATCATCGAAAATCATTCAAATCCGATAGCTCCCATCTACAGGTGATCACAATCATGCCTGCATAATTTAAAAATGATCTGGCCATAAATACGGGGTTGTAGGGTGTGCAGATTTTGAAATTTGTAATCCTGGATGGCTGCTGGTGGCCATGTTTTTCATCGAAATTCGGAAAAATTTCATAGCTCCCATCTATATGTCACCCTAAATCTACACCCTAAATTGTTGACGCACGCATGGACAGACGCACGGACGACAGACGCCAATCTATGGCAATAGCTCAAACTTTACATTGAAAAGTTGAGCTAAAAATAAAAACAGTTTTCTTGGTCTATGTAAAACCTCTCCAAACCGAACCCTCTATAAACCGAATCCCTCTCCGTTCCAAACAAATTGTCTGTCCCAAGTGCATTATCACTAAAAATTACCTTTGTAAACCAGAACCTCTCTATTCCAAACATAAGTGAATGAATACATTAATTTTTACCTCTGAAATCAGAACGTGGAAAGCGATACCAACCGAACGCAGTAGATTTCACATACTTGATGCTGAGCTCTTGATGGCTTTGGTGCAGACTAGTGATCCTTTACAGGTTTAAATTTATGGTCTACATTCAACTCTGAGAGGTCATTTTAGTGACGGCTCATTCATTGTGACAGGTTGATTAAAACTTTATTGGATGGTCCCTGTGTATATGTCATTTATAATGTTATTTTGGTTTCATATGTGTCATATAATATGGTAAACCTATTATAACTACAGTGAATGTATCTGGTCGTTGCATGATGTCTCGTTGAAGAGGTCAGATCACTGGATCAATCTTTACGCATGTGGAGGCTCGTTTGATCCAGCGATCTGACCTCTACGTGGCCAGATCAATTCACTGTAGGCCAATTCCATGTTGGAGAGAAAAAATTGCTAAATTTTTTAAAGAATTGTTCTTTTTTCTGACATTGTGCCTATTGAAGACATTATATGAAATGATAGAAAATTGGAGATTTTGTTGTCTCCAAAACCATTTTACACACTTTTTCACATGCTTGAACATTGGGTATATAATTCTGATTAGACTGATTTTGAATATACATTTCAAGATTGTTGATGAAATCATATCACCATCAAATTAAACTATGCATGTCTCATTATGAAGTGTGGGCAATCATAAATCAAATAATACCTATTTGGAGAGGTAACTCCTCTTATTCAGGCTGAGTTATTCCAATTAAGACCCACCTTGTTGATTGGTACATCCGTTACCAAAATGGTGATTTTTTTTGGATAACCCAGTCTTAGGTTAGAATATAAAAGGCAAAAATCACATTTATAAAGGAAGATAGATGAGCCCATCACAATAAATCAGCCCCTTGTACGTGTTTAGAATTTGTTAACAGGATGGATGCATCTTAATTTTGGTACGTCCGTTACCATTCTAAGTGGTACGTCCATTACCAATTTTGTTTCGGCTAACTCTAGTCAAAAGATCACCAAAATATTTTTCATTTACAAGTGGCATCATTCATTTTGTACATTTCATGTTATCTGCAAATATAGCCACGTGGGCAGTAAGGTGTATTCATGGTTCCAGACATCAAATTACGACAAGAATATTCAAAATCTTGGACATCAAAACGAAATGAAAATAAATGGATATAACATTTATTTGATATCAAACAAAATATCGTCTTTCATTAGCTCTTCTTATACCTAATGTGTTATTTTACACATTAGAATTTAAATAAAAGGTACAATGATATGTTCCATAAAAATTAGGCATGGAACCCTGAATACATCTCTTAAAATGTCACACTAAATAATATTCAGCTCTTCCACACAAGCTGTTGGGAATAAAACTGTTTGATATCTGCGATTAATGTGAACCAAAGGCAAAACTTCAGATCTGTAAACTTACTTGTAATTACTAGTATACAAACTATATAAAGTGTTTTGTCATTTGCAAACAGCCTACTTCTGATGGAAAACCCACAAACAATAGGGTAATCAAATTAGAAGGTGCATTTAGATTCAATATTTCAGATAGTTACGTTCATTACCAAACGAATGGTACGTCCGTTACCGTGAATCAAATGATCGCCAATGCAGAAACGGTGGTCACTCACGCATCAGTGTTTTGTTTTTTGTGATCAGTGAACAGCTTATTTATGATAGAAAACCCATAAATAATAGGGTAATCATATCAGAAGGTACATTTTTTATATAACATTTCAGAAAGGTACGTCCGTTACTAAAAAATGGTACGTCCGTTACCTTGAGTCAAATGGTCACCAATGCAGAAACAGTGGTCACTCAGGCATGAAATCAGGCTTTTATGGTAGAACATCCATCCTTCAACCCTCTAATAGATCAAATGTATGGATATCTAGGAAAACATCACAGAGTTTGGGGCTTAAGTGAGACAACCATATGCATTTTCTTTTCATTGAGGATGTCCTTTACCGAAGTCGCAATAGCCCATATCATCTATAATTTCAAACGGGATGAAGACTATCATACACCATATGAACAACACTGGGGGGGGGGCTTTGAAAACGTGCACAGCTGGCAATCAGATACTCAACCTATTTCAAGAAAAATGGATTTGAAATTCAAATTTTCTTCTGAATGGTATGTCCGTTACCGTGGAATTGCCCTGCAGTGATATTATGTATCGTACTCACATCTTTCAGCTTTAGATTGCCCCATTCATCATCCTGAAGAAAGTGAAAGATAACATCATAATTACTTAATTGCATTAATGACTAGAACTAGCATTAAAGCTAAATCTACATACACTGAAATGGAAGGTCAATTATGTTTGCAATAGCATTGACATAAGTTTAAACATGGGATTGTCAGAATACCAAATTACTTTATATTTCAGTTTTGTGACTTTAGCAAAACTAAATAACAGTACAGGGCGGAATAACAATACAGGGTACAATAACAGTACATGGTGGGAAATTTAGAAACTAAATAACAGTACAGGCTGCAATAACAGTACATGGTGGGAAATTTAGCAAAAATAAATAACAGTGCAGGGCAGAATAACAGTACACGGTGGAACTGCTTTGGAATTTTCATTTGCAACAGGGCATAGCCAGAGTCACATATGAAATATCCTTATGGATATAAAAGCGCAGTGTTTTCATTTTAGTTAAGATGTAATTTGTTTCTTCAATCTCGACTGTCACACTCCAGTTTTTTCACTCCCAATCCCATTGATGTCATAAGCCTGCAAATAGTGTGTCTGTCACAGTGAGCTAGTATCACCAAATTCACTCTGGGGACCTCATTCTAAGTCTCAACTACTATGGGAGACCTACGATAAGATTGAAGTTCCCCAGTTGAAATTGGTGACGTTCACCCATTTGTCACCTCGATTATGCAATTTATCTTCTGCAAATGAGGGGATATAGAAACTTCCCAGAAAAGAAAAAGTTAATAAAAACAATGTTAATTTGAGACTATATAGATACTTCCCAGAAAATGAATAATAAGCTAAATGATGTTGCCAGAGGGTGATTTTGGTTATGCTAACCAGCTGTGCGTGATAGCATCACTAAATTCACCCTCTGGGGACCTCATTCTGCAAATGACAGGCACACTATTTGCAGGCTTGACTTTATCCATAAATTAATAAGCGTACATGTTGCTTATTTGCCACTCGAAAGTACAAGTTTTTTTTATAGACAATTCCAAGCAGGTTACATTATGAGGATTACAAGGTCACACAGATATAGTCACAATTATCGGCTGTTAGTGGTTCTTGCAATTAAAGAATGTTACCTTTAATGTTGCACCTTTCATCATCACCTTCTGTCGCTCTGGCTGTACACCAGAAAGAGCAAATATCTGTGCCTTGAATACCATTGGCGGTTCCTCTGTACAACATTCTATATCTGTGAACTTCTCTTTCCCCCACTTAACATTCACTGACAAAAACAATAAAAAATATCTTATCATAACATTAATACAACATAATATTGCTTTCTATGATAATATCTGATTGAGGTCAGGCACAAGATTGAATAAGAAGTCAATACTCTTGAGGATCCAATACTCACACATGTACACTAATGTTTTACAGATCGGAAATTCCCACAGAACGATCACTTTAATTGATTTAATTTTGGGCCCTATGAAATGTTTCAACTTGCTCATTTTTTTTTTCAAATGTGTTTTCCAGTTGGAAATAACAAGAAAACTCCAAAAATCATAGGAAGGATATAGTCGCAATTCATAACCCAAAACTACAGTAATGCTCTAAGTAAGCGACTTCTTAACCACAGCAGAATTATGGGTAACTTTTCAGGATTTAGTTGGAAATATGGCTTGTTGCCATTCATGCTGTGGTTAAGAAGTCGCTTACTTAGAGCATTACTGTACTTATGTGGTTGCATTTGGTAGCTAGTAAACCATTTCACATTGTCGTGTATGGACTGGGAATTCGAATAAGGCATATATGTGAGAAGGGGGAGGATTATAAGAGAAACCAGAGACGTTTGAAGTTACAGCTGAGGAGAAGAGGGTATAGGGGCAAGTTTATTGAATGACAGCTGGTGAAAGTGGACGGAATGGACCGCGATACCCTTCTGGACCGCGATACCCTTCTGGAACCAAGGAATTGAAAGAGAACGGGATATAGTGAAAGAGTTCCGATTGTTACTACATATTCCACTGCACTACCAGATGTAGGTGTGATTACCAGAAAGTACATGAACGTTTTGCATGATTCTAAGAGGATGAAGACCATATTTGAGGACCCTCCCCTTGTGGCGTATAGACGTGACAGTAATTTATGCGACATTCTCGTGCATCGGAAAACCGCAAAGGTTGTGAATCCCCCTACCCAATTATGCTACAATAACTGTGATACTTGTGACAAAAAAATCATCACCAGTATTAAGAACGAGAGTAGATCAGCGGATTTCAGTGTGCTGCAGAACATTAACTGTCATTCAAAGAATTTAATATATGCATTGGTATGTGAGGTGTGTGGTGGGGTCGTGTATACAGGGGAAACAGAACGTCGTTTGGTGGACAGGTTCGAGGAGCATGATAGAGACATCAGACTACATGATTATAAACCGATATATGACCATTTTAATTCGGCAGGACAAAGTGGTGTGACGAATCTGAAGGTGGCAGTGTTGGAGTTGGTGAATGGTGGGAAACAGGAGCGACTTATTCGGGAAGACATTTGGATGAGAAAGCTGGTGACACGCGAGGGGAATGGTTTTAACACGAAGACGAGTCACACCACACCTATATTTTGATACAATAATTATGTTAATTCCCCAGCGCCATCGCTGGCGTCTCCATGGACGTTGCAGCGTCGTTGTAAGATGTCACCGTAATAACGGACCTGGTTCATTCTGTAATTGATTATAATGTTATAATGTTACAGTTCATTTCACTTTATTCCGAGAAATCAAAATGTCTACAGTAGCCTGTCTCTGACAGTGTTGAAATGGTTAACCATTTTTATAACCGGATAACCCAGAGGAATACCTGATAATAACCGGATATCTGATATTTTCAACCACCCATTTTACACATAAAGTCTACTGTACCTCCTACATTTTTATGAAGATATTTCTGGAATTTTAACTATTAACTCAAATGCCAACTCCCTCAATGTTTACACAGACGAAAACTCATAATAAACAAAAGGTCATCGACCACGCGCCCCCCGAAAAGGTGGCTTTTTAGTAAAGATACTTTAGTTTAACTCTGTTAAAATTCATCAGACTGTGTCACTGTGAACAAATTCAAACTTGGCCTTTGTCTTCTGAAATTTGAACCACGTACAAAAAATATCAAGAGATTCAGTTGAATTTAAAAACAAAATAAAGTAATCATCCAGAAATTTTCCAAACGGACAGATTCTAAGTCGAAAAGGGGCCATAACTCTACCAAAAATTGGCAGACATAACCCATATTCGAACTTGACCTGTGTTTTGAGCTGAGGCACTCACATTACAAATTTGACTTCGATCCGATAGCCAAAAATAAAGTTCTCATCTGGAAACTTTCTATGCGGACGGATACCGGCTATTTTAATGATCCCCAAAAAAAGTTTTCAGGGGACAATTAATGGAAATCACCAAAAGCAAACGATAATAAGCCACGTGTTGACCTAGTGAACTGAAACACACAGTGTATATACATGTATATAGAATGGTCACTGAAGTTTGTACAAATAGCTAATTGAAACGGACATGTTTATTTTACCCTACATCAATTAACTTAGTGAGCGGTCCACTTTGTTGAAAACAGCCACATCAAATGATAAAGCTTTTTGATGACAACACATTGGATGTCAAGAATTGCAGTAAAAAAAATTGTTTCTATATGCATGGAAAATCTTGCGATGAAATAGTCAAGCAAACGACAACCCGTTGTACTAAAAGTTTCAGGACTTTACAAGGAATAGTTTTGCGGGAAAGCTGACCATCTATCTATATAAAAGCCAATTGTTTGTCTTTGAGCGTGAGGGTGTGTGTATCTGCATTTATCTGTCACGATATTGATGTGTTTAAAAATATATCACCCTCAAGTCCAATTGCGCCCACATATTGTCCGTGTCCTGCGGCACATCTTAGAATAGGACAGGCAAACTGTCAGGCCAAATGGTTCAAGATGAGCATTTTCCAAAGGTTATCAAAATTAAATTTTCCCTGATATAATGTGTTTCTACGCAGGCAAATGTGCCTTCAGCGGCACCCGTGTTATAAAACACAATTGAAGGCAAATTTCAGACAAACTCATTTTTAACCTCAGACGACTTAAATGGGCATATACCGGTATGAGCAATTAGAGATGGGCGGTACTCGGTATTTACCGTGCGGAATCGTTATCAGCGTAATACCGATTTACCGTACCGAATCAAAACTAAAAATACCGTATTTTCGGTAATGAAATTATTCATGTGTTGCCAACATATGTGCGTCACCTTGTCACCGCGGCCGTGATATGCATGAATTGTATGACCGGTCAACCGTAAGCAACGAGAATCGGATAATTATGATAACTCGGTGTAACAAGTCGGTACTACATGTATAAGGTATTAGTCTATAATTGCAACATTGTTACATCAAGGGCACAGCTACCCGACGGCATCTTTGATCTTTACGACATATTAATGACAATGTAACTAACATCATGAGGTATGACTACTCATAGCTGGAGCGTTATGTGTCAATTTCGGTATCCGTCCAAATGGAAAATGCGTGGGCAACTCGGTATCTGTGTCCCAAGTTGGATCGAAGCATGTGGAATCGAAGCACGTGTTATGGGGGGTCCCCGTGCTCAACAAATTGAAAACCCCACAGGTTACTATATAATTAGGAGAATGAGGAGAATATGAACCACCCGCGGGTTTGGGCATCTGCAGTTTGGAAATTATCATGGCCGGTTTGCCTATTTTCATGACATCGCACGAACGTTCATAAATTTGTGAATTGTGATCACTGATTACTACTCACAATTCTATTCACTCATGGAAATGTTACGAAAATCAATTGACACGATCAAATATTGTAGTCATGCTCTTATTCTTTTCAAATCAGTGCGACGACATGCGTGTAAATCATCAAAGAGATGTGTGAATATTACTTAATTGTGTAGGTCATTTTGTTGAATTACAATAATTTACCGGGAATATCTGCTTTGATCTTATAATTTAATAGCAATACCGATTACCGAACCGATACCGAGGTAAATCAACGAAAATTTACTGATACCGAGATTGAAATTTCAATACCGCCCATCTCTATGAGCAATAAATAGCATTCCTTATCAGCTTAGGGAAATTGGTACATACAGGACACATGGCCAAGGGAATGTCATCGGATAGGCTCCTTTGACCTCAGATGACTTAACCCTTTACCCAACAAACCGGCCAAAACCGGCCAAATAAAGCTTCAACAGCCTAAAATATCTTCGGTCTGTCTCAATAGAACCATACACATATGGATATCATTGGAACCGGCTCCTTGACCACATTGTGATAGTTACAGTTATGCCCTGTGCCAATGCATTCTCTTATATATGCGAGTCGACCATAGGTCGCCTCGCATATATAAGAGAATGCATTGGCCTAAAAAAAATCTTTTTTTAACACTTTTTACCATTTTTTCTTACATTCTTTAACAATTTTATAATTTTTAATGGTCGACTCGCATATATAAGAGAATGCATTGGCACAGGGCCGTTCTGTTGGGTAAAGGGTTAAAGGGGGACAGATAAATTGCATGATTAATAAAGAGTGTTTATTGTCAGCTAACAAGATATATGGGAAAATAGGTGCACATATATGTGTTATGTAGGTAACATGGCATGGGAATAACATGGGATAGGTGCTGTTGTCCTCAAATGACTTAATCAGGCACTAATTATTATCAATAAAGAGCGTTTATTATCAGCTTAAAAGATGGATGGTAACTTTATCAGGAGACGGAGAGTATCATGCAAAAGGCGCTGTTTACCTCAGCTGATTAATTATTAATTTAAATGACTTGAAGGGGCACTAACAATTTACTAATTCTTCGCATTATTTTCCTGCTTGTCCGAAGAATCCCCTAGTTTTAAATATATGTGATCTGAGGCTTAAAAGAGGGTTAAGTAACTTTTGTCAGATCTTTATCAATCTGAAATAAATATTACAATGTTCAATGCATGGCCTTTTATGGCATTTCAGTCAATTCGGACACCTTAAAGATATGGTAAGCATTGGCGAGGGTAAATTGCTGTTAAAATAGTCACAAATGGTAATATATTTTACACTCCCGAGTTTAAACTAATAAATGTCTGTTTGTGATTTTTCTCCCAGACCTCAACTAAATTTGGTGGTGTGAGTCAGTATATGTGGTGGATGTTATAACGTGGTCAGTGTTTCAAAATTTAAATATAAAATAAAATATTTAATTTTCATTAAAAAAAAAAATTCCATTAATAACTATTAATTTTTTTTTTTTTAAATGTTCTTTGTTTTGTTTTTTGTTTTGGTTGAATTGAGCAAGGAGTAAAACCTAAAAAATGTTTGTTTGTTTTTTAATTATGTCCCTGGCTCCGACCACATTTGACACAGTGACCTCATTTGAACAAATCTGAACCCCAGTTACCCAAGGACCCTTCATCCCAAATATGAACCCATTTGGCCCGATGGTACTAGAGAAGAAGTAACTTTAAAGTTTAAGAATTACTATGGACGGCAATAGTTATGGCCCTGGCTTCTTAACTATTTAACCCAGTGACCTCATTTGAACAAATCTGGAAGTGAGTCACATAGGGAACATCCACACCAAATATGAACCCATATGGTTTTATAGTTCCGGAGAAGAAGATATTCAAAGAACAGTTGAAGGACAGACAGACGGACGGACAGATGAGGAGTGAAGACTATAGTTCCACTGGAGACTTCAGCTCAGGTGAGCTAAAAAGCGAATAATCAATCATTATCATTTGGATGAACATACCTTATTAGTTTCAAGAACGGGATTAATAAGATAACAAGCAAGTAATGTGTGAATACTGAATAGTATGATCACATAACTATTAATAAATTCCACTGCCCCTAATGTAAGTTGTAAGGCCAAATAAAAAAAGTGTTGTGGTTCGGGTTTCGTGCCAGAAAAAAATAGGGTAGGTAGGTAAGTAGGGTTTTTATTTTTTTTTTTTATTTACAGGGATGCAGGTCCCTCGAGTATAATTATGCCAACTGGTTGGTCACTTATTTACAAAATGTACTTTATCAGTTTATGTGAAAAATTCTTGGTGGACTATGTACACTGAGGAAATTTGGAGGTGAAGCAAGTTGGCAATCTCACACGACTTCCCCGTCGAGTTAATTTTGGGCTGAAGTTTATTTTAAAGTGTCGCCAACCCAGTCCTTCGAATTTGGAAAACGTAGGTGCGCGATATATCGCTCGGAGCTTTTGGGATTTGCGCGCGCCTTTTTTGAGGGAGCACAATTCAAATTATCATCGATGAAATGATTACTGAATAAATACAAACTCAAGTATAATGATACACACGTATAATTCCAAGTGTGGCAACAGAAACAGAAATAAAAACATGTTTATATTATACAATAGTCCACATGATAATAACATCAACAATCCCGGTGAATCTGATCACGGTAATTAGTCGACTTCCGCCTCTGAGAGCGCATGCTCATCAGACTCGATTAAAGCTTCAAACTCGGAAGTGGAATCCGAATCGCTACCGGAATCAGATTGCCAGGGAGCAAACTACTTTTAAAATTTTGATTAGTATATAGCTAGTCAATTATTGTAATTGAATAGCATCCATTCCGAATTGAATAGCTATTTTTATGGGCCTAATATCTCGGTGAATTAAAAGTAATAATGTCACACCTGTGAATTACGTCCCAGTGAGCACACGCGACAGCTTGTCTGGGACTAATTTGTCACATATTATCTTTAGAATTAGCGCTTTTAAGATTGCACACTTTTGCCCTTTTAGGCAGTGTCACCATCACTATCCGACATGAATGATGATACAGTATAAACCCTAATCTAATATTCAAATGAATCGGCGAATCCCGCATGCCGAAACATCAAACGAGGCCGCCAATGAATTGACACGCTTTTTGCGGGAACTCGCACGTGCAGCAGTTGTGATGAGGTGTCACCCCAATCATTGAGTGCGAAAGACGCCGCTTTGATCTTTGTTACCAGGTTCGTAATCAACGTCATCCCTGCTGAGAAAGATACATGGTGAATAGTCTTGTCGGCGTTTAACCATTGCTGTGTTGTTTGTTAAAATCTCGTTCACTGGTTGCAATTTCCGAGGCGCGCATTTGAAATTTTCGGCGTACGCATTTAATAACTCGCTGGTTTTTAGATCCGCGCGCGCCAAGGCGCGCAAGCGCAATTGCGCGCCTCAAAATCGAAGGACTGCCAACCTCCCCCAGTCCCACCCATCCTACAAGTGTTTTTTCCTAAAGTGGTTTTGAAACGTGTCTCTGTGGTGTCATTCTTTTGGTATGCCCGTTATTTATTCATAAATAACGTGAATATTAGAGTTATGTTTCTTTGAAAAACTCAAAACATTGGGCGATGACGGGGAAGTCGTATGATATTGCCAACAAGTTGGCTTGCAGCTTTCATGGGTCATTGGGTGTATGACACCAAATTGTCACATCACCAAGCGCAATTGATTAAAGGGGTTAAAATTCTGCATGAATACAAGTCAACTTAAGTTTGGATCTACTACACAAAACTCGAAATGTGTCACTTTGTCTGCAAAAACCTCTTCAAACGTCAGATTGTGAGATATAGTCTTAACTATTTTTTGTTGGGCTAAATGTTCACATTTTTCGACTATAATCGCTATTATATAAGATATTTTCTCTGTATTATGCGGTCACGAACTTTAGCGACATGATTTTTAGAAACCGGATATGAGGAATAAACGTTCTTCGTTTCCGCTACGGAGATCGTCGTAATTTTTTTTTTTTATGATTTACCAACAAAATCTTTAGGGTCGCAGCTTTAAAATAGGGTCGGTCGGGAAACCCGAACCACAACACTTTTTTTCTTTGGCCTAACCATGTCTGTTATTGTTTGACCAGAGTAATCCTGTTTTGTAGGTACTCTCAGGTGCCAAATAAAAGTGCTGGCCAAATACAAGTGCTGGGTGACATTTTTACCAAAAAAAGAATAATAGTGCTGGTGCACAATAAATGTGCTTGGTTACGGATTTTACTTTTCATGGTAGTATGCTTAAAACTCGAGCCATAAAGGCTTATGCATACATTTATATAGTACAGGGAATCATACCTGTGCAGAGGAAGTGACATTCAGGTATTATGCATCATGTATCTTCACTATCTTGTTTACCCCATTCATACATTATGTAAGACAATGCGTGAAATTACATATTACTCATATGATATAAAGTTTGAATAGATTGTCTTACATGTTGATTGTTGTATTATACAGTACACACTGCACATGACTTTTTTTCTCTTGTAGGTTGGGGGTCTTCGGGTATAGATGGTTCATTATTCCGATGGTTCATTATTCTGAGGGTTCATTATTCCGCTTTTCCATGAGGGTTCATAATTCCGACTATTTCAATATTCCGATACCTTCTATATGGCTTAGAATACTAGATAACTTGGGATCGGAATAATGAATCAAACAAAACAGAAAAAACCTAAATTACACACCATTTCACCACTTTGTATACTATATAGGGATTAGCCATACGGATTACAAGTAGGGGTGGGAAAACTTAAGGCTGTTTATTAAATATGATTTTCAGTTGTGTTGCACAAAACAACCCCTTTTCAACATCACAAATAAAAGGATATCTAATGCTGAACAAACTATGTACAAATTACTACAATGCTATGTGTTTGCTCCTAAGTTATGTATATCAACAATCTATTGTATTTATATATGTGTTATTATCATTTCCAATACAATCAATCAATCAATCAATCAAAGAGTGATAGTTAACTCAAGTAACTCACTCACTGTATAATTCAATTGATTAATATATTTAGGTTGAAACTTGTGTAGGCCTACTAGTAGATTGAAGTTCTTGTCCAAAATCATACTCAGTTTACAATTTTACATTAAGCCTAATTTGATTTTTTTTCGAAGAATTTACAATAAATTTTACATTTCTCTCACCAAATAATGCATTAAAACAGAAAAAGTATGAAACTGTGTTGTTTAAATATCTTAATATTAAAGGAATATACTTTAATGCTTCTCATGAAATTATTTGTATGCAGAAAACACTTTTTCTGGGTTTCGCGTTGCCTATTTTCGAGGCACATCGTTTTTCATTATAAATTGTGATTATGGAACTGATTTTGGAGTTAACAAAAACATTTTAATTGTAGAATAAGTCCTGTGGTCCATGGGCCATCTTTTCGGGTCCCGTGAGCTCGGCCCAGTTCACGTTTTGCGCTTTATTACAAACCGAAAGTAGACGAAGTAAAACATTGGGCGAACCGTGACTCTCAAAATAGGTTTTATATCGAAGCGATGTCGCATCTCAGTCTACTAAAACAACTTTATTTAGTGGTTTGTGACTTCTAGTATTAACATTAGCACACATGTGATTCGTTCCATTCTTATATTCGTTTGTTTATCACCCAAAATAAGAATAAATGTCACAGTATGTAATGGATTTACCCCCAAAAAATAATAAACGTGATGGGTCACAATAAGCGTGATTGTGTGTATTTTTGCTCCAAATTAATAAACGTGCCGGCACGTTTATTTGGCACCTGAGAGTACATTTAGTTTGTTAGTTAGTGAGGACTTTCATGTGTTTTAAAGTATCTGGTAGTGGTAACTTACAGGTAAGCTCGATTGGGCTATTTTAGCCTGATCTATTCTTATCCCGATTGAACTATTGTAGCTCGATCGGTGGTTCACCCATACCTGATGAACCTGCATGGGTAGTGCATACCTTTATCATGATTTCACACAACCTGGGAACCGTTATCACAATTTTCAAAACCTCGATATACCTTTAGTGGCTTTAGTGCCTTTACAACAAAAAAAACAGTGACTCGACGAAATTAGGTAAGTTTATAACCAAACAAAAAAGACATGAGGCGAGTTGTTGACATATTATGTAAATAAACATATATGTTGAACGACGGAAGTCATCCGTGTTATCAATTTATGTATTCAAACCTTTGAAAGTTGGCATGATTGTGTCGTTTGGGGGGACTTTTCAGCATGAAATCGCCGGTTTGTAAAAGCTTATTGTCAAATCTTGAGGTAACCAAATGATGGGTTCTCGGTCTTTCCAGAGCCCTTCCCTGTCTGACAAATGTCCGATTTCGTACTTGATGTCTTGAACTTCATCGTACCGTACCTGCCATCGAGACGGACGGAACGGCTACGCTAAGAAGTGATGACAGATACCATGCATGTTGGAATCAAGCTCATAAATATAATTAGTAAATCATAGTCCTAAGCTCAAATTGATTTATGCAAAACATTTTTTTTTACAAATTAGGTAATTTTATTGTGTCCACAAATTATTTAGTGGCATGCCGCATTTTTTATTTATCATCCGTGTTCTTACTTCCGGTTTGGATTCTGGTGTATTGCGGCTTGTTTTAGGATCGAAAAAGCAAGAAAATGAGCGAATCTGACGACCAGCCAGAGGTGGGATCTTATAACGATAGCAGAGCTTTGGGCGTTTTGTTAATGTTATATTAAAGAGATTGGCCTATCCACATTTATATGACTTCAAATGTTTGTTTGCAATTGAGTAAATAATTCTCATGCGTCTATTTTCAAGGTCATTTCATGACATTTGATTTGTCACTAACTCTAGGTCGGGCACACATTCAAAACGAACTATATAGCTCTTTTCGTCAATAAATAGCCCGATTGAGCAACATTTTCAATGTGATTTACACATCTCATTCGATTTTGGACACTAGACTAGCACGAAAAAGCAAGATATACATCACATGTACTATCGGGCTCCAAATAAAAGTGCAGGATCCAATAATAGTGCAGCCTGCAGGGGGGAAATTTCATTGAAAGTTAATAAAAGTGCAGACCCAAATAATAGTGCAGGGGAAACTCTGAGCAAAACATCAACTGTTAAACATATTATTTTTACAGTTCGTGTAGGTCAAGTGGGCTCTTTCACGTTAAAGGTTGACCACAAGTGGCCAAATAGGGTGCAAAAAAAGTGTTTTTCAAATCACTTTTTCTTCATTAATTCATGTTAGGAACATCATACTGGATCGGGAACTAAAGTTTCAGAGCAGGAGCAAGTGTATTTTGATTTTTCAGGTTTGGTCTATGCAGGAATCCCTCAAAATTGAAAATACTGAACAACTAATTTCAAATGTCTGAATTTTAATTATTATGCATCTGTTTCTGGAATGATATCACATGACATTGAGCATTGAACAATGAGAGAACATATATGTCAAAATTACTGGAAAAATCTTTGAATTTCCATATTTTTTTAATTTATATGTAAATTATAAACTCTTAATATTCATATTCCCCAATTGTTATTCTCTGATAATAGAAAATGCTTCAGTAGTTTAAAGATTTTACTTCTCAAGTTGAAGTGCATGCTTCAAGGATTGTAATATTGAAAGCATTTTCAAAATCGGACAAAAATTGACTCAACAAGAGCATATTTTAAAATTGCCAATTTCCACTTTTTTAACATTCATTCACCGTTGACATCAGAGTCTTGTAACTCAATCTTAGAAAGATTGCCGATTTTCATTGCCTTAATATATATTTTAGTGAACTTGAATAGACCTGTCAAACTGAGAAATGTGAAGATAAACATATTGAGACTCTTGGAAACATGACTCGACAAATGATAAGTTGGGGCAAAATTTGTTGTCCCATCACCGGTTTTTATGTGTACCCATACCATCGTATTTTACGTAATGTTGATGTTCGGATTGACCACTCATCGTCCGTCCATCTGTTTATCCGTATGTAGACATTTTACGCATGGTGCGATAACATTTTCTATCCAATCGGAACAAAATTTTGTACGAGTTTCTCATCCCAAAATGCAGGATGAGTTTGAAAATGGGTTTGATATGATTTTTAAATAGAGGTATGGGCCTTTTTCGACTTAGAATTCAAGCATGCTGCGATGACTCAAACATGTTTTTATCTGACTGGAACCAAATCTGGTATTTTGGTTTTATGTTTGTGATTTCGCAGCCCAAAATACAGATCAAGTTCGAATATGGGTTTGATACAATTTTTTTTACTGGAGTGATGGCCCTTTTTTGACTTACAATTATTCAGATGTGAGGTTTACTGATTAATACAGGCTTTACTGTATAAGAGACAAGAGACACCTGCAGACAAGGCGAATTATTGAAATAGAGTTATTTTTAGCTGTCATATGTTAGCCCTATTATAATCTGTAACTCATTGGCATTCACAAATGAATGGACTCTCCCATTTCATTCTAAAAGTATAAATTGGAATAGTCCATTGTCCATTTGTATGGATGTTTTTTCAGAATATGAGCAGACAGAGCGAACCCACATTTAAGTAGTAGTGCACTATTTAAAATTCAAAATTATTTTCAGTCTCACTGGGCCGATTTCCATAATACTTGGTATGGAGACATAGTTTATAATTTGTTCATAGGGTCAGGGTTGAGTGGATTTTAGGGGACAATGAGGGGTGAGAAGATTAACATTGAGGGCTATGGGGTTGTCATGTATTTAATGTCGAGAACAGAAATCAATGCTTTTCTACCGGTATGTATGAAACAAATCTATTGAGTGCTATAGAGCATTTGGTAAATGGGCTATCTTCAGTTTATCATGTCAGGGGCTTCAAATGGTCCTAGTCAGGAGGCATTAAAAGGGTCAGATAACTCTAAATAAAATAAGAACTTAAAAAAAAAACAATTCCAGTCCAAGAAGGCGGTTAACATTGTGTGGATTATTGCGATGAACCATAATTTCCAATTTGTTCATCCTGTCATGGTTCATTGAAATTTAGGGGCCATGGGGCGCTTAGAAGATTAACATTGATTATTATTGATTTTAGCGTCCAAGTTACTTGTAAAACATTGTAATGTGTGAAATAATTCTATTGGGGGTTACTTCCTGTTTTGCTATATGAACTGTGGTAATCTGTATTGAGTGTATCGAGGGGTCATAGGGGCAGAATCCTCATGTTATGGTTGTATAAATATATGGATAATACTTTTGTATGGTCTAAACTATTTTATTGAGAGCTATACAGACCACCAGGGTATGAACTGTGTTTATTTATCTCAGTTTACGGGTCCTATGGTATTCCAATGTTATTATATGTACACACACATGGATTATTCCTTTAATATTGCAAGTAAGTGCAGATACTCTGTAATCTGTTAAAAAATGTGTCCTCTCCGATAATTCAAGACAATTATATTTAACTATTGAGAAACATATGTTTTACGAACAAAACTTCCATCAAACCATTTGTAATCAATGACATGATTATCAATAATCAAGAAATTCTTCAGATTGACAATGTACTCAGACAATTGCAGTTGAGCAGACCTGAATTTCCTCAATGGAAATAAATGAAATAACACTTTAGTAGCTCAAATTGGACACAGCATGTTGCATAAACTGTATTTTAATATAGTATATTATTACTACACCCCATTCTCATTAACAGAATGGTTAAAGTTCAATATAAACCAATGTCTTCCAGAAAATCTCTGGGTTCTATGCTTGAATTCTCGGAGAGGACATTTTTTTTAACATTTAATGAGCTGCTGTACCAAATCGGGATGGTTCAGCCCACCAATTAAAGTTTATACACCCTCAATACTAGTGACAGTTTACCCACAATACAAAATGATTTTCTCATTTCATTAATATTAGCAGTTGACAAAGATTCTCGGAGAGGACAGATTTTAACGGAATTTATGTGCACATATTTTGGAGAATTGAATATAATTTAAATAGACTAATACACAGAAAACGAATTTTACCATTAATCTTCTATACCATGAAATGTCCAACTGAACTATATTCCTGATCCATGGTTATTGTAAATTGTGTTTATAAAAAGCTTTATTTTAGATTCACATGCTATAAATCATTTAACGGAATATCTCAATAACCTTCAAATTCAAATATCATCAAACTGAATGCACGAAATCACTCAAAATTTTCACCACACGATCATGCAGACATAAGCTAAAGGTTAAAATGAGGACATTTTTGGCAAACCCATCAATTAAAATAAATATAAGGAATACAAAATCATCACAGCAATGATTGGCCACTCAAAATATGCCAAAATTGGTACCCATCGCCCTATAATTTTGTTATTTTTTCCAATATAGTAGTGAAATTTTGTCTGCAGGTTGGGCTGTGCGTCAGTACTATAGAAATATTATTAAGACACTCCAAACACAATGACAAATGCATCATTTTCCCTACTATCCGAAAAATTCATTTTGTCAACCTTTAACGTGAAAGAGCCCAAGTACAGGGAAGGATCCAGGGCTGTTTTGATACCTGTTACAGGTTTGGGCGCCCAAACTCTGGAGGCCTAAATGTCCCCAAATTGCAAGTGAATAGTCTTTATTAAAGCTGAATTTTCTATATTTTGAAGGAAATCTTCTATTATAATTCAACAACAGCAAATCATCAATATTCAGTTGATATAGATAATAGAGCCTTTATTTCCATAATCAAGTGTGCAGTGAGGAATGTTTTAACCCTTTCATGACTGGGGCTTCTTGAAATTTAGCAAAAATCCCGTGCCAATGCATTCTCTTATACGGTATATGCGAGTCTTCCATCTAAGGAGCCTCGCATATATAAGAGAATACATTGGCTTTTATCTTAACGTTGTAAGCCAGTGCATTTTCTTATGCGGAAGACTTGCATATATAAGAGAATGAAATGGCATAGGATCTTTAATGCCGCACTAGTGCAGCTCTTGTCATAAAATGGCTAATGTCCCAATTTATATAGGAACATTCTCAAATGCAGAACAGGTGTCCCCAAAAAATCTCTGGATTCTTCCCTGGTCAAGTATAGGAATCAACATAGTACGGTATGTGTCATGTGATGTTTTATTCAGTATTTAAATGTTCACATGTGTGTCATATAATACATGCATAAAGATATAAACTCATCATTTTGGTATCGGAGTCATATAGAAATCTTGAAAATTAATAAACGTGCAGACCCAAATAAGCACTGTGCAGGGGGGAAATTTCCCAAGAAAATAATAAACGTGCATGCATGTTTATTTGGAGCCCAAGAGTAGCAATTGGCTTTCGTCGTTTTTAGTGTATCCATGGACCATAATTTAATGGCATAATCAATCTGGAGAAGTCGGCCCCGCGCGAAGACGGCCCCAGAGAATTCGGCACTGTTAATATAGATGGGAGTTGAATGAAGCCTTAAATCGGAGAATGTTTATGTAGGCTAATTAAGATTATGAAGTCCGCAATGTTATCTTAATCATAACAACGCATAGATCATGCCATGAACCTCTACTAGTAGTAGTACTAATGCTAACACCCGTAGAGGTCATACTCCGTCAGTTCAAAACCCGGGAACTTTTTTTAACCCTTTGAGCCCTGACGCCCCACAGTGACCGACACCCTGACCCGGGGCTCCCAGTGGTATTTCCGCTTAAATTAGACAGTGTCTAGTCGCATGGTGTTGATTGTGTTCAAACTGAGACACAGTTCTGAAACTTTACAGGTTAGTCCCCCATGGATCAGCGATCATTATAAGATCACGAGACTTTGCCTCGCGGCAATTCCTTGGTAACGGTTGCTAGGCAACTACCCGGAATTGACTGGAAAATGTAAATATAGCTTATAGCATCGTTATTCAACCCCAGTGATTGCGTTTTTTTGATACAGGTAATACCCTAATGTGAAATTTGAGATATACCCGACCAGAATAGTGAACCAAATATCCCATTGATGGGTAGCAACGGTTGCTAAGCAAATACCACTAATGATCGAATGACATTGCACTAACTATTCAGTGATATGTTTTGCCTTAATTTAGACAGTGTCTATAGTCGCGTGGTGTTGGTTATGTTCAAAGGGGACACATAACTGAAACTGTACAGGCATGCTATGCATGCATAGACCACTGATCATTGTAAAACCGGGATACTTTGCCACCCGATCTCTCCTTATAAACGGTTACTAGGCAACTACCCGAAATTTACAGGATAAACGAATTCTAGCTTTTAACGTTGTAATTATACATCAGCGAATTGCGTTTCGATGCAACCAATATCCTAATGTGAAATTTAAGATGTACCTGACCATGTGCGAGTAAGTCAACTTGATATGCGATAGACTTTTTGCCGCATGTGGCATAACAGAGACTGATATTACAGAGACCATGCAGAAACAACGTAATTTCCCGAACATATCGTGGCCCAATTGTTCAAGTAAGCTGTCTAGATTGTGTCTACTGAACATGTGAAACATGCAACTATATGTCATATATAGCGCCACAATTTACTTAAACGCATTTTTCAAAATGAATTATAGCCTGCGCGCATGTGCATATTTTCCTACCCGTTTCTAACGGGCAGCCAATCCATATACACACCTTTGCCAGCGCTGACTTCAATATGCCCATTTAAATATATATATTAGTTGGTATGTCGTGTGTAAGTACGTTATAAACCATTTATTTGTCATGTGCTGGTCTGCGCATGCGCGAATAAATCAACTTGATATGCGATAGACCCTTCCCCATACTCTCAGGTGCCAAATAAACGTGCCGGCACGTTTATTAATTTGGAGCAAAAATACACACAATCACGCTTATTGTGACCCATCACGTTTATTATTTTTTGGGGGTAAATCCATCACATACTGTGACATTTATTCTTTTTTTGGGTGATAAACAAACGAATATAAGAATGGAACGAATCACATGTGTGCTAATGTTAATACTAGAAGTCACAAACCACTAAATAAAGTTGTTTTAGTAGACTGAGATGCGACATCGCTTCGATATAAAACCTATTTTGAGAGTCACGGTTCGCCCAATGTTTTACTTCGTCTACTTTCGGTTTGTAATAAAGCGCAAAACGTGAACTGGGCCGAGTTCACGGGACCCGAAACGATAGAAAAGATGGCCCATGGATCACAGGACTTATTCTACAATTAAAATGTTTTTGTTAACTCCAAAATCAGTTCCATAATCACAATTTATAATGAAAAACGATGTGCCTCGAAAATAGGCGACGCGAAACCCAGAAAAAGCGCTAAAAGTTACCAGTTTGACTGAGTGTTTTCTGCATACAAATAATTTCATGAGAAGCATTAAAGTATATTCCTTTAATTAATATTAAGATATTTAAACAACACAGTTTCATACTTTTTCTGTTTTAATGCATTATTTGGTGAGAGAAATGTAAAATTGATTGTAAATTCTTCGAAAAAAAATCAAATTAGGCTTAATGTAAAATTGTAAACTGAGTATGATTTTGAACAAGAACTTCAATCTACTAGTAGGCCTACACAAGTTTCAACCTAAATATATTAATCAAATGAATTATACAGTGAGTGAGTTACTTGAGTTAACTATCACTCTTTGATTGATTGATTGATTGATTGTATTGGAAATGATAATAACACATATATAAATACAATAGATTGTTGATATACATAACTTAGGAGCAAACACATAGCATTGTACATAGTTTGTTCAGCATTAGATATCCTTTTATTTGTGATGTTGAAAAGGGGTTGTTTTGTGCAACACAACTGAAAATCATATTTAATAAACAGCCTTAAGTTTTCCCACCCCTTCTTGTATTCCGTATGGCTAATCCCTATATAGTATACAAAGTGGTGAAATGGTGTGTAATTTAGGTTTTTTCTGTTTTGTTTGATTCATTATTCCGATCCCAAATTATCTAGTATTCTAAGCCATATAGAAGGTATCGGAATATTGAAATAGTCGGAATTATGAACCCTCATGGAAAAGCGGAATAATGAACCCTCAGAATAATGAACCATCGGAATAATGAACCATCTATACCCGAAGACCCCCAACCTACAAGAGAACAAAAAGTCATGTGCAGTGTGTACTGTATAATACAACAATCAACATGTAAGACAATCTATTCCAACTTTATATCATATGGGTAATATGTAATTTCACGCATTGTCTTACATAATGTATGAATGGGGTAAACAAGATAGTGAAGATACATGATGCATAATACCTAAATGTCACATCCTCCGCACAGGTATGATTCCCTGTACTATATAAATGTATGCATAAGCCTTTATGGCTCGAGTTTTAAGCATACTACCATGAAAAGTAAAATCCGTAACCCAGCACATTTATTGTGCACCAGCACTATTATTCTTTTTTTGGTAAAAAATGTCACCCAGCACTTGTATTTGGCCAGCACTTTTATTTGGCACCTGAGAGTATGTAGCAGAACACTGACTAATATACGCGAGGGTAGTTTAAACTGAAATTGTGTGTCTAAATTATGTCTGTTCTGTATAATTACGTATACACACACGGGGAACACGAAATTATATGCCCTAAATATAGCAGCACAGTTCACTTAAAATATTGTATGTTTTTTGTAGATTATATGCTATGCGCATGCGCACATATTTCTACCCGATACTAGCGGCCAACCATTCCATACGAACCATGGGCGCCGCTGACATATGTGGGGGCAATTTAAATATAAATCAGTGGGTCTGACGCTCGTTATACTATATATAAATTTGCTAACGAATCATGTCGTCGCTGCACCGAAATATCGGTGTTGCGGGATATAGTCACGGTTCGTTTGCACCTAAATATCGGTGTTACGGGTTCAACGGGTTAAGTTTTGACAGGGAACCGTAAAAGTCGAAAAAATAACGCGGGAATGACGAATGTACTTCTTTGTTCATACCTGTTGCTTAATGATTTATTCATCAGTACGTGAAGTTCCCAGCTCGAGATTACATTATTTACGTGACTTTTGAGACCCGATTCCGCGATAACTATTTATTTTATTCCCTGTCGCCAAATTCAGGCCGTAATGATAACTTGATGAAATAGAAATATATTGGTGATATGAATTAATTATTTTATGGAGTGAAACATAATCACATTTGTCGTGGTGTCAAAAAATGTCATACTCCGACCCCGACGCCGACTCGGGGAAATTGTGTACTTGGAAGATATATGATATAATTGTATCACTATTATACGAATATAATTTAATTATTGCAACGAACTATAAGTCAGCGAATTCATAGTTATACCAATGTTAACTTCATTCAAACATTACAAATTATTCTTCTATTATAATAAACTTTACATCCAAATTACATTAAAAAGTGTACTCCGACGTCTGCGGCCAACGTCGGGGTTTTTCATTCAGTGTCTTTTGGTTCATTTTAACTCCCCTCATCCTTTATCTGGGCTTGGGACCAGCAGACTTTGTGGAAGTCAGGCGGATTTAAAAAAAAAAATTTTAAAGACACATCATCATGCATCATCAAATTATTATTTGTTCACCCACACGTACTGGTCACATGTTGCATCTTGTTGGCTACTGAGTACACTTTTTAGTGTGTTTTCGAAGTAAAAATGCTAAAAGTATGTTAGTAATTTTTTCGGTAATTTTTTTATTACATATTACATATTTTATGGCATAGTAGCATATAATTTAGCAAAAGAATTATTTTTTTCCACAAAGTGGAAAAGATATGCAACATATATCTTCCGAGTACACAATTTCCCCGAGTCGGCGTCGGGGGCCAGAGTATGACATTTTTTCACACCATGACAAATGTGAGAATAGATTATGTTTCACTGCATAAATTAATTAATTCGTATCACCAATATATTTCTACAACCTGTTAATATTATTGTACAACATTTAGTGTTTGTGAAGTTGATAGTGAAGCATGAAATTCAAGATTTAACTCCGGTACACTTTTTCTTGGGGTACACTTTTTAGTGTGTTTTCGAAGTAAAAATGCTATTAAAAAGTATGTTAGTAATTTTTTAGGTAAATTTTTTATTACATATGTAATAAATAGAGGACATGAAATGAGTGTTTCTCTCATATGATATTTATGAAACGAGTCTAAGAATTTTCAGTTTTCTCGAGCCTCCGTCGAGAGAAAACTGAAAATTCGCGACGAGTTTCATAAATATCATATGAGAGAAACACGAATTACATATTCTATTTATCATATGACACCTATAGTATAAATTGATTATGATGTCCAAAACGCACACAAATCACTAAATAGCTATATGACATCGGCAGCAAAAGGTTAATGTGACGTCACTTCATTGCAACGGAAGCCCAATTACACCTGGTGAACTAGCAGAAATAATATGCACGCGAAGATATAGTGCGCTATTCTGTTCTCAGTTTGTGACATTATATCGTATGTTTATTAGATAAATACGAATTACATATTCTATTTATCGTATAACAATGTCCAAAACTATATATTTCAAGATTATAATTGCGAGAATTTCGGCATCGCGTTGATTGACGCGCACGAATTTGACCTGTATTTAGTTAGAGATACGGCTCGGCCCCGGCTGCCATTCAGCCAATCAAAACACACTTTTTGTCAACAAACCAATCAAATTATCGGAAGGTGATATGAACTAGTTGTTCATATGAAATTGATTTATGACATACATGTCCAACGTAAATAATGATTGAGTCATTTGATAAATCGGCATAGTAGCATATAATTTAGCAATTTAAGAATTATTTTTTTCCACAAAGTGGAAAAGATATGCAACATATATCTTCCTAGTACACATTTTCCCCGAGTCGGGGCCGGAGTACACTTTTTAGTGACCATCCATTCAGTTGGGTATCCAGCTTTTTTTAGTCGAGTTTTTGGCGGGCGGCGGGCCGGCGGACCTAAAGAATGCCTTATAACTTTGACATTTGTGAACGGATTCAAAAAAAATTTGGTATGTCAGTTGCTCCCAATGACTATTTACTGCCTTAGAAAATGGGTCACGTCCGAACTTTTTTTACAAGAGTTATCCATCTTAGATCTATGTTTTTTAGTTAAGTTTTTCACCGTTAGCGCGATAACTCACGCAAATATTAACCAATTTCAACAATATTTGGTATATGAGACTCTTGCAACAATATCACGGACGTGTTCGAAAACCAGGTTTGTCCGAATTTTTTTTAGCAGAGTTATGGGTCTTAGTTTGTCTATTTTTAGCAAGTTTATCACCGTTAGCGCGATAACTCGATGAAATATTAACCGATTTCAACAATATATGGTATATGAGTCTCCTGCAACAACATCTCGGACGAGTTCGAAAACCAGGTTTGTCCGAATTTTTTCGCTGAGTTATGGGTCTTAGTTTGTCTATTTTTAGCAATTTTATCACCGTTAGCGTGATAACTCGATGAAATATTAACTGATTCTGACTGATTTCAACAATATTTGGTATATGAGTCTCCTGCAACAATATCTCGGACGTGTTCGAAAACCAGGTTTGTCCGAATTTTTTTAGCAGAGTTATGGGTCTTAGTTTGTCTATTTTTAGCAATGTTATCACCGTTAGCGCGATAACTCAATGAAATATAAACCGATTTAAACAATATTTGGTATATGAGTCTATTGCAACAATATCTCGGATGAGTTCGAAAACCTGTTTTGTCCGAATTTTTTTTTTGGAGTTATGGGTCTTAGTGTGTCTATTTTAATCACAACTCAATGAAATATTAACGGATTCAATTGATATTTGGTATATAGGTCTATTGCAATAATATACCACCGTCCAACTTTTTATCCCGGAGTTGTGCACCTTATTGGCAGAAGTTTGGTTCGACTGCCAAAAAACTTGACAAAAGCATCTTAGATGCGTACCCCTTGTTAATTTTCAGTTGGGTAGGCCTACTCAGCTT